>JAFIRS010002000.1:0-110000 GCA_018342105.1 Gonioctena quinquepunctata | reverse complement strand
TTTCCTTTTAATATATATAACTGGTTTTTCATAACATAACAATATATATAATATTTATATATATATATATATATATATAATATAATATATATATATATATATATATATATATATATATATTCTTGCAACACAGGTCCGGGCCACAGTCATGGTGTGTGTACCACAGAAGATTTTTCAGATTATTAATGATTGTAATAATCTGTTAGGTATTTGAATTGTATAGTTTTGTTAGATATTTTTTGCAAGTAGGTGGAATTTTCAAAGCTGAGGTCCAGCTTTTTTAGAGGGGAGGCATATGTCACAAGTTAGGGAAAATCATTTTACTTTCCCAAATTAACAGTTCATAATTCAAAATAAATGAATCAGGCCATTCAATATTCAACAGCAAAAAATAGGCCGACAATTCAAAACATTTGTGCACATTTCAAGCGACCTAGAATTCCCAAAGAATCAAAAATATAACAAAGAGAATTGCTGAATTGCTAACCTCCATCCAGTCGATGGCTGAAAACAATTAGTTTTCGAGGTAAGGGGTAAACAAAAGGGGAGTCAGTAGTTGTCAGGTCTTGAGGCGTGCCACAAGTCATGAGTCGGTGACGTGCCCCCTGAAGAAAGAGCTGGAAGCCTGAGAAGGGTAGGAATGTAGTTGCTATTCTTGAGCTGCAGTTCATAATCTGGTTATCACAAAATCCCTCTGAGCTACCAACCCCCTTTAAGGCCCTTTAGGCAATAGAATTATGACAATATAGTTTCCACAATGCAACTTCAACCGTACACTCCAATCTCCCAATCATATTTCTCTACTGACCCAATATCTCAAATGAAGGAATACTCTTTGCTGATCAAATAAATAGTAGTTTTGTCAACATTACATGAAAAATCAGTTTCGAAGTATATATTTTTCAGAAGCATATGTCAACAACCAAAGTTTTCAGCTGAAATCATACAATTGAAATGCTCTTTCCATGGGGAAATATTGTTCTTATATCAACACAGATGTCGTATTCAAACAGAAAATTCCAATATTGACATATTACTGCCAGTGAACCCACTAAGGTAAGAATGTGAACACTCTCAAAAAAACTTTTTAGGAATAGGAAATCTTAATAGATCGATCAAGTATCTGAAAATACAATAATACACAGGACATGCTATCTGAATGTTTGGTCCACCCTGTAGGGAAAATAACACAATGATGATGTTCATGGTAGTATTCAGTACTGTGATTTTCAATATCAAATATCTGGTATTTCATTAAACCACATTTTCAGCTCTTTAAATTTTCATGAACTTCAGCCCAAATTTCTGCTTCTGTATAAATTGATGTATCTTATGCATGTAATATCATAATACTTTCGGGAATATTTTCGAAGATCGTTGACAAACAACGTGAATGGCACCGGTCAAAAAATGGTTTCTTGAGTAAACCATTTTTACTACCTGTGTCCTTTGGCTGAGGTTACACTGAAGTAGTGTGAGGACAAATTTCTCTCGGTTTGAGTTTTTCTACAAAAGTTAATGTCTCGCTCTATCAACAGTATTTACTGGGCTGGTGAAATAACAAATATTTTTTTGTCTAAGGAACAACGAATTTTTGTAGTTGATGTGGCAGTTACGAAATATTTTACAAAGACAAATCGAAATATTATTCCTAAAAAAATATTTGCATTTTTCCAGTAATTGCTGGAATATGGAATAATATAATTTTTGGGCTGAATCAGGATTGTAATGATGTAATGGTAAATAGACCACATCATATTAATTACTCTAATGCATTATTTTCATTGTTTCAAAGACGCATTTTCTTTCAAACCGGATTATTACTTCACATCATTGACAGAACTACTTCATTCTAGTGGGTATGATATTAAAGTTACATTTATGCTGATTATCCAGTTCCGAGATTGAAAGATTATCAAGATGTTTGTTGTTCACTGTTCCAATCGAATATACATTGTCGCATGAATTTAGCTGTCAGCTATTTTTTTCTGTTCATGACTTTTAATGAATATCCATCAAAGACCAATTTTCATTTTGTATATAATTTTTTATAGTCTGCTGGGTACTTTGCTATGAGACTAGAATATTAATTCTGTCGAATTGATCGCGATAAGGAGAAAATAATAGCAGACTTCCCATGGATTCATGAATTTCAGTACTGTAAACAATTTGAAGCGTTTAAAGAATCGTTTCCGCTAAAAAATAAAATGTGTTCATTTATCTTAAGTGCGTTCACTGAACAGCTAATGTATGCACCGGTTAAAAATACAAAATTGCCGTAATGAGAACAATTTACTGCTAATCGTCAGAAAGGATCTTAATCAAGAATAAGTTAATGAGCGTACAGACTTTTTAATGTAATTTGCATTATTTAACGAAGAATTATCGTAGTGCCGTTGCTTCGGGAATCGGTGTGAACAAAGCTACGATCCATTGTATTGATATAAAGACTTTCATTATATGCATCAGTATTCTCATCAGTGAAATATGCCTTGCGTTAAATGAAAGTCGAAATAATAATGGCAGGCAATCAAAATTGCCCAACACGAAAAATTCAGTTCGTGTAACATACACACAAAATACAATGGCCCAGCAGGCCCAATAGTCTGAGAGCTGGCTACAGAAAAACTGTCCAATTGAAATGTCAGTACTCACAGCGAACATAAAAAAAATCATTTTGTGCCTGGGCAAAATTTGTGCATACGTTTTGTATGTCTTTTTTTGGAAAAATGCAACCATACCAATTACTTTTAAGATTCAGTATCTACAGAGTTGGCTGAGAGGTCAAGGCGCCAAATTTAAACTCTGTAGTTCGAACGGGAGCGTGGGTTCAAACCTCACGCCAAACCCTTTTTTTAATTTTTCTCTTGGAAATTGTAAACGAAAATCCATTTTTCCCTTCGAAACTGCGAAATTATGTGATGTGGGACGAATATTGAAATAAAAAATTAGTATTTACAGAGTAAAAAAAATTATATATTTTAGTGCCTTGTTGAATCTTGTTCTGATACCTTGGCACCAAAACTTCCTTCATTTCGTTTTGTTCATTACTGTACCTATCGAGTTACAGCTTCAAACCACAACCAAATTGAGGTTTAAACAATTTACTATCAGAAATAATTATAATTGTTTATTGGATGATTATTTGTTTATCCTTGAATACTTATGTAATAGGATATAGTAATAATAGCATAAATCTTTGAGAAAAACAAATATAAAAAAATTAAGTCAAACTTTTATTATACAAATGCACTAAAAAGGAAAGAATCATTTCTTTCTTTGTTTGATCAAGGTTATTCTGTGAAGTGAATGGGCAGATACAAGAAGGAACAGAAAAAAATAATTTTGGAGAGTTATATGAAATTCTTGAGATACAAAGATGAATTATTCTTTTCATCGTCATCAAGTTCGGATTTTCCATATATAACGAGATATCCGTTATAGATTAATTTTTTCTTGAGTTAGCTGGAGATTGAGAAATGCCGGTTTACCTGCAAGAGAGTGCACGCAGGATGCGTGCCCGTTTTTGCAGGTGAACCAAGCTACGTTAGGAAGTGATTAGGTTGCGTGCAACTTGGACAGCAAAGTTAGCCAAATCAGGTTAGGTTGTGTTCCTTTTTTTACGTTGGGTGGAAAACTGTTTCGAGTCAGCTGGAGATCGAAGATCTGTCTCGATCTCCAGCTGACACGGAACTAGGTTAAGTAATGATTAGGATACTAGCAACTTGAATAGCTATACCATCTTGATTGTGGTCTCCTTATTTCGCGATATGTTAGCTTGCGTCTCTGTCTCAGATTCTCATATTTCGCTTCAGAAATTTGACCAAGTAACGGAAGATATGACACAATATTTTGATTTCAGAGTCGATGATTGGAAATATAGTTGCAATTATGATATCGGTCAGAAATCAGAAGAGATTGTGCGCATATTATGTAGTTTCTCGCCATGGCACATTCTTTTTCAAAACAAGAGTGAGCATTTTCCAAATATTGGCGTTTGTTAATCTGTGGGTCCTTCAATATTCAAAACAATTCTCCTATTAGAGCAGCCATATCTTCAAGAAGAATTCCCTAATCTCATTTACTTTTTTACAATTGGCAACATTGCATGTTCAACATTCCCCACGAGTGACAATTGACAAATATCTCGATCTAATTTACTGTTCACTATAAAGCAAGTAGAGTTACTTTCAAATGGAAAAATTAACGTTTTATCCAAACTTTCTGCAGGACATTTCAAACATATCTTCTAGTATCCAATTTCAAACTTCCAGTTCATACTGTTCAGAGTGCTTGTTTCGCGAATAATTATGAGAAAATCCTTTTCAATTACAACATTCCATTGACATGAAGTGGGTAATTTTTTTACAAAAATAAATATTTCCGACTTTTTACGCGCAAAAATTTTGGTTAATTATCGAAGTTTAGCATTATTAGACAATTCACTCTCAACGTCCCCTGCGAAGGACGGCATATTTCTCGATATGTCTCGTGCTCATTGATATATCGCCTGCAGCTGTGAATATACTACTAAGCTGCAGTTGTACGGGGCTCAATAACATGAAGGTTTCTTGGCAGACAGTGATTATCTATCCCAGTAGTGAGCACGCCCAGTCGCGCTTTTCTTCAGATATCGAAAACTGTCATTTCAATTTCAAACATTTATCGACATATTCTGTTATAAATCTAACTTATTCTAATATATACAACGTATAACTGATATATACAAAGTGTTTCCTATATTATGTGATAGAATTATCCGGCATCAAGCTTGCCATCTTTTTCAGGGGAGTAGGGGATGACGCCGCTGAAGGTGGCGGCTCGTATGGCATATAGCAGGAATAAATTTCATAAGGGTAACTGCTTTTCGCTTATGAGAGCGTTTCATGTAATTATTTGAAATGATTGGGTTGTTATAAACTTTGACTGTTAAAATGTGAAAAAAAACTGTATCGTCAACCTGACCGGTTCCCCTTGAATCCCTTTAATATTAGCAATAGTTCGAATTCCAATATAAATATTTATATAAACAAGAATTCTAATGTTTCAAATTTTGTTTTACAAATAAATGTATTGTGCTTTTGGATAAGTTTTGCCTATTCTATTATAAACCACATAAGAGTTCAAATCGATATACCAACATAATTTTTTCCGAGGAATCAAATATTGAAAATTTGAAAAAATTCTCTTAAAGACGTCCGTGCAGAACATCAAGTTGACCACCGGCATTCGCTAAAAACTCTCTTTGATGAATGCTAACGACTAAAACCACCATCAACTGACAAAACCGAAGTAATCGCCCAAAAAAACCCTCTAATTGTTTTACTAATTCTACAAATTTGTGGGCACCTTATAAATTACAACTTATACCAACGGAGACAGGCCAACAAAATGGGTATTACTGAATGAACTTCAACGCCTGCGGCTGTCTGCAGTCACACAACGACCACTATAATTTGACAAGAATGGAATAGGCACCTGTAGTATTCGTGGAGTCGGTTGAAACTTACAGGGCGATTCAGAGGTTCTCTCCTGATGAAGTTTAAATTCGTCATTT
This sequence comes from Gonioctena quinquepunctata, assembly GCA_018342105.1. NCBI lineage: Eukaryota > Metazoa > Arthropoda > Insecta > Coleoptera > Chrysomelidae > Gonioctena > Gonioctena quinquepunctata. The sequence continues at coordinate 104,443 of JAFIRS010002000.1, read as the reverse complement.
TTCACCAACAGTACTTGTGTTTTTTCGGAATTAGTATTCCGAATGCATCTAGTATGTGCCTGTTACATATTTTTTTTCCAGCGGTATTCCAATCAAAATCACTATGCACAAGGGCAATTTACTCAAAGAAAGTGGTTAAACTTATTAAAATTTCAATGTGTTATTTGTGTCTGTGTTTTAGCATGATTGTATTTGAAAATTTCAAATCGGTTGAAAAATTGCCTCAAAACTGAAACGCTCTCAACAACCATTTCTTAAAGCTCTTTTCACTTCATCATGTTGAAAAATTATGAATTATCAGATGACCCGTGTGAAAAGTTTTAGAAAATTCCAGGAACCAGAGATACAAGCAGGTGTCATCATGAGTGTACTCAAAATATGATTTTTTTAACAAAGTGACAGATTTCATGATCTTTGATAATCTACCAAAAAAAACTTATGAAGCGTTTATTCCAATTCTAATATTGATATTTAATGAACAATATATTGAAATTTAGACATAAGGCCTATCTCTCAATAGATGTTGGCTCATGGAATTTTGTTAAGGTCTGTCAGGATGTGTATTATTTTTCTCTTTGTTTCGTGAAAATACTGTTTTTTTTTCGTTTTTTTTTAATAATAATATGGAGGTTGAATCTTCGATATTCCTGGGAATATTGTTGAATATTCTCGTGCTTAGATAAGTATATCCTCTCTGACCAATAGTTTTGGATGGATATTCAGTGCGCATCATGTTTTTTTTGCCCTGGTATTATAATTGTGGTCAATATTTCTTAAACTTCTTTTGTTTTTGTATTGATCTATCGCTACATGCGGTCTGAGGTCTAGTGTTTTACTTTCAGAATAGAGCAAGGTCGTTGGATACGATTGACATTTATTGAAGCAAATATTTAGGAATTATTTCTGTTATATATCTAGGAAATTAAAGTAACCGCTGGCAACACCTCCCCAACCCAAGATTCCATAAGACAATTTAGACTCTATTAATGGCCACGTTCATACCATGCCTTCGTATGCAGACTAATGATTATATTCCAACCAAATTCTGTTAGTCAGTGTGATATAAACTGTGCACTTGGTCAAGTAACTAGCTTGGTTTGGTACCGAAATTTGTTGTGTACCAGACTATAATACTAAGTTGACCAAGATGGTGTAAACAGTATGATAAGTTTTACCCACCGTGACTGTAAATTTTGGTTTGAAAGATTGCTAAGCGTTCTGTTGTGGTTATCGCACTGGCTGAATGAACCGAATGGAAACAATAGCCATAAAAAAGAGAGCGAGAGAGTTAGTGAAAAATATATTTTGTGATTCCTAACCTTAGTTTCCGTATCATTACTCCGGAAATTGTTTTATATAGTTTTGGTAGTATTTTTTATATAAAATGAGTTGCTGCAATTCAGAACCTCCTAGGAAAAAACGCCAAAGTTATCAAATAGACAGATGAAGAAACCAGTGCGTTTCTCCAAATATTTTTGGACAAGAAAATTATATCAATTTTGGATAGCAAAAAATTTAAACACCTAGACATTCACAAGAGCCTTGACGAAGACATGTTGAGTAGGGGCTTTACAAAAACTGCTGAACAAATGAAATTTAAAATGACCGAGCCTGAGCTCACTGACATCCAGACATTGTCATTGACAGATGACATAATTCCGAATTAGATAGCAGAGTTTCAAACCTTTCTCTTGGTAACATGACTAAATAAATACCAAACCAGAACCAAGTTGGTTAATTGATCATTTGACAAAACACGATGTAAATGAACGATTACTAAAACATTTGTTTTGAATTTGGTCACATACACTTGGTAAGATTATCAAATCCACATACGGTATAAACGTGGCCAATGTGTGGTAAAGGATTTTCATTCGGTGATTATTCAATATATTTTTGAAGTATAGAAATTTAGAAATAATACTCTTCAAAGTACCTACGGTTTTTTCCATGTGAATATCCCATCGGATGTGCTTGTCAATGTAGACACCTAAATACAGCGCTTTTTATTTCTAGGTGATTGAAATCGGGGAGGTGAGATGAGTAACAAGCGAAAGGTAGGAAGGCTGTTTTTTCAAAGTTCATTTTTAATTTTTTTTTCATTAAAACAATCTATAATATTACTTATATCGCTTTCCACTTTCTTTTTACGGTTTTCCCAGGATGTGTTTTTGTAGAATATTGCCGTGTCATCTGCAAAACTAATGATTTTTCCGTTGGTTTGTGAGGTGAGTATGTTATTTATGTAAATATTAAAAAATACCGGCCCCAATACTGTTCCTTGCAGCACCCCATAATGTACAGTTCTTTCGTGAATTTCTTTCGGTGAATCCGAATTGTTTTCCAGATAAAAGTTTATTTTCATCAAGTTAACTTACTATTCTGATTTTTAAGAGTTTTGTGAATGTTTTTGCGATGTTGCTGGTCAGAGTAATGGGTCGGTAGTTGGGGATTTCATATTTTTTTTCAGCTTTGAATGGTGGTTTCATTATTCCAAGTTTGAGTGCTTTGAGCCATTCTCCATATTCCATTATTTTATTTATGGAAAACGTGAGGGGTTGTGATATTTCGTTTCTGATTTCTTTCAGTATCTCTGCCCTTATTCCATCAGTTATTAATAGTTGCAATTGATTCATTTTGTGTTACGGGTGAAATGAATATTGATTACTGTAACCGAGCTCATTTCAGTGGTGGAATTGCGGAAGCCTCGATCTTATCTGCAAATTTTTTTCCTAGCAATGTATAGTGTTCATTGAGTAGGTTTGCTATTTCAACTCTATCCGTAATCGTTCTATTTTCATGTTGTATTTGGTTTATATAATTTTGTTTTTTGGTACCTGATAGTTCTTCACTGTATTCCTTATAATTTTACTGTCACCTTTACTATGGTAAATTTTTTTTATAATATGAAATTTTAACGTTTTTCATTAATGTATCAACTATATTTCGGTGTCTCGACTATTCGTTTTGTAAGATGTCATCGTTTTCGTTTATTTTGTATTATTTGAAGAGCTTGTTTCTGTGATTTATACTCTTGATTAAAACTTTTGTTTTTCAGTTTTTTTGTTATTTGATTATGTTTTATTTTATATGACTTAGAGCAATTCTCAACTGTGTTTCTTAAAACAGATATAATGTAATCTGTCCACGCCTCAACATCTTATAATGAGTAGAAGGAGTTCCAATAATGATTCTTTAGTTTATTTTTTAATTTGTCATATTCGACATGGTGATTGTATCAATTGAATTTGTTAGAGTATTCGGTTGTTTAAGTGGCAACTCCATCAGTGTGATAGAGTGGTCTGCTACATATATTTCCAGTACTGCAGATGACACAGCAAAAAAATATTTGAGTTATTATAAAATATATGATCCAAGCATGTGTGACTCTGCAGTCTAGTTGGGCAGTTCATAAACCCTAGTCGAAAACAATATCATCCTCAACCAATATATTTAAATTCATATCACCTGCAATAATGTAGTATTATATTTTTGCGCTATCTTCAGTTATTCCCCCGGACCGGTAATGAATTATTTCGAATCAGAGTTTGGAGACCTATAGAGAGCAATTATACAAAGAAAATTTTTATCTTTCGCAACTTTTACTTCTATGGCTTTGTATTTGTCTATAAGAACTATTTCAAAGTTACATCGTAGGCTGGTTGATGTGTACATCAATACTCCATCACATTTGTTTACAACTCCTTCATTTTATGTTAAAAAAAAATTGGGAATTTATCGTGTTTCTGTCAGAATCCAAATTGAGGAATCATTAATAGTTTCAATAAATATGCCTTGAGAGTATCTAATTTTTTTGATATACTCCTCATGTTCTAATGTTGAATTCTGAAATTGTATTTATTCTGTGAAATATGTTCATTGCATTTTTCTTTTGTTCCAAACCATAATGTATTGTGGTATTTGTACTCGTAATCCCTTATATATTGATTCATTGTTCAATTGTGATGACATTGAAAAAATAAAAACTTATAATAACAATAATTTGGAAGTTAATTTTGTAATTCATAATCTGTATCTTCATCAATAATAAACATATCTTGATCATGAGCACTGACATCTGGTTCCATCCAGAATTGCCTTTCCGAACGTGCGAAATAGTTTCTACTAGGTTGGCGATGTCTGAGAGGAAATCGTTCTCTCTAGAGAATGCAAGCCGCACTTGCATTTTTTCTACACTCACCCTAAATGGGCACTACATTCACATGTTCAGTTCTAGTATATTTTTGCGCCATCAGAATGTATTTCAGCAACTCACAATTCTCTAACATTCAATATGTAGAGCAAACTGTCACTTTGTTGATAACAGGCGATTTTTTGTTTTGCTTTCTTATGCTCAAAGTCGCCTTTGTTGAAGCTCATCCAATTTCGAGCTGACTCATAATGAAACCTGCGTGTATCTGCGGTTTCTTTCGAAATTTTCTAGAACTTTCCACACGGGTAATCATAATTCTCCAACATGATGAAGTGAAAAGTACTTGATATTCATGGAAAGGTAGTTGAGAGCGTTTTTATGGTTTTTAGGTTTTGAGGCAATTTTTTATAACCGTTAAGAAATATGGGAGTTGCATGTTCATGGGAACCCTGATTTTCAATTGGATCTCACTTCGAAACTTCCCCTGGTAAGTGACGAAGCCATCCGTCAGTTTAGGTGATTCAACTTTGATTTTCATGGCCAACCTTGTTCGATTGAAAAATCAACTGCATTTTCGCTATTTTCCAACCGATTTAAAAATTTTGGAAACAATTTTTTGTCATAAATTCAAAGCACTTTCGGATAATCAAAAAAATGTACAGGGAGTCATATGAAAAACATGAGTTGTGATGTTAAAATAAACGTATTCGATTACTATAGTAATATACCAAATTTGAAATCTTTAAAACCATAGAAAAATTGAGGAGATATCTCACCTCGTGGTCACCAGCTATATATAAATACTAAGTATATATGAATATATATATATATATATATATATATATATATATATATATATATATATATATATATATAATATATATATAATATATATATATAGAGAGAGAGAGAGACAGAGAGAGAGAAATAGATAGTATCTTGACTGGGAACGTATTCACGGAAGAAGAATCGGAGGAGAAGAAGATACAATTTTTATCCCTTTCTTTCCTGGGGTTGCAGTTGATCAACAGGCCAGTGTAATAAAGACTCTTTGTTGTTTGTCAAGCTCTCGAAATATTCAGTTTCATATTCAGGACATCTAAAATAAGGTTTCAATTACTAATTACAGGGTGAACTTGGAAACAAATGAACCTACCAGCGTAAGATTGTTAAACAAAAAAAAACAGCAAACACACATAATATTAAAACATAATCAAAATGCAATTGATTAAAATGTCAACACCATTATACATAAAAAAAAATTTGAGTAACAATCTCACGCTGGTTATTTGTTTCCAAGTTTAACCTGTAATTAGTAACTGGAACCTTGTTTAAGATGTCCTGAAGATGAAATTAAATATTTCGAAAGCCTGACAACAACAAAGAGTCTTCATTACTGGCCTTTGAATTCACTCCAACCCCAGGAGGGAGATTGAAATTGTATTGTCTTCTCCTCCGATTCTTCTTTCGTATATATATGTATATAAATATATAAATATATATTAATATATATATATATATATAAATATATATATATATATATTCATATATATATATATATATATATGTGTGTGTGGAAAGTATTTGCTGACTAGTTAGGTACAAAACTAGGGAGATTGGGGTAAGCACCAATGAAAAAGTAAACTCTTTGAGGTTTATCGCAGCTTTCGGAAAGGTTTATTTCCATCATCAGAAAAAAACTTTGTTGAGGTTGGTTTGAATGATGTAAAACATATTCATCTAACATAAAAGATACAGAAAAAAAAAATCGTAGATCAAGGAATAAAACGAAATTCAAAGTTACTACAACCACATTAGTGTTGTTTAAAATTATATAAATATAAATGTGTACTCTATGTGGTGTGACAAGTGAAACTGACAGGTTAGGAATCTAACCTGGACTAAACTATTTCGTGAGGGTTTTCGTCACATGATTATTATGAAAGTTCAATGAGGCATTCTTTGAAAAATGAGCCTCGTCAGTAATTAATATATCTGCAGTAAATTATGGGTTTTGTGCAATTTTCTGCAGAATCCATTGGCAAAATGTTACACGGAAAAAGTAATCTCGAGAAAATAATGCTCAGACACGCTGTATGTGATAAGGATACAACTGATTTTGTTTGATAATTTGCGCAATTTTTCTCGTGCTTGTCTGTGGATCTTCTTCGATTACCTGAAGAACAGCTTCCTCAACTTCTGGTGTCCTAGTAGTCAACGGTCTGGCTGCCACTGAAGCATTTTCAAAGGAACCAGACTACATAAGCTGCTGACAAAGGTTTCTGAATGTCTGGTGAGTCGGCGTTCGATGATTAGGGAATCTTCAATTATAAATACGTCTAGCTTCGTAGCAATTGCCATCGGCAAGACCGTATACGTAAATCATATTGGTTATCTCGCTATTCGTGTATTTGAAAAAGATTGGAACACAAATACAGAAAACAACTTTACTGTTACAAGAACGGATTGAAATGACATGACAAGTACTCATCTGCATGTTATTTATTTAAATCGGAAAAGAGCCCAAAAAAACTATGTAACAAAAAACTAGAATAATTTTTTGACTACATTCAAGTGTGGAATGTAGAAGACCATTGAATGGAAGAAGACAAATGCATTGGCGTATCTTTTCCGATATTTATTACTCAGAGGCGATTTACGAGCCCCACGGAAATAATTCAAATGCATCGATTATTTCAAATCCCAATAACTCGAAAACAGTGGCTCGTAGCGACCTCTACCAATAATATATTTTTTCCACAAAAATGTTATAAAAATCGATCTTTTCACTGGAAAACGTGATACAGGTACGTACAAAAAGTTATGACATTTCCAATGACTGGAAAGACATGTAGTTGGCGCCACCCCCACGAAAGAGACAACCTAACATCAAATTTGATTTTGTCATTAGAAAACATGATACAGGTACGTACAAAAATGTTATGACATTTCTAATGACTGAAAAGACATGCAGGTGGCGAAAGAGACAAACTAACATCAAATTGGATTTTGTCATTAGAAAATACTCTCAGATACCAAACTTTACTGGAATATCATAATTTTTATAGGCTATGGGTCATTTGATAGAGCTTCATCCGCGTGATATTCTTCTCCATGATATACACACAAACAGAGATAATGATAGAAAAAATTATTTTTGGATTTAGTAAAAGATAATATAACTAGAAAACCCAACTTGAAAATGACACATAATTGAAGGATAGAACAATGATGTATTTGAATGGGAAAATCGTTTTAAGTACCATATTTTCATTCCCTGTTCTTCACTTAAATGACAAAAAATAAAATCCAAAAAATGGAGTTTTATGCTCATTTTGCGTCACAGTATTTGAAACTCATTCAATAACGTTGCGAGAAGTTTTTTCTAGTCTGGATGTCTATGATTAACAAGAAAGTTAAAGATAACACCTTTAAATGCCCTTCCAACTGAGTCAAATTTTTTTTCGATTTAAATTCCTCATCTCATAAAACTTCAACACTATATCCAAAATAATTATGAAATGGTCTCTTAACAAAGTCTGTAATATTTTGTCGTTGTTTTGACAGTACGTAATATAACATCTGCACTGTTTTTTTAATTTCTAAGGAAGTATGCAAATACAAAATAAAACGTAGTTTCATGTCCAGCGTGGCTTCAGCCGGGAAAGTAGTTGTTTCAGTTAGATATTCTCAAAAATAAACTAATTATTATCGTAGATTCTTCAATTCACAGACAAATCCTTCTATCCGTCATTTTGAGAATTTTCTCTATCTCAATATAATAATGGTTAGCTAAGGACCGATATGAAATATGTTAAATTCGAAATTCGTGTATTCCTCTTCACTGTCCAATTTACCATCCGGATGGAAGTTGATTACAAAGTGGGCTATTGCGATATTAATGAAATACGCATGAAGTCGATAATAGTTAGAGTAGCTTTAAACGGACCGATTATTGAGATATTCTTGAAAACGATGCTATTTAAATTAGGTGCAATATATTTGAAAATTGAATTCAGATTAAAAAAATATATTTTCCATCATAAAATTGCGCTAAATTAATCAAATTATGCAATGCAATAACTGATTATTGAAAAGTTCATTGATTCAAAAATAACTAAGCCACTACTGATCTAGTGGTAACAGAATGCTAAAATATTCATTTGATACAGGTTTTTGGTACTTTTCGAAATAAAACCTTTAATTTCAATAATAATTTCATAAATAGATTCAAAGTTTGGTCTTATATTACTCCACTTGTTTCCACAATGAGCGCTACTAGCTTAGACACTAACCCTCTCATAGCAGTTTGATGAACTCTCCAAAAAGGCACTCAACCCAATAATTCCAATAAAAAATTCAATCATTTAAAATAGCAATTGAATGGATTTTCTCTTTAATCTGATGTTACACGATAAAAATAGTGGTAAATTCGTAATCAGCGTCCCCGAGTTAGTGTAAAAAATCATGTCAGTCTGTGTTATCAGTGATTTTCTCCTCGTGGATTTCATTTGGCTGAAAAGTTATCTCGGAGTCTAAAGCAACCAATATTTTTATTTATTTGATAGTTAATCCAGATATATTTCTCATACCTCATTTTCATATGTTTTTATTTCACTTTTCAGTTGTCGTGTCATCCTATTGAGATGTTTCAATTCCTTTGGTAGGACGTTGGGAATTGTTTTTTTCTGATTTCTGTGGTACAAGTTATCATTGCATTCAGTTGTGAATTTATCCCGTTCTGTTTTTTGTCACCTAGCACAGGGTTATTTTTTGTGATTGCTGTTCCCGCTTGATATTTTTACTAACGAGGACTGTATTCATTCAAGGAAACAGAAATTAAGAGATTATATTATTGATACACCTCAATTTGATCGTTAATGCTTGATGAACTTTCAAAAACCTTTTTTTTGTGATATCGCTGTCTGGAGTCGCCGTGAATCACCCTGTATAACAGCAGTTTCGAAAAGAGTAACTCGACTTGTGTCTTCCGCATTGGATCCACATCTCAATAGAACTAATTTATTAGTGTGGTTTGCGATAGAACCACCCTCACCCCTAGACGTATTTTGAAGAACTTGGAGACTCAAAGATTGCCATCGATTACCCCAAAACTGTTATTCTCTTTGGTGTGACTGGCCAAGACAGGAACACTTTTGAGCACTCAGTTTGAAACAAGATAACGCTAATTAGTTGCTATCAGAGAGTTGTGACACCGAGGGTGAAAGAGGAAATTATGTTCGCTCATTTTAGGTAAAATTATTTTATGTTTATGTTACATTCATAGACAAAATTAGTCTCTTTTGGGAATTGCTCAATGTATTTCTCTAGAAAGGAAAGATTGTTGTTTTTTTATTGATCCAACAAAATTTCGCAAAACATTAGTGGCATTTTAATTGGAAAGTGGCCGACACTAGACACGTTAAACAACTGACTGTGTTTGTGTAAACAATATGTAGCTCGATCTCTGTTCAGCAACATATTTTTGTGATAAATGGTCCTCATTCTTTCATTTTGCCTGATTCATTTCTAACAATCGATCGAATATAAAAATATATAACACATAAACATACAACCGCGTAAGTAAGTATATTGAATTTGGATACTTCTGATCGGGATAAAATTAAAACGATTGAAAGTTTTATGTGAAATATGGGTGTTGTAGCTCGATTGTGAGCACGCGCCATCTGAATACACTTCATTTAAGGAAAACATTATAATTTTGGAAATAACTCGCCTCTGAAATTATGTACTTAAATCCCTTGAACATTTTTTTATCAATCTTGGTTAGTTGGAACAAATACTTACGTAACAAATTACTACGTTTGATGCAGTGCTGATGACGAATAAATCTTTATTGAATATTTCGATCATTTCTCTGATAATGGCGACCCAGCATTTTCTGTGAATATGGCGGCTTTTGGAGACTATATCTTCAAAGTGGCAGAAAGTGTAAATATATCACTCTTAAGCTCCTCCCATCATAAAGTGCCCAGTGGAACTGAATTATTAATTTTTCCACCACTGGTAAGTGGCACCCACGTCGCAGGCCCATGACACCCCACTTCAAAGTTATAACCTAAAAATTAGAATGGGTCTTATACCCTTGAAAGGGGCGAACACGTCGGGCTATTATAACGTGCCACTTCAAAGTTATAACATCTTAATTGTGGGTACATGTTCAATAATTGTTAAAAAAGGACATGTAGCAAGTATAGTGGATTGATGCAGCTCCAATCAACAATTATCAAGTAACAATTATCAATTAACAAGTAATGAAAATGATGGCATTTATGCAAACAGAATTAACAATTGGAGTATAAATAGTAAGCAGGAGCACAAGTCAGAGATCCGATCTAATTAAATGATCATTTTTATACAAAATCAATGAAAATTGTCCATTGGAAACGCATAACCCATTTTATTTTGAATGACTATTATTCACGTTCCACGTAATAGGTAAAACGAACTTTTTGTGAGCCACAATAAAATAATTTGAGAAAAGTTAGGTTAGTTTTTGTCATTGCACGGACCAATCCACGGTCACTTCAAAATCGAAGATAATTGTCTAATGAAAACGCATAACCCTTTTCATATTGAATAAATATCATTCATATTTCACGCAACAGGTTAAACAAACTTTTTGTGAGCCACAATAAAATAATTTGAGAAAACTTAGGTTAGCTTTCGTCATCACGCGGAATGGTGAATTTTGAAGGTTATTGTAATTTGTAGTGACTTTTATTGAATGTGAACTGTGGTTATCACTTATGGCGATAGCAAGAACATGGCAACCATCACCACATATCACAATCAAGTGCCTGCCACATGGAAGGTTTTATGGAAGTTACCAATACGTCACCAAAACTATCATACTCTTTCGAAAGTGACTTCTAAGTGATATTTAAGTGGTACAGGATGGTAACCGCAACGGTTATTGTCCACTTTGAAGTTTGAAAACCTTCAAAGTGATTTGCTCAGTGGCCATAATGTTTCAGACACCTCAAATGACACTAATAAGTTATAGAACTGTGGAGTGGCTACCATAGAAGGGAATTACGTGACTACAACCATACATATACAATTTTAGTTATTCTTACTGTATAGTGGTAGATTAAAAGATGATTACGTGATTACCACCGAGTCGAGGTAGCAGTATCAGTTTCCGTCAATATAATGCTGCTTGGGTTGGGAGAAGTAACATTAAAAAAAGTACATTCATGAATACTAAAATGATATAAAATTAGATGAAGTATCCATAAAATAATCACTCATTTTCTGGAAGAGATTCAAGATGTGTATTTCTCTGAACTTTATCTCGACCTTCCAAACTGTCAGTGTCTCTTTGTGCGAAATTTCAAAGCTCTCGAACAAGTTACCATATCGCAATCGGGTCTGTACTTCATTGTGATGGACTGATGATCAAGATATTGCTTCAGGCTTCTCAATACCCACGCAGCATCATATTGACGGAAACTGATACTGCAACTTCGACTCGGTGGTTATCACGTAATCACCACTAAATCTACCATTATACAGAAGGAATAACTGAAATTTTATATGTGTATGGTTGTAGTCACGTGAGTCCCATCTATGGTAGCCACTCCACAGTTCTATAACTTATTAGTGTCATTTGGGGTGTCTGAAACATTATGGCCCCTGAGCAAATCACTTTAAAGATTTTCAAACTTAAAAGTGGAAATTAACCGTTGCGGTAACCATCCTGTACCACTTAAATATCACTTAGAAGTCACAGTCACTTTCAAGAGAGTATGATAGTTTCGGTGACGTTTTGGTAACTTCCATAAAGCCTTCAATGTGGCGGGCACTTGATTGTGATATGTGGTGATGGTTGCCACGTTCTTGCTATCTCCATAAGCGATAACCTCCAAAATTCACCATTCCGCGCGATGACGAAATCTAACCTAAGTTGTCTCAAATTATTTTATTGTGGCTTACAAAATTTTGTTTACTTGTTACGTGAAACATGAATGATTTCATTCAATATGAAATGGGTTATGCGTTTTCAATAGACAATTTTCCTTGATTCTGAAGTGACCGTGGATTAGTCCGTGCGATGACGAAAACTAACCTAACTTTTCTCAAATTATTTTATTGTGGCTTACAAAAAGTTCGTTTTATCTATTACGTGAAATTTGAATGATATATACATTCAATATGAAATGGGTTATGCGTTTCCCATAGACAATTTTCCTTGATTATGAATAAAAAGGTTAATAAATAGATTGGATCTCTGACTTGTGCTCCTGCTTAATATTTATACTTTAATTGTTAATTCTGTTTGCATAAATGCTATCGTTTTCATTACTTGTTGATTGATAATTGTTGATTGGAGCTGCATGAATTCACTATACTTGCTACATTTCCTTTTTTAACAATTAATGAATATGTACCCGCAATTTCGAGGTTAAAACTTTGAAGTGGCAGGTTATAATAGCCCGACGTGTTCGCCCCTTCCAAGGGTATAAGATTTATTGTAATTTTAAGGTTATAACTTTGAAGTGGTGAGTCATAGGCCTGCGACGTGGGTGCCACTTTCCAGTGGTGGAAAAGTTAATAATTTAGTTCCACTGGGCACTTTATGATGGAAGGAGCTTCAGAGTGGTATATTCACACTTTCTGCCACTTTAAAGTTATATTCTGTAAAAGCCGCCATATTTACAGGAATATGCTGGGTCACCATTATTAGAGAAATGATCGAAATATTTAATAAAGATTCATTTGTCATCAGCACTGCATCAAACGTAGTAATTTGTTACGTAAGTATTTGTTTCAACTAACCAAGCTTGATAAAACAATGTTTGAGAGATTTAAGTACATAATTTCAGAGGCGAGTTATTTCCAAAATTATAATGTTTTCCTTAAATAAAGTGTATTCAGATGGCGCGTGCTCACAATCGAGCTACAACACCCATATTTCACATAAAACTTTCAATCGTTTTAATTTTATCCCGATCAGAAGTATCCAAATTCAATATACTTACTTACGCGTTTGTATGTTTATATGTTGAAGTTGATCGAGTGTTAGAAATGAATCAGGCAAAATGGAAGAATGAGAAACATTTATCACAAAAATATGTTGCTGAACAGAGATCGAGCTACATATCAGTCAGTTGTTTAACGTGTCTGTCGGCCACTACATATCCACGTTTTTGCCAGGTGACAACAACGTGGTTGGAATGTGGCTATTTGAGTTCCAGGAACGTAGATCGGAACGTAGCAGCCACCAAAAAAGTGTTCCCCATTTTGGTAGCCGCCGCGTGATAGAACCGTGAATATTACGTGGCAATGGTTGTGACCAAACACTTCAAAGCTCTCCAGAATCGTGGCCGCTACGTTCCGTATACTTAAAATGCTATTCGGGTAGAGATAATTCTCCACTAGATAGATTCCTAAGAATTCTATTGAGTGAATTTGTTGAGATGCGCAGTTTCAATTGGAGTTAGCTTTTTCCTGGAAAAAAATTATAAAAATGGTTTTGATAGGATTTATATACCATTTTCAGGATGATTTCAGCCTTGATTTGAGCATCTAATGCATACAAAGTGCTGGTCTCAGTACATAACCCTATGATACTTCCATGTTGATAGTATTAGTGCCAAATTTCAATTTCCTAATATAGTATTTCATCCAATGTATGTCATAACATAAATTGTAATTTTTTAAAATATTTTTCAAAGTTTTTTGTTCAAGTCGGGCGATAGCAGCTCTTATAGTGCGACCGTTTCCGAACTATTATGACTCAATCCTAATTCAATTAGAGTTCACTTTCAAGGTCCGCGCTTCTGACGAACTAGATGTTCGGTGACACATTTTCCAGGTCTTTGAGCTCTAGCTGCCCGTAATCCATACGGTAGAATCTTGTTCCTTCCAAGATGTGCTCTGCTGTTTCTTCCTCGTCTTGGCGAAAGCGACATTCTGCACTCTTCACAAGTCCGATTTGTTGAAGAGGCTTCTGCAGTCTGAAGTGATCTGTCAGTAGAACTGTTTTATTTTTCTAAGGGTTTGGTATGAATGCCTTTGAGTGGACTTGTCCCACTGTTTCATAGTTTCATACCAGTACTCGCGTTTTTTGCGCTCGGTCCAGTCTGAAAACACTCCAGTAGTTATGCCGAAGAAGGGTTCTATGCACTCCTTCATAGTGAATTCTTTTGCCAGGAGGTCGACTTTCTCATTTCTTTCAAAGCCTTTGTGTCCATGGACCAATAGTAGATTTATTCTATTGTCCCTGCCAAAGCTTTGAAGAGCTTCCACGCAGTTCCATACTAATCTGGATTCGATCTCCGACTTGATGCCAGAGGTTTCAGTTCTGCTTGGCGGTCCGACATGATTTAAATCGATTGATTTTCAGTGTTTTTTTTCAGAATCGATTACAGGCAGAGTTCGATTGCAAGGACATCTGCCCAAAATTTTGAGGCGTATTGTCCCAGGTTCACACTCAGGTTAGATTCTGGCTGTACTCCATTTATCCCGGCCCTGAATTCGTTCTCCCGTTTTGGAGCCGTCAGTGTACCATTGTAGATTGGCCCCAGTATTCCTCTAAGTCGAATGCGGAAAAGCCTACACAAAGCAAAAAAAAATAATCAAAGCTTGAAAAAGGCACTCCCAGCAACTTAAGAATGGGAAATTGAATATCGGACTAATTTGTGATTAAGGAAGGTCTTGTATCTAAGAACTTTTGGGAGTGCGGATTATAAATTTTTCAGTATCCAATAATTCGGGATGAGAACTCTGGAATGGTAGACCAGTTGTGTGATTCATGGTGTGTTAGGTATCCAGATGGTAGTGGTAACTAGACGGAAACCTGAGTACTTTTGAAGTCAGTGATAAGGTCTATCCATAATTCTGGAGACGAATTCTTTAAAAGCTTTTTGGATGCAAGTTGATGGTCATTAATATTTCATTCCGAGATGATTCAGCCGTACGCTACTGGATTTCTTCAACATGTTCCTGCTTTGAATGACGTGAAACTTTTACATGATGGCTTCCATCCTGTAGCTGGGTTAAATTCGCGCGGATTTCATTCTAGTAATTAGTTCCAAACATGCACGCATTTATGTTATATAAAAATAATTAGTTAATATAAGTTAATGTGATCTTCATTAGTGGCCTTACGTAATTTCTAATTGCCTCCATAAACAATGAAAAACGTTGCTATTTTCAAGTCTATGTAGTTTTATATGATATTATATAATTATTATTTGTTGATTTTATCTCGTGATTTTTCTTCCGCATGAAAGTCATTGAAATTATTTCACAGTAAATTCATTGTAACAATAATAATATTTTCTTTAATAATCCCAGCCATCAGTCACTTTTTTCTCCATATTTTCCATATTAGAAAATATTCTCTACCCACAGATATGAACATTAATGCATGCGTGCTTTTTGGTGTTTTATCGAGGGTAATATAATATGTGCTAGGAGTTCTATCGCTCAAAAATTTTTGAAATTTTCGAGAAAGAATTTTGCCTGGAAATTTTACTGAGTGCGATTTGCGGTCTCATTATTTCTCACAAGTTAAATGGCAGAATGCTTGAAAGAAAATTAAAAAAAATTTGCATGAATGATATATAACGAGAATATTTCCCGAATCACATTCGAAACTGGATAAAATTACCAGAATTCATGTTTTATTAGAATTTCTAACAATTTTTCTCGTTCCAAAATTGAAGGAATCGTGTGTCCGTTTCTAAATGCTACTTTTTACAGATTCATTTACTCAAAATGATCATTCACTGCTCGTAAACTCGCCCAAAAACCTAAAATATATATAAATTATTCACTTTCATATATGTTTGTTTCTTAAAATGGCCCTATCCCGAGGGCCATCTGCCAACTTGAAATAATGAATAAATATGATGGTGATTTTGGTGTGAGTGTGCTTTTGTTTTAGTTTTTGGGATGTAATAATTTGAGATGGGGTGATAAAATGTGTAAAAAATATTTTCGGGGTTGAATTTGTGTGGTGTTGTTATGTAGAAAAATAAAAAAAGTTAAATTTGAACAATAAATTTTGAAGTCGCCAGGGCTCGAACTATCGACCTCTGGTTTTGCAGTCGTACGTCTTATTAGTTTTGATAAAAATGTTTTGTGCGCTATCCATTAGTCCACGAAAATTGTTGTTGATATTATGAAAATAGCGGATTTCAATTTTTCATTGCCTTACTTGGAAATCTGTGTTTTTTAACATGCTGGAAAAGCAATATTTAAATTGAAAGATCAAATCACTGTAATAGTGAGTTGAAAATCCCGTATTTAACAATTTTTGCATATACTGTTGACATCTGACAGAACCTTAGTGTCGTTTTATCGAAAAACACTATCGAATCTACTAGTGGTTTTAGCAGTGTAAAACAGCGAGATGACGTTTTATCGCAATAAAACTGACCTGATTAGTTCTCTAGTATAAAATGTTCGCTTTTTGATTTGTTCAAAAATAATGAGGGAAATAGTCAATAATATTATTATCACTTTTCAGATGGGGATATTTCGAACATCTGAAAATATTCTTAATACTTGAATGAGATTTGAGCTAAAAAGACGGATAGGAATAGATTTAACTACTTACCTAACTTATTTTCATCATTCATTCCCACTGGGCAAGAAACATACCCGGGACGTTTATTAACGTATAATTCTTGTACCCATGAAGAAGTTTCAGAGAACACATAATTTATGAGTTATGGAGACGTAATATTGCGATGTTATTATGAGCATTGTCACTAATACAGCCCAAAAAATCATCACAGCTTCATTTCGTGCCAAACGAACTTTGAGACATCTTTAAAAATCTTGGTGATTCATTTATAGCAATGTGTCTTTCGGATGTTCTGGTTTCAGAAGATTTCAATACCATGGAGATGTCGAAGATACGTTTGGTGGTTAAGAAATATGACGTAACTGATTCGTTACAAAAACGTTCTCATCTGGTCTTGTGTTTCATCTTTGTCTGCTCTAACTAACCTAACCTCAAATAAGTGGCGGTATTTCATTCATCGTTTATGGATCTCTTGTGCCGGTTCTATACTACTTATTGAGTTTTTTTGAGTGATCAAATTATTGATGGTATTTATTACCTATCTACAAAAAAATCAAAATGTGAAAAAAAAGTTAGTTGTCACATCATATTGTTTTCTACTAGGAGGGTGAATAATGAAATCTCAATATGATGGTTTGATGTGTTTGTGGCACCAGTTTCGCCAAAAAATCTACCCCCTTTTTCCAAGAATCAACAGGAAATATCCTTAAGACGATTGAAAACTATATATAGATATATTTATGGCTCCATCATCATGGACAATAAGGTAATACATTTGAATTGTATCACAACTCTCAACTTCAACATGATATATGAATCGACACATCAAATACACTATAAACACTTAAGTATTTCTATATTTCATTGTAGCGTCTGTAAATACTTCATGGTTCAAAGAAGCAACTAAAAAGGATTATTATCGAACTTATGCGACGTAATGAGAAATACTTCTAACAGCATTGTTAATAAAATATATCAATACATATTTTTTTAGATGCAGTACGGAAAGTTGTCCCAAAATTTTCGGATTGTTTATTCGATAAAATAGCCATAGAATGGCTATGACATGCAAAACGATGATTATTGAGGAAAATAAAAAACTGAGGCTGTCATCGTAATGAATACTGAAAGTTTTCAACGTTTTAAGTTCCGAGATTTCAGTAAATAATAATTATTTATATATTTTATTTTTATAGAGAAATGTATATTTTCGTTCATTTTTTGTGTGATTTTCCATGTTTTGAATTATTATTTTTTTATTTGAAATTCGAGTTCACTTAATTGATGTATTACGCCAACTTATGAACATTTTTGTTGAATCATACCTATTCAACATACAGATTCAACTGAATCACACAAAAATATATATATATATATATATATATATATATATATATATATTATATATATATAACTATTATAAACCATACCAGTTAAATAATAAAATTATATACTTTTCTATTTGTTGTAATATAAATTACTTTCGTTGTTCTGGTTAGTTTATTTTATTACGTTGTACATCATTCCATCCTCTCATAGAATATAATGATTGTGACGGATGTAGGAGAACAAAAATAATGACATTAGCGAACTGCCATTGTCAACTACCTATGTGAGCCAAAGTTCACAAATGAAAAATCAATTATTCCCTATTTTTCTACCCGTAAAGGTGGATTGGCCATTTCGAAATCCAAATGTGATCAACTATGAAGTATACCCTATCTGATAAAAAAAGAATCATCCAAATCGAAGAACCCAGTACAAAGTTATGCCTGATTGAATCGGTTAACGAACGACGTGAAATAATATACTTTAGTATTTTGGTGGCTTTCAGCGATATGGAAAAATTCACAATGGAAAATTAGCCTATATTTTTTATATATCGGTGGATGACGATGCTACTTCGGACATCTTCCCTCATAACCGCAGTGCAGTTGACGATATTGCCCTAACTCCTAAAATATTTCACGACAAATTCGACACTCAATAAGGAATTTGCTAGCAGGAGATATCATTATATATATATATATATATATATATATATACATATAAATTGTTTTGATAGGTTCTTCATCCTATTATTTATTTATAATTGGCCCGCGGTAGTCGCCAATTGTTGTGATAGGTGCTTTATATCATATATTTATATTATGATAAATTTGTTTCAGTAATTTCCTGTTTATTTAATAATTTTAAGAATGAATACCTATCATAACAAAAATAAAACTCCGGCTATGTTGTCTTACCTTTTCTCAACACTCTCTTTACCTCACCCTAGCACAGTCGGTACGCCTATGAAGAATGACTCATCTCTATTCTGAACGGCAGGTTCAGTGGTGCCAACTTGGCGCAATGCTTGATGTCAAATATGCCGTTTTGTGGGGAAAAATATGGTTAGGTGCTCAATAGATGAAACACAGATGGCAGAAGAATCGTCAAATAAAAGTTTTAATTGAAATAAATCCTTAAAACTGACCAACTCTGCGACATCTAACTAAAAACAGCAATATAAAATGGTGAAAACTTGTTTATGTGTGATCAATACTAGTTAAATAAACGATTGAGTGTTAGGAAAAAGTCTGTGAGCATCCAAACATCATAAAATGTGATCAAATAACCAATATGAGCAAGTGATCAAATGACCAATATGAGTTTCTGGACCTGACACGTTTCAATGCTTTTGAAATACCTTGAAATTCTTCGTTGTTGTGTTCTCCTGCCTCTTGGAATTGTTCGTGCTCACTGGGAAATACAGCTTCACTGCAAAAAGCCCTTCTTTTCCTGGGAATGGCATGGACTGGACTTTGTTATTCCAATAAGGTTAGTGGTTTCTTCTAGTTTGCTTATTTTTCCATTTGTATGTGAATCAGTTATATAGCGGTTTTAGATAGTTCTGCTTGTTTTTATCTTGATTTTTGTTATATTTTTCTCTCTAAATTTGGTATCTGGTTTCGTTTTTTCATTTGAATTCTTCATCTCTCCAAGCTTGTCACATTTGCTCTTGGCAACCCACACATTTTGTTTCTTTTCACAAATTTTAAAATATATTGATCACTGTTTGTTATTCTAACTTATTCTGATGATTTTATTCACAATATCTAATTCTAAACCTTATATTCTATGTACAAATTTGGATAAAATTCATATTTGACATTTTCCTGTTTTCATAATTTTCATATTTCATTATTTTCCTCACATAGTTTTTGACATCTCGCTGTTGGGTTTTCCCCTGATATGATTTACCATACATGGTGTTCCAACTTGTATATCATTTGATGTATTCGAAATACAATGTTTTTTCAAGAATTCAAATTTCCATGTTATTTTAATTGTGTATTCAAAATGACTGTATTGTTGGTCACATATTTATGATAATGGAGATACTTCAGGACTGACTTTTTGATACATATGCGTTGACTAGAACATGTTATAGATTCTAGAATGGTAAAAAGCATGGAAAAATTGTAAAACAAACATAGCATGAACCACGGTAACTTAAATACCTAATAGTAATGATGAATTATCATTTTCATTATTTTATAAATATTTGTTTATATTTTTTTTTATATTTTAAATATATATATATATATATATATATATATATATATATATATATATTTATATTATATATATATATATATATATATATATATATATATATAACTCTTGTTTGTAGCTGAACACTATTTGAAATGTAAATATTTTGGGGGATGCAAATATTTTGGGGGATTTTAATCAAACTCTATTTTTACTTTCGTGAAAGCTTTCGAAATAAGTTTATTTCTTCTTCAGTCACTCTGAAAAATATGGTATAACTGATGATGGACATACTTGAGAAAATAAAAGTATAAGATGAAATTAACATTCAGAAAAATGGTATGATCTTCAGACAGTAAAATGAAAAGTCAAGATGAAGTTTATGAATGAAAGATGTATACAGGGTGTAATGAAATAGAATATAATTTTTTGTAAAAGGTTGATTCAAGTTATTGATGAATTATTGAATATAATTTTTTTTTATTCAATTTTGTTTCAATATCTGAGAAAATGGAAGGAATTTAATGGACATAGCCCTCAGAGAAAAGTGTTAACTGTAGACACGTGTTTCGGGCTCTCGGCCCTCATCAGTACGGTAAAGAAGTGCAAGGATGAACAACACTTGGTAGAAAACGACAAATCAATGGAGTCAACAAACAGAAGCCAGCCGCTCATTTGTGATTTTGGTCAGCAGACCCTGAATTCCAGGGCATCAAACAACGTCACCACGGAGGCAGCTATAGCTACCTGCGTGACATCCGAGTCCAGGAATATAAATATGAAAGAGAGTAATATCGAGGGGACTGTTAAAAACAAAATGGAAGGAATTTAATGGACATAGCCCTCAGAGAAAGTGTTAACCGTAGCAGTGTTTCGGCTTCGGCCCTCATCAGTACGGTAAGAAGTGCAGGATGAAAACTGGTAGAAAACGACAAATCAACAGAGTCAACAAACGAAGCCAGCCGCTCATTTGTGATTTCGGTCAGCAGACCCTGATTCAGGGCATCAACCAACGTCACCACGGAGGCAGCTATAGCTACCTGCGTGACATGCGAGTCCAGGAATATAAATATGAAAGAGAGTAATATCGAGGGGACTGTTAAAAACAAAATGGAAGGAATTTAATGGACATAGCCCTCACAAATGAGCGGCTGGCTTCTGTTTGTTGACTCCGTTGATTTGTCGTTTTCTACCAAGTGTTGTTCATCCTTGCACTTCTTCACCGTACTGATGAGGGCCGAGAGCCCGAAACACGTGTCTACGGTTAACACTTTTCTCTGAGGGCTATGTCCATTAAATTCCTTCCATTTTGTTTTTAACAGTCCCCTCGATATTACTCTCTTTCATATTTATATTCCTGGACTCGGATGTCACGCAGGTAGCTATAGCTGCCTCCGTGGTGACGTTGGTTGATGCCCTGGAATTCAGGGTCTGCTGACCGAAATCACAAATGAGCGGCTGGCTTCTGTTTGTTGACTCCGTTGATTTGTCGTTTTCTACCAAGTGTTTTTCATCCTTGCACTTCTTCACCGTACTGATGAGGGCCGAGAGCCCGAAACACGTGTCTACGGTTAACACTTTTCTCTGAGGGCTATGTCCATTAAATTCCTTCCATTTTGTTTTTAACAGTCCCCTCGATGAAACAAAATTGAGCTCAAGAATATATCATCAACATCTTGATCGAGCTCAAAGATGAGCAAAATGGCGGCAGTTGAAAAATTCATGAAAAACCCAATCTCTCATTTTTATAGCAATATCGCCAAACTTCAAGTCATTTGATAGAGCTTCATGAGCTACACACCTTTCAAACGTAAGGTTTCTCTCTTACAAACAGAAAATCACTAATTTTCAATAATTTCTGTGTTTGCGCAGTATGCTCCTCCCATTCGAAGTTATTTCGATCATGTCAGTCGGATTCAAGTCAGGACAAAACGTGATGGATATTTCTCGAATTCAAAGTTGAAGTATATAATTAATTATCAGTTATTATTTTTTGAAGTGATGTTGGAATTGAAATCCAAGTAAGAGATGTCGATATCCCTGTGCGCTTTTGTTCAATTGCTGAGTGAACTTTAGTATTTTCAGAAGTGTTTTTGATGTGAAAGATCAATTTTATGATCTTCGTGGAATTATATATTTAAATCGAACTGAAAGAAATCCAGCGTTTCATACATATTTCTATTGATTTGAGTCATATTACATAGGAATATCAGCAACAGTTTGTGATAATTTGACTCCTTCAACTTTTGATCCAAATGGAGTTATATAAAAACTATCTGTTACCCGTGTAGCTTATGCTCGGTTTTGCCTGCGTGGATTTTGAGGTAATACTTTTTTTTGAAACCCCCATTTGGGATTCCTGAAAACCCTGGTGTATTCACTGATTCGATTTTGTTTGGAATTTTTGAGGGACAACAAATGAATGGCGTTAAATTCTGCTTGGAACTTCATTAGTAGATGGCGCGGTTAAGGAACATTTGCGACACGCTAAAATGTCAATCTTCAAACCAATGAAATTTTGTTTTTCTGTCAACATTATTGCTTATTTGTATGCAAAAAATTGTGAATTGATCCTTAATAAAGATTATAGTCCCATGAACAAGATCCCGCTTAGAACAGTTGGCGTGAAAATGAGATGAATTCCTTGAAATTTACTACAATGTTTACATCTGTCTGTCAAAAATCAGATTTCTCTTGAAGTCTACCTGGCGATTTTTCCATAGTGATTTTTTCTCAAATGGCCTTTTTGGGATCAAGGAAACTTCCACGAAGAGAGGAGAGAAGGTAGAAGAGTGGACTGATGTCTTTAGATGATGAATTAATTTGAAAATTGAGGGGATTGGAAAATGTCCCCGATGACATTGTTCCATTCAACTTTCCGATACAAACTATTACCAAGCCATTCACTGCCCTTCTCTGGCGGACTATTACCTCTCTAACAACCTTCTTATCTGAACAAAATCAAAGAGTTCATTGTAGATATAATGAAATCTGTTGGTAAAGTTGAGAAATTGATGAATCCTGGTCTGCGACAGTCTAGGCTGTTTCCAGATATCTTAGAATGACTTTTCCGGAAAGGGTGAGCCCTACTAACAAAGGTGAGGGGAGAAAACAATATTCTGAATCAGCTTCTCTTTCATTTTCCAGTACGTGACAGCCTGCATGAGATAATCAGAGAAGGAAGGCGATCTACCAAGCAGTTGTTTGGAAGAACAAGGCCCATTCCCAAGATCGATAAGGGTAATGACTATTATTAGGATAGTCGTCACTTTTCAATAAACACATGAATTTGACAAGTCAGCGTGGACTTTTCATTCAATGAAAATATCTTGATTTTGGCTAGTGAATTTCTAAACTTCACAGAGGGTACCATGGCTCTTTGGAAGAAAATATCCACTATATTTAGAATTTTCCAATACTTTCAGTCAGAAGATTGTCATCTCATTGGGAAATGTTTGTACAAAATATATAATATAAAAAATAAATATAAAAGTTAAAATAAAAATATTTGATTTGCTAGTTACTTGATACATTACAATCAGAAGTTGAAAAAAATTATTATAATCGGCAAAGGTAGTTCAGAGAAGAAACAAATCAATGTATATATATATATATATATATACACGAGTCATTTCACTATGAAGATTATTTGAGTTCTGATAGTCGTATTGTCTGCCAAAATTGTGAACACCTCTTAATTTGCCCAAAAGCTGAGAGGTTCTTTCACTCAGATAGAATTTGAACCAATTGAAGCTTTGTTCTCTGAAGCTGTAGGGATAAAGCTTACGTAACAGTCAAGAGCTTGAATTTCTCAGAAAGCGAAAGAGATTGCATATCCCGTACTATTATTGGTTTGTAAGCAAAATTATGTAATTGTATGTAATTTACTGCACTTCATAAAAGCATTATCCGCTTCATCATGAGATTTTCATATCATCAGTAAACGTCCTTTGTAACTATGGATCCATCATGTATGTGTTATGTACGCCACTGGTTTATTCAGTATCTGGAGTGATATATAAATAAAGAGGTACTTGTGTGGTGGGGTAACATTTCCGAACACAGAAATCAGTGATCATTCTTGCTTGTAAAGTCCAAGTGTATCGATGTTACGATATTAATTATAATTCTTCAAAGAACCCACAATTTTTCATTTAGTGTATTGAGTTAAATACACAACATTTTGGCGACGAATTCGAGAGAATTATACATATCAGTTTCGGAGTATACAACGAAAAGTTGTCAATTGGACAGTGACAGAAATCGGACAATTTTTGAATGAAACGATGGCCCTGATAGGTAATATTGAACCTTTCAACGGTGGAGCCGAAGAATTTGAAACCTATTTGGAACGGATGGAGCATTTATTCAAGGTTAATATTGTTCCAGAGGAAATGAAAGTATCTCTGTTCATTACCCTGGCGGGTACACAAGTATACCAAACGCTGAAAAATTTGGCAGCTCCGAAAAAGCCTAGTGAGCTGAAATATACCGAAGTGAAAGAGTGTCTTTTGAAGCATTATTGCCCACCTGTCACGGAAATCTACGAGAGATTCATCTTCAATAAATGTCACCAAAAGTTAGACCAAAGTATTGCAGAATATATAGTCGAATTACGCAAATTGGCTAACACATGTAAGTTTGGATCGTTTCTAGATGATGCTCTGAGAGACCGGTTCGTTTGTGGGATGCAGTCAGAAAATATACAAAAAAAACTCTTGTCTCAAGTCAAATTAACTTTCACAGAGGCATGTCAGTCAGCTCAAGCTTCAGAGTTGGCGGAGAGGCAAGTTAAAACGTTATCAGACTGCGATACTAGTTGGAGTGTCAACTACGTTCAAAAGCAGAAACAAAAGTTCAGGCAGCAAATAAGGCCAAAAGAAGTTGTTAAAATCAGTCCGGAGGAAAGGCAGGAAAAAAGAATCCAGTGCTGGTAGTTGCGATAAATGTGGTAGAAGTCATCCCAAAGATAAGTGTCCAGCAGTCAGATGGAAATGTTATTTTTGTTTCAAGTTGGGGCATGTTAAGCAATTATGTCCATCCAAAAGAGCCACGACAGTAGCCGCAGTTGAAGAAGAAGGTCAGAACGAAATCTCGTTTGAAGAAGTAAACAGCGATTTGTTCAATTTGAATAATATGCATGTCAGTTTAGCTGCACCACATCATATCTGGTTGGGTTTGAATGGTAAAAGGGTAGCTTTTGAAGTAGACACAGGCGCATGCAAATCGGTAATGTCCTTCAATCAAATAAGGATTTTGTACCATTATTGGGTAGAAATTGGTTGAATGTTCTTTTCCTGATTGGCAAACTGGTTTCGGTTTGAATAGTCAGGATGTCAATACGATCTCGAAAGGAGACACAATCAATATTGTAGATGAGTTGAAAATCAAGTATAAAAGTGTATTTGATTCGAACTTATGTAGTTCTATCAAAGATTTTCATGTCAAATTCAACATAAAAGAAAATGTCTTTCCGGTAGTCAAAAAAGCTTATTCTATGCCTATGCCCTGAAACCATTGGTTGAAAAAAAAATCAAACAAATGGTTCAGGTAGGTATTCTGAAACCTGTGAGGCATAGCGAATGGGCCTCACCCATCGTAGTTGTATCGAAAAAAAATGGTGATGTTAGAATTTGTTCAGATTTCCGTATCACTGTGAATAAAGCACTCAATATTGATCAGTATCCGTTACCAACTCCAGAAGATATTTTTGCAAGTTTGGCAGGGGGTAAAATCTTCACGGTTTTAGATTTGGCAGGTGCTTATCAACAGTTAAAAGTTCATCCAGATTTTCAGAAATTTCTAACCATCAATACTCATGTTGGTTTGTACCAATACACGAGACTGACATATGGAATAGCATCAGCGCCATCTATTTTTCAATCAATTATGGATCAAATTTTGAGCGGAATACCTAATGTTAAATGTTATCTCGATGATATTCTGATAGCAAATAATAATTTAACGGAAGCACGAAGTACTCTAGAAATTGTCTTGAAGAGATTGTGTTACTATAATGTAAAAGCATCAGCGCCATCTATTTTTCAATCAATTATGGATCAAATTTTCGAAAAGCAAGTTGAATACTTGGGGCATATGATAGATAAAGAGGGGATTCATCCAACTGAGGATAAAATACGTGCAATAAAAGAGGCTCCAGAACCTCAAACTTTAACTCAGTTACGAGCGTATCTTGGTTTATTAAATTATTACGGAAAATTTATACCAATGTTGTCAACGCAGTTGAAACCTCTTTATAAATTATTGGAGAAAACGAGGATTTCAAATTTGATCTTGTCTGTCGCAGAGTTTTTAAGCTTAGTAAAAATTTAATTGCGACGAATCAGGTTCTCGTGCACTATGACCCAAATAAAACAATAGTAGTGTCATGTGATGCAAGTTCCTATGGTGTAGGGGGTGTTTTGAGTCACAGGATCGATGGTGTTGAAAAACCAGTGTTATTCGTATCAGGCACGTTATCAACCGCTGAAAAAAATTATTCTCAACTTGAAAGAGAAGCTTTAGCAATCATATTCAGCCTTAAACGATTTCATAAGTATTTGTACGGTAGACAATTTATATTGGTATCTGATCATGAACCTTTGAAGGTATTATTCAATCCTGATAGGCCCATTTCTGTTATGTCGGCTTCGAGAATAATTCGGTGGAATGTAATATTATCAGCCTACGATTATAAGATAGAATATCGTAAGGGTTCGCAACTATTTGAATCGGACATGTTGTCTAGATTACCTTTACAGGATTCAACAGAGGTTGATAGTTCTTTGAATTCATTCAATTTGTTACCGAATTGCCGTTATCATATGAGGACATTGCGGAAGTTTCACGCAAAGATCCGATTTTAGTAAAGATAATGGATTATGTAAAAACCGGTTGGCCTTCCAAAGTAGATTGTAACTTGAGGTCTTACTATTTGAAGCGAAATGAGTTATCCGTTGAAGAAGGGTGCCTGATGGTGGGTATTAAAGTTGTTATACCGCAATCCTTGCGCCAAAACGTTTTAGATTTACTTCATGAAGATCATCTGGGGATTGTTAGAAGTAAAATGTTAGCTAGATCTTCATTCTGGTGGCCAAAAATGCAAGAGAATATTGAAACTCTTGTAAATAACTGTGATATATGTCAACTAGGTCAGAAAAATCACGAAAAGTTTTTGATATCCTGGCCAAACACTGATAATGTATTTCAAAGAGTTCACATTGATTTTTTCAGAAAAATGGTTGTCAATTCTTGTTGATTGTGGATAGTAAATCGAGGTGGATTGATATTCATTCAATGTCGAAGGGTACGAATATCAAGCATACAATTGAAAATTAAAATTAACTTTTTCTATAATGGGATTACCAGATACTATTGTTAGTGATAATGGACCGCCATTTAATTCGAACGAATTTACGAATTTTGTCGGGCTAACGGTGTCAATGTGTTAAAATCACCTCCTTATCATCCACAATCTAATGGTTTGGCTGAACGTCATGTACAGAATGTAAAATCAGCTCTAGACAAGTTTTATTACAAAAATCCACTCTCACAATGGAGCAACAGATGGTTAACTTTTGTTTAGTTATAGAAATACTCCTTGTACCAGTACAGGATGTAGTCCTAATGATATGATTTTTAAAATCAAGCCAAAAACGCGTCTCGACTTGTTAAAACCCAAAAAAGGGGGTAAAGTACTTTTCAATAAAACTTTCGATTTTGTCAAACCGGTAATTTTCAATGTTGGAGAAAAGTTCTGGTGGGAAAATTGGGTCCATATATTGACGATAAATGGAAAGAAGGTTACATTCTTAAAAATGTTAGTGCTGTAACATATCTTGTAAAAATGGATAATAAAATTTTGTACAAGCATGTCAATAGCTTGAGAAAATATCCAGTTCACAGAGATATAACAGAACCAGTGAGAACAGACCCAAATCCATCAGGGTTTCAATCATTAGGTGTTCCCAGTTCACCAAGTATAACACCGAATGAAATTTGCCCCAA
This sequence comes from Gonioctena quinquepunctata, assembly GCA_018342105.1. NCBI lineage: Eukaryota > Metazoa > Arthropoda > Insecta > Coleoptera > Chrysomelidae > Gonioctena > Gonioctena quinquepunctata. The sequence goes on along the minus strand of JAFIRS010002000.1, from coordinate 76,184 downwards.
CATTGAACAAAATATCAATGACTCCAATACAAGATTATCAAATCCTGGTCCGAGTTCAAGTTTCACTGATCTCAATCAGGATATTGTTAGTCCAAACTGTTCAAAAGATGTTGAACCGACTCTGAGACGTGGTAATCGTGTTCGGAAACCACCTCAACGTCTAAATTTGTGAGTTAGTTTAGTGTTTAGTTTGATTTATTTATGTAAGGGAGGAAATGTTATGTACGCCACTGGTTTATTCAGTATCTGGAGTGATATATAAATAAAGAGGTACTTGTGTGGTGGGGGTAACATTTCCGAACACAGAAATCAGTGATCATTCTTGCTTGTAAAGTCCAAGTGTATCGATGTTACGATATTAATTATAATTCTTCAAAGAACCCACAATTTTTCATTTAGTGTATTGAGTTAAATACACAACAGTATGTCGAATTTCTCAAAATATTTTCCTTGTTGAAATTACTAGCACATACGTATTTATCTATTCCGATATCATCACTTATTGAGAAGATTTTCCCGTATATTGTATATTCATAATTAACAATCAACTTATATTCCAAAATAAATGCGGACAATAATGATAAACAATGGGATACACATACTGATTGTCAATGAGATAACACCGTATGCCATAAAAATATATATAACATGTAAATGTTTCAATCAAAGGAATTTCGGAATCAATTTTTTTGGCTAATTATGACAATATACTCTCATAATATATTCAATTCTACCGAAAAAATATATAATTATGTTATTGATCTTGCAAATACGAACATATCCGAAGCATTTCCTCATTCTACATTCTATTTTTAATTCATTGCCATGAGATTGGATTTGTTACTCAATGATGAATCCTATGTCAAAAATTTGAATCAAGTTCTTCTGATCATTTGCTGTTTCCAGAATAAAGGAGAAAGAATTGGCTGCCCTCAAAATGAAATAACAAGTGCCACACAAGACAACAACAAAAAAGTAAATTTTTTATAATACTATTTAAAAAAGTTTTTGTGGAGTAGAGACTCATTCATGCATTCATTCATGTTCTTTGATGAAAATAATACAAAACATCTAAGTCATTTCCTGAGATACATCTGAATATCTTGAACAGAGAGAATAATATAAAATTCAACTTTTTAAGCAAAGCAGGATTATCCAAATTAATTTTTTATATAGCTCCGTCGAGTTGAGTCTTGCCGCTTGGTGTTACCTACGCATTTTTCTCCATGAACACGAATTCGAAGTCAAAACCTGTCGTTCTCAAATACTTTCGGAGGTTCAAAGATCAAGGAAAGCCCCTTTTTCGCCTTTTTTAGCAATAAGAAACGTTCTAAACATAATTCAATTATAATTTATGAAATTTGTTAGGCCTTTTCCACTATCCACATACATTTTGAACAAACACCTACTATGAATTTGTGTTCATGGGACAGAAATACATGAAAACCAACTCGGTGGAGCCGTATCAATGGAAAATTAACCATACAAAATCGGTACGCACTACAATTGTTCATAATTAGAATTATTTCGGAACACTTCCAGAATAGTATATTATGCAATGAGCACAAAATGATGCCCATTTTGCACGAGTATGAAATTTGCAGCACGAGCCGAAGGCAAGTGCTGCAATTCATACGAGTGCAAAATGGCCATTTTGTTGCGAGTTGCATACTATACTTTTTCTATGACAACATATCGTTCACGTTTAATACATGCATACATTGAAAAACTTTGAAAGAAATAAACTGATGATATTTCATTACTCCGAATTCGCCGCTAATGGGCTTTCTATCAGAATTAAAATATAAATTGAAGAAATATGTAATATTTTCTTTTTTTTAAAGGTACACAGAAAAACCAAAAGTACCTATGTATGTATCTAATTGAAGTTGAATGTGCAATTATTGAATATCATATTTGGAGAACTTGATTGCTGATACTTAATTCTTTTCGAAATTGATAATTTGTCGACGTTGAAGTAGACGGCTTCTCGCGATTTTCCATTTCTAAATTCGTTGGTATGCCTGATGGTATGTTCTGTATTGCATTTGCAATTTTATTTGCTATGTCAAGCTTACTTTTCTTCGATTCATCAATATATCCCTCAGCGACTGTAGTAGATTTCCAGCCACCATGGCGTTTTAACGTGGTTATGTCACCTCCAGCATCAACAAGAATTGTTGCGGAGGATCGGCGAAAGCAGTGCCCAGTATATAATTCGTAATTTGGCAATTTTAAATACTTGGCAATGTCTTTTCCCATAGCACCAAACCCATTCAGACCTATTCTCTGAATGGTACACTTTCCTTTTTGATAATTAATGAAAAACCATGGACCATTAGCATTTTTCGGGGCGAAGATTTGCGTATTTTTTATAAATTTCGTAGAATTTGCCAGTTACAGTAAAATTTCGTACTATTTTCGTTTTACTGTCTGGTATTGTTACTAAAACAGCTGAACCAAGATCATTGAAATGAGTAATTTTCATTTGATGTAATTCATGTCTTCTACATGCACCCATTACTCCCATAACTAATGCAACCTACAATGTAAATTAGTTTACTTAAACATATTTTTCATCAAATGGAAATATGAAACTTACTTTTTTTGCCAAATATATTTCATCTGGAGCCTGTTCAATGAAATTATCGATGTCATTTGCTGTAAAGATCTTTGACTTTTTGGGTTTGTAGCCGTTAGACTGCCACTTGAGGAATGCTTTCAGTTTCAAATATTTGGCAATATCTATATCATTATAGATACTAAGAGTCGTTCTCAGCATTGAGAAGTGTGACCAAAAAGTGTAACTTTCAAATTTTTTGGCTAAGTCGCCAAAATAAGCTATTAAAACGTTCTCGGAAAACGATTTTGTCTTTTGATCTACCTTCCATTCCAAAAAAAGGTTATAAGCGCGTTGATACATACTCTTCGACGTTTCCGGTAATAAATTCAGTGTTGTTACCTTCGCTGCTTCTATTATGTTCGGAGGTGTCAAATCTAAGTCAATTTCCCATTTTAATCAATAGTTTCTATAGAAAACAACTATGAAATTACTCGTTACCTACTAAAACTTTAACAGAAACGATCTGCTGACATTTCATCAGTTTGTTGCTGGACGTCATAATTTAACAAGCCGTAGTCGTCGTGATTTTAGAGTGAACCTAGACCTAACACGAAATATTCCATTTTGCATTTGTTGCTTAGCAACTTGCCTAGCAACCGATGCAAAAATGAAATTCTGTACAAAATGTGCTTGTTTATGATTGAAGTTACGGTTATAAAATGAACATTTATCGAGGTTGTCGTAGAAAAAATTCTATATAACACTGACATACGTAGATGGAATAGTTTGTTCTAAAATATGTTACATCGATCGATCAACCTCAAAATATTTCACAACGAATTGACATAACCTTAAAGGCGACAAGAGCACAATCACAGAACGGATCAGAGACACAAATCACAAAAACACCCTGTGTGGTCTTTAATTCAGTTTACTGAATTATGACAAGAAACAACGTCGGCGCCATCTGTAACTCCCTTCATCGAGTGGGCTGATGTCCCCCAGTTTGTCCCAATATTTTACAGGTATAAGTGAATATACCATGGTTTTTAGACATCTTACCCCCATTTAACCCTCAGGAATGAATTTTCAAAAAGCCTTTCTCAGTGCTCACCTATATAGAGAACTCCCATGCAAAATTTCATGCTTCGAAACCCACCGGTTTAAGCTGTGCGTTATCTATAAGTCAGTCAGTGTTGGAGTTTTATCAAATAGATAGAAATGCTGTTTGTGATTTCCAGTGAAAATGTCACAATTTTTTCTGATACATGATTTCATTCATTAATGGGATGGTGTTTTCAGAATCAATAAATAAATTACGAAATCCACCTTTCCAACTGGCCGCGCCATCGCTCTCTCAATGATATCTCCAGCTGACAAATTTCATATTGAGTGTAGAGTTTGTAGTGGAATATTTCATGAAACAGGGCAATATCGTCAACTCCACTGCAATCAATCAATATAAATTCATTGTCAACTATTTACATAATAAAAATAAAACTCAACTAGTATATATATATATACTATATATATATATATATATATATATATATATATATATATTTTACATTTCAACTACTTTCTTGTTCCTCTTCCTGGTAGGTTTGGATGAAGGGAAATGAGTCATGGCTATAGATATGGAGAACTCCACTGCGGTTTTCAGAGAAAATGTTCGAAGCAGCATCGTCAACCAATCAGATAATTATTTCATCAGCGTCCGAATATACTCTGTTGCCAAACCCTATTTGGTCACATATCCATCCAACCTGATAAAAACAACATAAAATACTGGACAGGTAGTTTCCAAAGTTGATCCATTATTCCAGCAGGATGTGGAATCGACTCTCCGGAAAACATTTGAGTTCTGGTACACCAGGTTACCGATCCATATTCCAGAATTATTTCAATTCTTTACCAATTTTATGCGACCCCGTTTTCCTGAGATATAATTGGTGTTTTTGGGAAAGAATAATGGAGAGTGCTATCATCTGCGGAAGAGTTAACAGAATCTTTGATAGAATTACATAAATATTTAGATTGTGAGGGGGCCTCTTCAGCCTATCCGTACCGAGATAAAATCCTTTGTACCTACCACTTCATCTATGCAAGCATATCAGTTCCCTGGGAGCTACGTTCCTGATATCTGAGTGCGTTAGTGAAACCCATTGAAGGAACTTGGGCTTTTTGCAAATCAGTGCTTGGCAATCGTAATGCAGATGCTCTGCAGTTTCAGCGAAGATCTGGCAGTAACGACACTGCTGAATGTCTGATATATCAAATTTTTTTGAGGCGATATCTCAGGGGACTATGTCCGGTGAGCAGTACCGTTTCAGGTCTTTCTTGTTCAACATGAGGAACTGTTCTGCTTTCCTTGGCGATGGCTCAGATGCCTTCTCGCGTTTCTTGGTACTGGAACCATATTCACGTGGGTTTTTCATTTTATCAGCTTCCCAGCACCAAAACATCTCTCCAATGTGGGCCTTGGAGAGACCACAGGAGGGTTCTGGTCCAGAAAATTGAGCTGAATTGACAAGGTTGTCTGCTTCCCCATCGTTTCCCATTTCCTTGTGACCTGACAACCACAACAGAGTTACCTGATTATTCACAGCCATTCGGCTCAGGGAAAGTTCGCAGACCCAAATCAGTCCAGACTCAGAAGTGTGTGACTTCGAAGCTTTCATTGCTCCTTGGCTGTCTGGTAGGATATAGATTTTCGCCCCTTGGAGCCTCTTGCAAGGCTCTTGGAGAGAAGATTTCAATAACATGAAAAATTGATGTGGCCTTGACTAGGGATTTTGAGAGCCTGAAACTAGGACCCGTTACTCCCACTACAGCCCTTTCGTCCATCTTGGATCCATCAGTATACCAAACTGATGCACCCCTTTCAAGTGGAGGCTCGTTCGTTGTGAATATATGATGTTTGTTCACAACCACTTCATAATTCACTACGTCGTGCCTAGTTTGATGTCTGGTGCAGTCTGAAGGCAGGTTATTATTGTTCAGTTGTAACAGGGTCGACTCGAGGATGGAGACTCGAAGGAAAAGTATTTATTGAAATATTGTTATATCTATCTACTACTTCATTCATATTTATTAGCCGAATGCACAGAAGCCCAAACCATATAATGTTGATTCAGGTCTACGTATCATATTTCTCGATTCGGTATTTTTTCATTTCAATTTCAAGGGTGCATCTTGGCATCGAGTTGAAGTGACTAATTGAAGAATGTTTCACAAAGTTTTGATAATTTGTGTCCTGTACATTGTGACTATATTCAAATATTCAGTGAATGAAAAAAATATATGAAATACATTGAATATATCATGCAAGCCCAAGTAGTGAATAAGACCCCTTCATATTGAAATAAAGTTTTATATTCGACTGAGACATGCTGAAGAGTTCTAGAAACTCTACTGTCAAAAACAGTCCGTCTGGGTTCAAATCAACAATAACCTCAAAGTGAGTCCTGTCCCTCATAGGAGGCGACACCAAGGACAACAATATTTGGTAGGCGTTATCCTACTTTTTTTTTCTTTCCTTTGCTCTTCTCAATCCTAACCTCGTGAAGAAATATTGAACTTAATAATGTACTGTTTATCCTGTAACTGAAGCAAAAAAAAAGGGGAAGAAGGAAGAGAAGGGGAAAAAGGGAAAAAAATGGACAGATACACAGTGCAACTCAATGATATATTTAAAAAAAACAACATAGAAAAACATTAACAATTCTTCAAATAAATATAACAAGCATTAACAAACATTTGGATGAATTGAAAATCGTATTGTCTGAAACTCGAAATGGAATAGATATAATTATCCTATGTGGAACCTGGCAATCAACTGATTTTCATTAAAAATAATTGAAATTCTGCTAACGAGCAGCTGGAAAAATATTCTGATCACAGCATTATACAGACCGCCATCCACAAATATTAACAACTTCAATGAAAATATATCTCATTACATGGAAAGCTGCTCAAGATCCATAGATCTACCTAATTTCACTGGCGACATAAACATAAATGTTCTTGGGAAAGATGAGGATATACACAATTATTTGAACATCATGGCTAAACATGGTTTCATTTCCGCCATCAACAAATATACTGGAGTCCAAAACAACCCAAAAACATGTATAGATCATTTATTCACATAAACTGGGGTTGGCAATAATAATAACAATATCTTACCAATAATATTTGAAACTAATATAGCAGACCATCTCTCAATATTGGCATATATAACCTTTCCTGAAGAAAATAAGAAAATTTAGAGATTAAATTGAAAAAGTATAATTTGGATAAAACCAAACTAATCAATGTTGTCAATGAGGAGAAATGGCTAGACATATATTCAAAAGTCAATGTAGAATCAGCCACAGCAATAATGATCAAAACAATTCAAAACCCTGTAAATTCATGTACCAATTCGGTAAAAATCAGAGAATGTCAAAACAAAAAGAAAGTGTGGATGACAAAAGGACTAGTGAATTCGGTTGATAAAAAAAACTTTTCGAAATTGTGAAGGAAAACCCAACTCAAAATAATTGAAATTAATATAAAAAATACAGGTATAAATTGAATGATTCAATAAATGCAACAGAATTCGCGTATTATCAAAATCGAATAAAACAGAAATCGAACAATTCTGCTGGCTTATGGAAATGTGTTAAGGAAATTTACGGGAGGAATAGTGTTCATTATAACATCGTGAAAATCACAAAAAACAACGATGAACTCACCATCAATGAAAAAGACATGACAAACGAATTCAGTGAATATTTCTCAAAAATAGGGAAAAAAATTGGCTGACGAAATAAAACCAAATGAATACCATCGCAGATTTCGAAAAACATACCTACCTAATTCTCTATTTCTGGCTGGAACAAATGAACAGGAGGTGAGACAAGCGATGAATAATTTAGAAGATAAAAACGCACGGGTATTGACAATATTACATCGGTAATTCTTGGCAGATCACATTGTAAAACCTCTTGTCTATTTGATAAACCGGTGTTTCGAAACTGGAGAATTTTCCTCAGCTTTCAAAATAGAGGTGATGAAACCAATCAGGCAACAAAAAAGCATTTCCAACTACCGATCCATTTCCCTGATATCCAGCCTAGCAAAAGTCATTGAAACAGTCTCGAAGAATCGAATCACTGAATACTAGGAGAAATGTATTGTTCTTTCGGTGAAGCAATAAGGGGTTCAGAACAAGATGCGATAAACCATGTATGTACCAGAATCAGCCACTGTATCGATGAAAAACAACCTACCCCCGTATTTGTGGACCTCGCAAAAGTGTTCGACACTGTCATGCCCAATTATTAGAAGTATTGGAAGGCACTGAATTCAGAGGGGTACCCCATGAAATTATGGAAAACTATCTACTTGACATCATGTTGAAATTATTAATTCCTTGAGTGAATGTGCGAACATTGAATATGGTGTCCCTCTGGGGCCGGTGCTTTTCAATATCTATCGCAACAATTTCAAATTGGATCTGGATGGTGAAGTAGTGAGTTTTGCTGACGATACAACAATCCTCTATATCGATAGAGATTGGAATACTTTGAAGCGAAAGGCTGAAAGAGATTTCAAATATTTAACAAAATGGTTTGAGAGTCTATTATCAACAATAAACTCCAGTAAAACTCACTATATTCCCTCCACCTCCTACTCCACCAAATCACACTGAAATAAAAATCCGGTCAGCTGATTCCATAAAGTACCTGGGTATCTACTCAGATAGACATCTGAGATGGGACTCTCACATCAGTTATGTGACAAAAAAAATAAGGTGCACCCTCTGTAAATTCAAATCTTCAGTGGTATTTTGACTACCGAAGAACTGCGGATTCTATACCATGCTCTGTTACGAAGTCATCTCACTTAGGACATTGTTGCCGCAAACAACGTTCATATGAAAATTCCGGAAACCACCCACAAGTCTACCATGAAAGTTATATAAAAAAAACTACGTACATTTTCCTCCGACTCATTATATATGGAAACAGAATTGATGGACTTGAGATAGTTATTTTTTCCTAACACTAGTTGTGAGACAGCATAAGTATAGAACATACTTCATTGGTATAACCCATGATTATGAAACACGTAACAAAAGACAATTGTGTAAAAAATATACCGCAAAAATCACACTTCTATCTGGGACCAAAACTATATGATCAATTGTCGATGAGTCGCTGCGAGTAGACGTGTTTAAAGCCGCTCCGATATAAATCTTTCGCAAGTTAAATAATTCATACCTCTTAATTCATACCTCTGTGTTATTGATAAAACGGAATATGCCGTTCACTAGAGAGCAAATGTGCGAAATCAAATTAGAAATTCAAAACAACGTGAAAAGTGCACTTAGTGAATTCCTGAAACAGGACGACTTTATGCAGAATATAATAGAACGAGTGAGCGATACTTTCGAACAGAAATTGGATGAAAAGCTGAAAGTAATTGGACTATCCTATGAAAACAAAATAAAAAAACTGGAAGAAAAAATCGACTCCCTCGAACAGCACACAAGGAAACAAAATCTGAGAATATATGGTATCAACGAAACCCGTAATAGTGGACCGATGGAAGACTTCAATAATATGTTGGGTAACCTGGGAATCCAACAGAAAAACGTGATCGAATGCTACAGAATAGGGAAACGTACCACTGACAAACCTAGAGCATTATTTGTGAAACTGTCGAACTACGAGGATAAACTGGAGATAATGAAAAATCGAAGGAAACTCAAAGGGACGAGAATACATATTAAAGAAGACCTAACCAAATATAAACTAGACTTGATGATGCAAGCCTCTGAGAAGTATGGTTATAAAAATATCTGGAGCATGAATGGTAAAATCTATGGTTTCATTGATGGTAAAAAAACTGAACTGAACACAATAAACTGATTACTTATTTTTACTATGAATACCAATTTGTTAGAATTATTAAATCAAGAATATGAAATCCTAAAGTAATGTATCCATATCGGAATGACAATGGACAAACAAAAACAAAACGCACTTAAAAAACTCGAACAAACTCACCTACTTTATCAATTACCTTTTTTACCTTTCTTAATTTCATTTATCTTCTGTAATTATTTTTTTTTCTTTTCCTTGTAAGAACTGAGTTAAAAACCAAGCATTGCTGTGAAATGTTAGAATATATTGAGGAACTAGAAGATTACAACAGGGTGGACGAACAAATTGTAAAGAGTTGTAATGAATTAAAAGAATCAACCTTAAAAAGTCTCAACCTTGGAATGAACATCATACATCAAAATATACGTAGCCTACGGAAAAACTTTGATGAATTCGTGGTATATCTGGAATCTCTTGATTTTCAGTGTGACATTATTATATTAACAGAAACCTGGAACATTCCTAACATAGAAAACTTCAAATTGCCAAATTACATCACGCACTATAACAACTCTGACCTGAACCAAAATGACGGTATATGCATCTTCATTAATAATAAGCTGAATTCCACAATATCGGTAACAAAAATCTCAGATATAAGCGTCATGCAAATAAAAATAACAATCAACAAATCAAACTACGATATTTTTGCGATCTACAGACCGCCATCCACAGATGTGATGGGGTTCATTGATCAACTAGAGTATTTTTTAAAGCAGCATGGTAGATCCCATTTTAGCATGTTGATAGGAGACCCGAACATAGATTTAAATAAGCCTAACATAATAACTAATTCCTACATTAACGTTCTTAGCTCATGTGGCTACAAACAATATATAAAATCACCCACTAGAGTAACTCCTGAAACAATGAGCTGCATTGACCATGCATTCATCAAAATGGAGCACAACACTAGGGGTATACAAATTATTCCAATTATATTCGAAAGCGCAATAACAGATCATTTTAGTGTCATAATTAACATATCGGAAAAAGGCAAATCCTTCCCAAGAAACACGAAACCCATATACAAACAAACAAAAATCATCAACCATGACGAACTCAACACTATCCTACAACAAGAAACATGGAACGACGTCTATGCCGAACAAAATGTTGACTCAGCCTACTATCTATTTCAAAACAAACTATCATCAGCTATAATAAAATGCACACATTATAGAAACATGAAAATCTCCAAAAAATTAGGCCCTGGATTACACAGGGACTAATCACATCAATCAAAAAGAGAGATAAATTGAAAAAAAAATGCATTAAAGAAAATAACCCTGAACTCTGGAATGAATATAAACTGTATCGAAATCACCTAACAAAACTATTAGCGAAAACGAAAGGAAATTACTATAAAACAAATTATTCAATGCAAAAAACGATACGAAAGCCATATGGAAAATAATAAAAAATACTGAGAACATAAACCTGGAAAATTTTGAATTGTATAACGACCAAAAAATAATAACGTCAAAACCAAACGAAGTAGCGAATATTTTCAACACACATTTTGCGACAGTTGGGAAGAAAATGGCAGACCTCATAAAAAAAGACGAACATACAGACTTTACAGATACCTTCCGCATAGAAAACAATCAAATGCACTCTATGTACCTAGACCCGGTAACCACGGACGAAATCTTAAACATAATTAAAAAACTAAAAAATAAAACTTCCTGTGGTACGGACCAACTATATACCAAAACAATTAAGGAAATCAGAGAAAACATAGTAACAATATTAGCTCACTTAATAAATATTATATTCACCTCCGGAAAATTCCCAACTGCACTGAAGCAAGCAGTCATAACCCCTGTCCACAAGAATGGAGATAAAAGTGACCCCAAGAATTACAGACCAATCTCTGTTATATCGATAATGGCTAAAATATTAGAAAAATGTATAGTTTCCAGATTAAATAAATACCTAACTAAAAATAACATGATATCATCTTGTCAATTCGGCTTCAGGGAAAATCTTTCCACAGAGGACGCTCTGTTTAATTTCACAAAAAAAATCCATGAATATCTTGAAAATAATAAAAAAGTTATAGGAATATTCATAGATTTGGCGAAAGCCTTCGACAGCATATCTCATGAAATGCTTTTGGAAAAACTTGAATCTTATGGTATTCGCGGGATTGTATATGAGCTTTTCAAGAACTATCTAACTGACCGTACGCAAATGGTCAAAATAAATGACTATTTCAGTGAAAATCAGCAAATTGAATTTGGTATTCCCCAAGGAACAGTTCTTGGTCCCCAGCTATTCCTACTTTATATAAACGATATGTTGAAATTAAATATTCCGGGCGATATCATATCATACGCCGATGATACTGTGCTACTCTTCACAAGTCACACCTGGGAAACAACAAAAAAACAGGCAGAAGCAGGCCTATACAAAATCAAGTGCTGGTTAGACAGTAATCTACTCAGCTTGAACTTCAACAAAACCAAATTTATGACCTTCTCAAATAGTATCGTAAATCAGCCTGACTTCCCCACCTTGAAATATCACTCCAACTGTGCAGTGAATCCTTGTATATGTCAGAGAACTATAGGAAAAACTGAAAATATGAAATATCTAGGCATAATAATAAATAATACACTAAAATGGGATAGCCACTCTGAATATTTAACAAAAAGACTGAGAAAACTGGTATACACGTTCTATGAGCTACGAAAATTCCTCCCAATAAACATACTTACAATAGCATACAGATCACTGGCTGAATCTATTTTGTCTTACGGTATCATCATATGGGGTGGTACTTATCATAGCCAGATAAAAACACTCATATTAACACAAAAATGGATCTTGAAAGTCATACTATCGAAACCAAAAAGATTTTCAACAACACTGCTCTTTTCAGATACAAGATTCATGGACATACACCAACTTTATGTTCTTAGCGCCTCCAAATTTATGTACAAAAATAAAATTGAGAAAAGCATAAATAAACACGATTACAACACAAGAAGAAGAGACACATTAAAAACACCCCAAACTAAAACAACCCTATCTCAAAAATTTATCTGTACAACAGGACCAAAAATTTACAATTGCCTCCCCCAACACCTTAAAAGTATACAAAATTTCAAATCATTTTGCAATAAAGTGAAAAAATTTATACTCGTAAACATAGAAACCTTTAAGTTCATTCTATGACGGAAAATTTATAACAAACTCACAAAAAACAAAATGTCATGCGCGCCAAAAACACCCTGTTGGAATCTTCTTACTCATTGATCTGTTCACTTTATATTTTTAATTTGTATATTATGAAGATAGGTTATTATTATCATGTACATTCTTTCCTATAATTTACTATCTCTTTATTATTATTATCACTATGTACATCCTTTTCTATATTTTGCCCTCTCTTTACTATTACTATTACTGTTAACTCAAGATAGGTATGTTCATGTAAAAAAAAAATACTGATTAGTTAATCTACTTGCTACTCAAATCTACCAGTCAGGCACACTACAACTTCTCCAGAAGTTAGGTGCAATATCATTCTGTTAAAGTATAGCATTTACCCTGTAATGTAACATTAATTCAATAAAATTATCTATCTATCTATCTATCTAATTAGCGTGCATGATAATGAATCTGAACTCAGATCTCCAATCAAAAAATGAAACAAAAAAGGATTGAAGAAATGCCAAGGTTACAAATTTATGAAATTATTGATGACAGTTGGATATGTTAATGTGGATCAGTCACAATACTCTCAATTTCAATCGTTTACACATGTTCACGTTGCTGAAAACAAATACCCACCAAACTCTACAATCACGCACACTCACACCTACACACACATAATGATACCACTTCAAGGTATTCTTTTGGTGGTATCTAAATGTATTCAGTTCTAATACACACCGAAATATTGTATATTTGAAATTGAAGATTTTTTTGTGCAACCATTATAGATTTCGTGGTGGATAAATTATCATTATAGTGCCTCAAAATATCATCATGCATCGAATATATGATGCATTAAAATGGTGCTATTTTCCGTGTTCCAACACTATTTTCTTTTATTTTATTTTGCCACAATTGTGGATGATGTCCTCTGAAAAATCATTGAGAAGCAAACTATCTCTCCATTCAGACTTCCGGCAAGGGACATTTGACACGCACTAATTTAAAGATCAAATCCGTGGTCCGGATGCAACTGTGAACGATATTCACTACCATCTCAAAATATTTTAGGAACATTTCTGCGTTCTGACAAACACTTTGGTCAACTGGTTCTAATAAAGCATTTATCTTGTTCGCGAAACAATCCCTCAAACCACCAAAAAGAACCTAGAAGCCAGAAGAAATTGATGGTTTGTGTTTCAAATGGGCATCTCACAAAGGCACGGAGTTTTTATGATCCATTCCATAGTGACTTTTTGAGTATCTCTCACTCAAACTTCACTCCGTTTGGCAGTCCCATATATCTGCCAGAATTATGGGAATGTTTATAATGACGCTTGTCTTGCGTTCTTGAACAGAACAGAAAACGCCAAACGTAAAGCCAAGGCCTCCGCGATCACCTTCCAGCTCAGTTCTATATGTCCCAATTGGAAACTCAGATCCATTCGACACTATAACTCAACCGATTGCGATGGTTTCAAAATATTTTTTTCAGATTTTTTTTGGCAATGTGTTTGTTCGTCAATCAATATTTCGTCGTGAATGGAAACTGACATATATGATTACACCAAGATCCACATATTCGGAAAACAATGGTTCAACAAGGGATGCATGAGTGCTGTTATGATGGAACGAAGAACATTTCATTGTTGGTAGATCTGTGCTTGGATACAAGAACAGAGTACGAATAAAGGAGCTCAGGCAATGAGGCAAATAATTTCTCATGACAGGAACATTACAAAAAGAAGGAAAAATAACTTTATTGAGAAACTACAGGCCTAGTGTCTGTCGTTTCGGAAGTGAGACAGAGAGCCATCTACATCAATCTTGTAAGATATTTTGAATTGAACTGACTAGGCAATTTTTTTTTCACCAGAGGTCTACAGGGGACCTGACGCATACTTCAATCGAGATTCATGTCAAATTTTTCGCTCACGTCCAAATCATTTTTCTTATGGCCTGCCTCCTCAACTATGGATTTGGCTGTCTTGTTTCCCTGCTGGAGATATATCGATAATATGCAGATGGAGTATCGAGTATCGTCCACCACATTCTACATCAACGCGATTGTTCCTCAACGTTCAATTCCGGCATATCTCAGTTTGCATGAAACAGCCAAGTGGAAACTATGTGTTACATATTCTTTCATGGCAGATCTTTCTCCGTATTCACATTTTCGAATCTCAAACGCTCCAGCAATTTTGTTAAATAGAAAATGGATGATTACATCAGGAACTTCAAAGTTGAATCGATTGAAACCAAGGTAATGGAAAATATATTAGTATACAACAAATCACTAACTAAAATTAACAAAGATTTCAATATAAGTTTATTTTTGATGAATATAAAAAGTGCCAGGAAGAACATGGACAAATTGAATTTAATACTACATCAGATAGAAATAGAATATGATTTCATAGTACTCACAGAAACGAGACAAATTCCTAACAATTCTATATTCTCGAAATCAGGATACGTCCATTCTTATAACGAAGGTACAATCACCCAAAACGACGGGGTTCTCATTTTTTTTAAAGACAACATTAAATGTACATCTTCTGTTGTTTCAGTAAAAGAGTTCAATATTATAGAAATTACTGCAAACATAAATGAACATAAAATACTGATGAGCTCCATGTACAGACCCCCAACTACATGCGAAAAACATTTTCTCAAAAACTTCTCAACTTATTGCTGGAGATTTCAACATTAACATTCTAGACACAAACAACACAATTACCATGATTATTTGAATATGTTCGGAGAATCAAATTTTGTTAGTGCAATTAACAAAAATACAAGGGTAAGGTGCAATGAAAAATCGTGCATAGACCATATTTTTATTAGGCAGAAATCTTCCTTGAAAAGTGAAATAATATCATTGATACTTGAATCTGACATAACTGACCACTACTCTCCAGCTATCCACTGCATTTTTTCTGGAAAGACAGAAATACCAGTTAGTAAAAAAATTGAAAGAAACTAGATTACAAAAAATATAAAAATATTCTGGAAAATGAAAACTCCCTTGAAGTTTACTCAACTCCGGATATTAACCAAGCCACCAAATCGTTCATCAATATACTGAAACGTGCGGAAGAAAAGTGTATGAACACTATCAAATATAATTCGAAAACATGTAAAAGAAGTCCATGGATAACACAAGGTCTGGTCAAATCCATAAACAAAAAATACGAACTATTTGAAGTAATGAAGAAACATTATACACAGGAAAAATATTGAAATCTATAAAAGCTATAGGAATAAACTCGATGATTTGATAAAACAAACAAAAAAAGATTACTATTCGAAAAATGTTTATGAAAACAAAAACAACAATAAAACTCTATGAGACAGTTTGAATGAAATGATAGGCAAAAAAACCAACAAGTATAATTAAAGAACTAAAAAGTGATGGAAAAATCATAAACAACCCAAATCAAATAGCAGACGTCTTTTGTTAAAAATTCTCCGGTATAGGTAAATTTCTGGCGAACAATATAAAAAGTAAATTAAACAACAGAGCATCCAAAGAACCACAAATATTAGAAAGAATACCCAACTCTATAGTTATGATGATGACTGATGAAACTGGAATAGTTCAAACAATTGAAACATTGAAAGACAAAAAAGCTGTAGGAATAGACGGTATCAGGTCGGAAACGTTCAAATATTTAAAAACACCATATCTAAACCTCTTTCTTTTATAATAAATAAGGCAATCACGGAGGGTATTTTCCCGGAAGTCTTCAAAGTGGAAGTAATAACCCCCATTTACAAGAATGGCTGCCACACAGACCCATTGAATTACCGCCCTATATCGATAATATCTAGTCTGGCGAAAGTTTTCGAAAAAATTATAAAAAAGCGCCTTGATAGTTATCTGAACCGGTTTCATATACTCTCTGACTTACAATTTGGATCCCGAGAAAATAGGTCAACATCGGATGCTATAGCCAGGTTAATAAGTACTATCAACAACTCAGTTGTTGAAAAGCTATCTTCTATGAGTATCTTTGTTGACCTGGCTAAGGCATTCGAAAATTGTTGGCCACATCAAATTACTCCAGTACATGGAAAATATTGAAATTAGAGGAAACTCGCACAAATTGTTCACAAGTTACTAACAAAAAAGGCAATAGTGCGTACGTATTGGAGACGAGCTGAGTGCTATGCGAACAGTAGAATATAGAGTACCTCAAGGCACAATCCTAGGTCCCCTCCCATTCAATATATATCCAAACGACATATTCCAGCTAAACATCAGAGGAAATATAACAACATCTGCAGATGACACAGCAATTTTTTATGAAGCAGCAAACTGGCAAAAGCTGAAACAGATTGCTGAGATGGATTCAGGGTTCATCTTCAGCTACCTTGATGATAAACTTTTAACCGCCAATTTAAAAAAAACATTCTTTGTACCTCAGATGGGACAATCATATTGAATATGTGATAAAAAAATCAGACCAATGATATACAGATTCAAATTATTATCAAACACTTTACCCCTGAATTCACTGAAAACATTATACTTCTCTCTAGTTGAAAGCCATCTAACGTATGGTATCATAGCCTGGGGAGAGACGTCAGTTAATTTCAAGAATAACCTGAAGAAAATACAGAAGTATATACTGAAAGTTATTCACAAAAAACCTCGCCAATACTCAACAGATATTTCATACAGTGAAACTCGAATTTTCCACATCAACCAGCTCTATACTAGAATCATTTTATTGAAACAACACAAAGATAGAAATACTTCAAAGCATACTGACCATGTGTACAACCCCAGACATAACTCCGATAGAAGGATGATTGAACCTTGCCCAGAAAAAAGTATAGGCTTGAGTTGTTTCACTCACCTTGGTCCCAAATTATATAACGTATTACCCATTCTAATCTACAGATTGAACTCGCTCAACATGTTCAAGAATAAAATAAAAAAATGGATCCAGGCCATTCCTAGGAAAGACACACCAATTTATAAATAGCCAAAACACCACTTTTGTCCTGAAAACTCCATCCTCATAACTTCGCCCTCCCCAAAAAAAAATATGCAACTGTCACCATAATATGTGATTACGCGGTGCGGATTAATGTTACAGTGTTTCCCATGCACAAGGCTTCTTTTATGGGATACACTATCATTTATTTATTCATTTTATTCACTTTCCAATTATTATTGTTGTAGTATTGTATGGTTTGAATATTGATTGTAGTAGATATAGGTAACATAAAATTATTAAAACTATTTTATTTTTATTTTATTTAAGTGATTACTTATTCTGCACACAGCCATCAGGCTTTGCAGATTCCTTTTGTTTATTTGTACTTTGTATATGTATCTATGTATATTATTGTGCGAATAAAAGTTATTATTTTTATTATTATTTCGATTAGATTTTATCAAAGAAACACGCATTCATACATTGTTGAGCTCTAAACTCGCTGAACATCGCTTTATCAGGAATATTATTTGTCGCTCATCAAAATCCTGGAATTCACTGTGAGGAGGTTTCTACCAATGCTTATAACTACATACATTGAAGATTAATGTTGATATATTTCCTTTCCCTACCCACTTTCTGAAACAAATGTTATTCGTTCTCTCCCGAACATATAATTTTTATAACGCCAATCCATGAACATTCTAAGGCCTATCGTGTCTTTATTTCCTACCTCAACCGTCCTTTTTATGTTTTTAAGAACCGCATAGGGCTTCACTTTTCTCAAACATACTTGGCCATCACATTAAACTCTCGGGTAGCCCAATCTTGAAAAAAGAAGAGATGAGAACTGCTTCATCAAAGAAATAGGAGTAATTATCGCCGGCGTAAGACACAAGAAGGATTGAACACGCTATAGAAAAAATCATTTATTGTAATTTTTTTCAATCATTATATATTTGAAACAATTCCAAGTGTTTAACCATTCTGCTTTGAAAAAATACTATTTTGTAATATCAAGGTATTGCAGAAATATTTGTTAAGAAAACAGCAGATTATTCAACTATTTCGAGAGATTACTTCGAAATCCTAAACGGAAAACAATTATTCGAAATATTCGAAAAAAAAAGAATAGATCCGCGTTTTTTCGAATTTGGTGATCATATAGGCATACAATATTGGCGGTTCTTTTATGGCAATTATTATATTTCTTTTCATTATTGATACTGAACTTTCAGACTTACCCATAAAGTCTGTGGTGATATCTGTTTTCATAATTTTAGAGATGACAGAAAATAGGGCACTAAGACTAGTCTTTGGGAGAATTCTTCCTCTTTTTTTCATGAAAAAAAACCCATTTTAAATATATGGCTATTATTATCTTTGGAATTTATGTAACGAATTCTGTGGAAATTCCTGTTCTCACTTCTGTGCCTGAATGTGGATGGTAATTGTAATAAAACCCATATGGAAGCTAATTTGGTATTTCGACATAAGTCAAGTACATATAATTTATCTTTTTAATGTAATCCCCCAGAGTAATTTCAAGTAGATAAAGTAGCCAAATACATTTATAATTTGAAACTACCGTTTCAGCGGACTGTGTAATTTTCCAAATTACTGTAACTAAATGCAACAAAAGCAAATCTCCAGTAAATTGAGCTGACATTCAACTGAAACAAAAATACATTTAAGCCATTAATACTAATGGAATTATAATTATAAATATGACTGATGCGATTAAAAACTGAATTCGGTTCATGACAAAAAGACAACTCTCAGCCTAATAATCACTAACGTGAGTCACGGACATGAAAAGTTAAAGTGAAGGCCATTTTTGATTCGTCCATTTAATGATAATCAGCCTTGTTCGCCTCATAATTCAAATAAAATCCTTTCAGGAGCTAATTGAAAAATAATTGATATTTTGCTCTGGTTTTCATTACAATCCATTATGGGTTGATTTCCCCAAATGATGATTGAAATTGAAGTTTTATTTGGTGTCAGTGACGACCACCTACTAGGGGGAACTATTAATGGACCTAGTAATGCTCCCATCCCTTTATAATAACAAAATACTTATTGTCAGGTGGAACCTTCAGAAACTTTCCACTTGTAACTTTTGAGAACATGTCGAAGCTGTCGCTTATTTTAATCGGATTTGTTGAGGCTAAAACAATGCGTAGTCAAAAGTGGTATCATTAGTATATTGTGCAACAAGTACAGAAAGGTGCTAATTTCTTACGAGTTTGAAGAAATTGCAGTATGAGCGCAAGCGAGTGCCGCAATTCAAACGAGAGAGAAATTGCATTTCTGCACCTGTTACTCACTATACTTTTTCCACAAACACACTTTTTTCTGGAAATAAAACTAATTAGGTTTATTTCCAAAAAATATTTATATAATAATAAATTATATATTTTTAAGTTTATTTATAACACCATTGATTAAAGGAAATTAATAAGAATCAATTACAAAAAAACTGTTGAAAATTAATACATGACAATAAAAAAAAAATCGATTGTAGTCATAATTCACTTTGAATTGAAACAATTTTGAATTAAAATTCTGAAAGGTAGTTTTAGAATTATTTTTAATTTCGAATTACATGTAGAAGTGGAAGGTCACTCGAAATTTTCTATGCATTATTTTCATCAAAGAGTCATCAACATAACCATCGCCGATGCTACTTGTCCGGCAACAACCAAGGCGTTTCAGTATTACTAGATGTGTGCCCTATATACAATTTTGAATTCGGTAACTTTGAAAATGATGCATTTTAACAAATTTGTTGATTTCTACCATTTTTCCTTTTGATGATAAAAAAAACTATTTTCAGATTTATTACAAGGACGCAGAGAAATATATTTTTTGCAGGAGTTCTGAAAAGGTACCGGTGATTGTGAAACTTTTAGTACTAGAGAGGATATAGGTCTTTTATATCACTCATTTTTAACTCCAATGATTCACTCTATTCGATATGCACCACTAATTGCGATAACCATTACAATCTACAATAATAAACATTAATTTTGTATTGTCAAATATGTAATTTTTTCTCGTAATCTAACCTAACCTAACCTACAATAATAAATAATTAATTTATGGTTTTGGATTTTTTCGAATTGACCACATAGTAGAAGCTTTTCTTGATTTGGATAGTTCTTCAAAATATGCCATAATTATGTTTTCAGAAACACTTTTAATTTTATATTTTCTCTTCCAATCCATAAACTGTTGAGTTGTTGATTCAATGACAATAAATTGAATTTTTCTCTTCAGTTCTGGTGCAGTATTTTCAAATTCAGAACTACCGCTCTCCATTTTGGTTTGACCTTATTTCAAAAACGAATGTAACAGGAATATTTCACAACTATTTTATGTTGAAGATGACTCGTAAAACAACGTTGGTCGGTTGTCTAGTAACGTGTAGTTCGTGTGGGTATTCGAGATAACGATGATGTCTATGATTTTTTCCCAAAATCGATAAAAAATATTGAAATTTTCAATGACATTTTTCAAAGAAAAAGTAAATATTTCCTTGCACTTAGTGGTTGCCAGGCAACGAAAAATAACTGATAGGAAATATTAATTTTATACTGGAAATATCATTCCTTACAGTTATTTGTATACTAAAAATTATTGAAACAAGTTTTTTCGAAAATATTCATTTTTAGAATTTCATCTTGGAACCAACTCCAAAAGTATGCCATCAAAACAATTTCTGAGAAAAAACTTGCATATTCATTGTTACGATATTCCACGGAACGATTGTATGCTTAGTTAATATTCTTCTCTGGATTTTGTTGGCAACAAATCCAATGAGGCATTATTTATTGCCTCCGTGAGTTTGGAACAGTCATCATCACTCAACATCTTCACTTCACTTTTGCTTTTTAGAACGTTTGAAAACGTGGAAAATACTATGGGAATACTCCAGAAAATTAATTTTTAATGCGTTAAGTTACAATTCAATATTACTTTTTCCATGTTACGAAACAAGAAGTATTCTTTATTTGTGAATAAATCGATAATGCTTGTTTAAAAATTTCAACAAGTTGATTGTAATAATTTATGTATTTTGAATAATTTTTTATTTTTGGAAAACATTGTATGTAAACCTCGTAGAAAAAGCCACATTCTCGGATTCCTTATTGGTAGTCTCGAGTGGCAATCTTTACGGTTGTACAGGAATGATCAGCTTTTCCTACTAGATATAAAATGTACTATTGAATATTATTGAACTATACAGAAAAAACTTTCCGGCTCATTTATGTCATATTTCAATTATTGTGAAATATGATCAAGTTCACGAACGTAAAAGTATGCAGAAAAGCGTGTTTTGAACTGAAATTGAAGGAGTGTTCTTTGTTCTTTTTTCAATGTTGTATTATGGTAAACCAAAAAAGTCCTCTTCACATTAGATTCGAATCCATAGACGACGCAATTATTTAAAGGATTAATTGTTAAATTTGTATCAAATTTAAATCAAGTAGTTAATGTCGAAAAAAAGGTAAGGAAGTTCCTATTTTTGAGGATCTAGCTAGGAAAATACGGATAAAAAATTTTTGATCATCACAAGAAAAACTATACTTTAGGAATGAAACAAGGAACAAAAGAGGACCTGAACGTTGAATACAGTGGTAGGAACTGTTTGAATCCAGTGTATCTCAATCTGTCGACTTACTTCTGAATAGTTTATTCTTTCAATAAGTACGCATTTCTTGGAGAAATTCAAAATTTTTGTTTGGTTTTCCTTATTTGAAAGCACCTTTTTATTTTATTTTTTTTTTCAACTTTATCGAACTTATTGAGTCTAAAAATGGAAATTAGTTTCCCGCGAAAAGGTATGTTATTCATAAGCATATATATTGTTTAATAAAACGTTGGAGACTTTTGATATCATTGTTGATTCCAAAGTAATAATAATGGCACGTTATATATTTTTTTAATTTTTTTTCCTTTGACTGTTATAAACAATGATATGGTTGTATGTTTTTCTTTCAATTTAAAAATGTCATGACAGGATTTGACTTGTTTACGGATTTTGTTGAAACTGGAAGTATTTATATAATTGGTCTTTGGAACATGGCTTGATCCCAACTAGTGAAGTTCGTACTCCGAAAATATATTTATCCGGCAGTACTTGGATTCAAGCAGTTGAGCACTTCAAGTATAATATTGTGCAAGTACATGAAAATCCTTCCTTGGAAAGCATTTTGATCTCAGCGAAAATTGCTGATAAGACTTTGTGTCTGGGCTCTCTCTACAGACCTCCTGAAACACCATTAATTGTTTGAATATGCTTGGAAATATAATAACTGACTTCCTACTTCAAATGGCTATGTTGTTTCTGCTGGAGACCTGGATTCAGACTGAATGCCCTAAATACTGCATTTGAATTATTTCTTGACAACATAAGAATTGTGCTGATGCAAAAAAATAAAATGACACCACAATTTGTCACTTTTCGTGATTTTTCGAATTTCAGCTATAACTCGTTCATGTAGGATGTATCCCTTATTGACTGGCACTATATTTTTCCTTTGAATAATGAAATTTTCTAACATATTAACTCTCTTAGAAATTCATGCACACATTAGGACCAATGAAAAATAAAAACTTTTCAACAAAAAAAAGGAAAATATAAAATAAACCTCCTTAGTCTCAAAAACTAAGCTCCTAACCTAATGTAAGTAACTAATTTTGAGTCGGCGCCAAACAAACAAGCAAATGAATTAGGGTAAGGCGTAAAATGATGGCATCGAGTTGCTCGGTGACATTCTGATAATTTTTTTGGAGTAATTTAATGATCTTCGTTGATTGTTCTTTTGGCGCCGACTCAAAATTAGTTACTTACATTAGTTTAGGAGCTTAGTTATTGAGACTAAGGAGGTTCATTCATTTTATTTTTTCAGTTCCGTATTTCGTCGGTTTAATTTTTTGTTAAAAAGTTTTAATTTTTCAATTTTTCATGGCTGAAATCTACTAATTACTACCTACTTGTTTTTTGATTACTTCCAAAATACCTACTTACCCACCTTACTTCAACTATTACCAGTTAAATATGGTTATCTACTTTTACTATTTGTTGTAATATAAATGATTTTTGTTGTTCTGGTTAGTTTATTCCATTACTTTGTATATCATTCCATCCTCTAATATGATATAATCATTGTGACGGATGTAGGAGAACAAAAATAATGACAATAGCGATCTGTCATTGTCAACTACATATATGTGCCAATGTTCACAAGTGAAAAATCAATTATCCCCCATTTTTCTCTACCCGTAAGGGTGGCTGATTCCATTCGAAATCCAAATATGATCAACAATAAGGTATACTCTATCTAATAAAAAAAGAATCATCCAAATTGAAGGACCCAGTACAAAGTTATATCCTTCACTTTGCTACCCTCAGGGGTGGATTTCATTTTTCAAATTCAAATGGCACCAACTTCGAAGTAAACCCTATCCACTGAAAAT
This sequence comes from Gonioctena quinquepunctata, assembly GCA_018342105.1. Classification (NCBI taxonomy): domain Eukaryota; kingdom Metazoa; phylum Arthropoda; class Insecta; order Coleoptera; family Chrysomelidae; genus Gonioctena; species Gonioctena quinquepunctata. The sequence continues at coordinate 52,086 of JAFIRS010002000.1, read as the reverse complement.
ATAATTTTCAGAATCGGACATTTTAATAAAAAGTTATGCGTGGTCATACATAAAAAAAATATACGCGTGACTAGAGAACCTCCTCCTTTTTGGTTGCGTCGGATAACATGTAACCAAGGCGCCTGCTCCCTGGTTGACTTCCAGCCCAAAACTCATGACCACATTAAAAAAAAATAATCTACATATAAAACAAATAAATCAATGAAGAATATAAAAAATTCCGAAACTTTGTAAATAGAACTGTTAAAATTGAATATTTTAATATCAATAAAAATACAATGAAAACGGTTGATTTGAATATTCTCAACAAATGTTTTCTTGAAAAGTGCGGTAAACCCTTCTCATTCGCTACTAGAAAAATGTGACTCACTATTTTCTTTTTAAAAAAGTGTCAATTGAAATTTTGAATGGAATCATACGTATAATAAAAATGCAAGAAAAGGTACCGATGATATTCAATCAATCAATCAATCTTATTGGTGCTAATACACAAGGTGTTTACACAGGTCATGAGAGTTAGAATAGTAAAAAGTAGACATATATGAAATGTATGCTAACTACAAGTATAAGTAGAAATATGGATATAAAACGATTATGATTACAATTCGATAGCGAATACAAAATTATGTCAATGAGCACTGTTTTGAGAGAAGTCATAGTTGAGAAATGCCTGAAGGTCGTAAAAAGCATTATCAAGCAAAAAGTCTTTCATGATGTTTCTGAAATGAGTTTTCTCCAGGTTTCTTAGTTCTGCAGGAAGTACGTTTAGGAATTTGGGCGCATAATGGTTGGTTGCAGTACACGTTATCAGGAGTCTTAGGTGGGCCGATTGAATATTATGCCGATTAAGGGTGTGTCATGTATTTGGCAGTGACTGGTGAAATCATGTACGTTATCTTTGATATAAAGAAGAGACTGGAATATGTAGAAACAGGGTGAAGTCGTAATTTTCAATTATAGTTGAGGCCGGATATGATTCTCAGATCTTTCCTCTGGGCAAGTATGTGACTTCAGAGCTTTTAGTGCTGCTTGGCTATCTGATAGGTATAGATTTTTGCCCCCTGGAGCCTCCGCAAGAGATCCTTGGATGCAAATTTTCATAACATGGGTTTTTGCCTTAAAAATTGTTGGATCGTTGCCTTGGGTCGTTTGAGAGCCTGAAAATAGGACCCTTAACTCCTATTCCAGCCCTTTCGTCCGCCTTGGATCCATCACATTTGGTGGCTGTTTATGACCACTTCTGATGGTTTGTACCTGAATTCTAGGGGTTTCCAGAATCTCCAGGTGTCCAATCAGATTTCCAGTTCTCAAGTTTGATGTCTGGTGCAGTTTGAAGGGACTCATTACCACTTCCTTCATCACACACAAGTACACTGGCGGAAAGTATTACCCCTAATGCTGCAGTGGGGCGTATTAACATTGCATCTGTGATTCCCAAATAGGCTAATCGCTGCACTTTTGGCAGCTTGATTTGTAACGAGTACTGTTGTATTTTATGTCCATCATTCTGATGATGTATTCATGCATTTAATGATCGTTTGGTATGACCAATATCGTATTTGGTCGATTATAACACCCAAATAATTGACTTCTTTGGAAAAAAGTCAGCTGAGTTCAGTTCAGTTCGTACCTACATCTCTTTGTGAATGCAACTAGCACTATTTTGCAAGGATTTACATCTAGTCCCTCTCTTTGCGCAGCAGCTTCTGATCATGTTCAGGATTGTGGTAACGATCAGGTCATCGGCATAACCGTCCAGATTCATAACGCTTCACTTAGATTATTCACGGTCAATGATCACAGCAAAAGCTATGAAATCCCGCCATGGAAACAACCTTTCCCTTTCTTCTCTGAGAGCAGCTACAATGATTGTACTTTTCAGCATTGCATGTATCCATCTGATCAGTGAGGTGTTTATATTCCTTTCCACTAGTGATCTGACAATGAAGTCATATGAGGTGTTATAGAAGGCACCCTCCATATCTATGGATGCACATAGAGCCATTTCTTTGGCCGAGGCTTGATAGCCGAACTGCTTTTTGTAAAGCAGTATGTCCAAGAGAAGTTCACTTCTTATATGACAGTCTTATTTTCTCCATTGTTTTCGGCAGAAAGGAGGTGGGAAAGATTTCGACCAACATGGGTGGTGAAGATTTTTCCCGCTAGGCTCCTGCTGGATATGTGGGGGTTAGTTACAACCCCTTTCAAGTTAGCACTTTGCAGTTCGTCTTCAACTACTTTGGACCCAGGAAAGTGTGAGTGTACGCTTTCCTTCTGGTTCTCTGCATATCCAGCTTTTTGACCAAAACGATACTGTTCGTTGTTCGTTGGCTTCTTTACTAACTTCATTCAATTTAGATACTAAATGCGGTTGGTAACATGGAATTGCATGGTGAACTGATTGGCGCCAATCAAATTGTTAAATATGTTTTTTTTTCAGTTCCTGTTCGAAAATAACGACACATTATTATTATTATTTTATCATCAAAGTTTTTTTTCTGAGATGGTCGGACAAATGAAAAATCTCTGTGAATTATCATTGATGTGTTTCCTAAACTTTGAGTTCGAATTTTGGAGTAACGTTTCTCGAAAGGTTTCTGGCGCGAAAAAGAAAAAACCATGCTATTTAGGTTGCAGCAAAAATGCAAGCCACCAAAGATAATTCAACTGACTCTACAATGAACCCCGCTTATCGTAGAAGCTCTAGAGTACCTAGTCATTCCAAACAGTTCAGACAATGAATCCGCTTATAATATAAAGCTTTGAAATCAATTCAAAACTTCACAAATATCAGAAGATAACGAAAATTACTCCAAGAGCTGATTCAGCTCCTTAGTGTTGGCGAAGGAGCAGACAAAATCCTAAATTATACAGGGAATACCGAAAAATCCAAAAATAATTTCAGATACAGGAGATGACAATAACGTGGAAACTACCAACGAGACCAATTTACGACTCCACAAACAGTAAAAAGACAGAACATACCTTCCCTCATTGTCAGTGATGAAAACAAGTAGGTTACAATTCACTCTTTGAAAGTGAAAACATTACGATCAACTAAGCCAGCAAAGAATGTTGCTGATGCTACCAAAATCTTCATAAACTCTCCAGACAAATATTGGAAAATTTCCAGTATGCTCAAAGACCGTTTCATACATTCAGTCTACCCAGATAAAAAAAGAGCGGGTGAAACTCAGTACACATGACAGAAATGAAACTTCGTTGGCGTTCTAGGCCTTGCATTGTGTGCTTTTATTCAATGAGTGAACTCCCAATGTCAGTCAATCTGATCCAGGTAAATAAAATTTACTACATGATAACGTGAAACATTTTTTCATCTGAATTCAGTGTAAGCTCCGTATTGCTAAGCCAGTTTTTCATCACTTCCGGATTTCTTCTGCTTTGTTCTTCACTCCGTCCCAAGTAGCATCAGTGAACAGGAATATGATATCATCTGCAAAAGATGATATATACGCACCAGTTTCATCTCTTTCTCAATGGATTTCTGGATATGAGCTCTTATTTGGCGCTATCTTCCAGCACTCCCCTATTACTTAACCCGTAATAGTGACTTCGTCAAGTGAATAAAGGTCTTGCTCAAAGCAATTTGGTCCTTGCAGGATTCACTTATCCGTTTCTCGATTTGAACATATTGTGTCCTATCGTTGAGCTAGGATTCAAATATACGATACACGAACCTCTGATACCAAGGTCCTACAAAACGCGTATCGACGTATCGACGCGTAACGACGTACCAAAGGCCTTATCTCAATCTAGAAAAACACCCAACGAATACTTCCCTACATCCAGGAAATCTATAGCTGTTATTTGTTGAGTAAACAATAGCATCTCAGTTGATGTTTGGGCTCTGAATCCAAATAACGAATCCCGATTGTTTTTATACAAAAATTCGTTTTTTTTTTAATTTTCCTGTACCACTTTCGCAATTGTACTCAATGGTGGGATTGGCCGGTATTCAATTTTTTCATTTTGATATCCTTTCTTGAATGAATGAATAGTGATTTCATTATTGGTACTTTAAGTCCTCAGGATATTCAACACATTCAAATAAACTTAATAAACATTGAAGGATTCTTAATGTATTTATCGATGAGTTTCAGGTTTCCAGAAGTAGTGACATAATTTTCTGGAGACTTATATGAATTCTGAGTTCCATTATTTCATCAAGCACCTCGATTTCGTCAGTTAATTTCATGTATATGAACAAGTCCAGAATATTTCCTTTCAAGAAAGCGATTTTTTTTTCGATGATCTGTTCTGCCGGTTTTTTGTTTGCTTTGGCAATATTATTGTAAAAATATTGGCAATTTCTTTTTCATTCGTTATTATTTGATTTTCATATGTGACTGCTTTCATATTTTTCGTCTTCTGTGAGTGATTTTATGTTAACCCATTAAGATTTAAAGATGTTCTTATTTTTTTTATCTGCTTCATGTAGTAGGTACTTTAAATATTATGGAGCTCAGCGACTCTGCAAAATGATACTGGAAGCGAAAGGCTACCTTGATGATTTCACCCAACAGGAATCCGTATGGGCTAGGGGAATTTATTTTATACTTTTGAGTTTGAAACGAAAGCCTCAACTCAACGAACTGAAGGGTACTGAGGAGAGCATCTGAGGGCCCTCTAGAACCCCTAACGCTCTTGGCTGACCATGAGTCAGCCGAAAGACTAAGTGAAACGGGATTTGTGATGAACTATAAGTTTGGTCGAACAACCCTGAGACCAAAGCGTGGCAAACCCAAAGGGACCACAATTCATCTCACGTCCGAACCTGGCCTATCAGGTATCGAACAGAGTGCAGTGGGCACCAAGGAACAGGTTGAAAAGCCTGCCGACAGTGCCTTCAGAAAACGTGTAGAACCCCGGTAGAGGCAAAGTGGTGTCTCAGACCGGGGGAAAAGCAAAGGGCTGGAGAGGTATGAGAAAGGAGAAGAAGAAAGCGTCAAGGACCTCTCCCATAAAACGAGCACAAAAACTAAAGGCTCTCCATATAAACTTCCAACACTCAAAAGCAGCCACTAGTGTGCTTCGAAGGAGGTTTACTGAAGAAATAATCAGCAGAGGGCTGATCCAAGAGCCCTGAAATACAAGGACTCACTATGAAATAATGCAAGGTACTGTATTGAAACAACCATGAAAAATCGTAAGCAGCCCAATTGCTTGGCCCTGAAACTAAATTTACTCCTGTTTTAGAGTTCACTGGATATTTGACAACCGCTATTGTGGAAGTGCCAACTGAAGCAGGTAAGAGGCAGATAGTTATGACCTTGAGACTCATCAAAATAACTACCACCAAAGGAAGTCCAAAGCCTCATCCGATGATGTCAAAGAGGGAACATGCACTTCATTCTGTGCTGCGACGTGAATGCGCACCATCTTACATGGGGAAGCACAGACACCAATGCACGAGGTGAGTACTTTTCAAAATATTTGTCAGCTACTGAAATCGAAATTATCAATAAAGGTTACAAACCCACCTTTATAAATGTGAGGTTTTGACCTAACCCTTACAGATCCATTTAAAAATAACCACATTCGCAACTAACATGTATCTGATGACTCCTCGATGGCGGATCATCAACACTTGAGATTCGACTTGGAGTCATCGAAAACACGCTTCGAGGAATATAGAAAACCCAAACTGAGCGACTGGAATGCTCATGAAGAGCATCTTGAGAGGCAGTTGGCAGACCGGCATATATCCATCGATTCAGCTGAGATATTTGATTCTGCTTCAAAATGCATAAGTGCATATAAAATCAGCTGCCCAGGAGAACAAAAGGCAGTCAACAGAGACGTTGACTCTTTATTCTACCAGAGTTAGCCAAACTTAGGGAAACAAGTTTGGCTAAAAGTCTGGGATACAAAGCAGCTTTTTTCGAGTACAACAAAGAACTCAGAAAATCCAAAAGGAGAACATGGAGGCAAATCTGCGGGGAGAGAACGGAACTAGCCCCAGCCCAACGAACGCCTCCAGAAAGTTATATCTAGACAACATACCAACGGTATCGGTCTGATCCAAAATCCGAACCATGGATATGCAGAAAATCAGGAGTAAAGCATAAGTGTTCTCATTCAGACACACTTTTCTGGGTTCAAGGTCGCTGAAGACGGACTGCAAAGTGCTCAGTTGGAAGGAGCTGTTACAAACCCCAATAGATTCAGCAGGAGCCTAGCGGGGAAATTCTTCACCAACCAAAAGACCAAATGGGCCGTTGAAAGCTTCAAACCTTTCAAATCGGCCAGAAAAATTTGAATATTTCCCGCATTACTACAAAATGACCTTGAAATAATAGAGGCTTTCTTGAAAAAACTGTTCTGGGCCAGTTTCATTTTTGATCACTTATAAGAAGCCTGGAGAGAGGCTGCAGTGGTGTTTATACCAAAGACTGGGAGTCGTCTGGCAGACGAACCAGAGTCTTATCCCATCACCTCCCCTTCCTCCTGAAAACAATGGAGAAAATTATATATTGTTATGAAAGAAGTGGAATCCTCTTGGACAGACCGCTTCTCAAGCAACCGTTCGCCTATCAAGCAGGCAGATCAACGATTAATGCTCTACAATGCTCAGTTGGAAGTATTGAAAAGACATACCTGGCCAAAGGAATGGCTGTATGTGCATTCATAGATATAGAGGGTGTCTTCGATAACACCTCACATGACTTCATCATTAGATCACTAGCGGAAAGGAATATAAACACCTCACTGATCAGATGGATACATGCGATGCTGAGAAACAGAATCATTGTGGCTTCACTTGGGGAGAAAACGGTCAGAATTACCTTCCAAGGTAACCTCGCCTTTCACTGTGGATGATCTGATAGTGAAGGTACATGCCTCTGGAATCACGACTTAAGGTTACGTTGATGACCTGGTCGTCACTGTTGGGGGCAAACATGACGGTATAATATCCAATCGCATGCAGCCAGCCCTAAATATAATCAGAAGCTGATGCACAAAGGTCTATATGTAAATCCCACCGAAACAGTGCTGGTTCCATTCACAAAGAGGCGAAAGTACGCACTGGAATCTTCAACCTGAATGGAATTCAGCTAACTTTTTCCAAGGAAGTCAAATATCGGGGCGTTATAATCGACCAAAGACTAACATGCAACCTGGACGTGCCGTAGAGTATTTGGTAAGACATGGGGTTTGAAGCCAAAAATGATATATTGGTCATGCCAAACAATCATCAAACTAATGGTCACCTATACATCATAAGTATGGTGGCCGGAAATCCAACAGAACTCGGCACAAATCAAGCTGCAGAAAGTGCAGCGGTTAGCCTGTCTGGGAATCACAGGGGCAATATTCACGTGCCTCACTGCAGCACCAGAGGAAATGCTGAACCCTCCGCCACTGCACTTGTATGTAATGCAGGAAGCGACAGTTAGTGCCTTGAGACTGCACCAGGCATCAAATTCGAAGGCTGAAAATCTGATTGGATATCTAGAGATTCTGGAAAATATCCCACTACAAGCCATCAGGTATTATGCCAGCTAGACACGACTCTGAAGTGAAGTGGTTATAGACAACCACCAGATATTCACAACGAACGGGCCTCCACTAGAAAGGAATGCATCAGTATGGTACAATGATGGTTCCAAGACGGACGAAAGGGCTGGAGTGGGAGCAACGGGTCCTAGTTTTAGGCTCTCAAAATTTCTGGGCAAATCCCCAACAATTTTTCAAGCAGAAATACATGCTATATTAATTTGCGTCCAAGAATGCCTCACAAGAGGCTCCAGGGGGGCAGATATCTATATTCTTTCAGCTAGCCAAGCAGCATTTGAAGCTCTGAAATCACATACTTGTGAGTCTAGACTGACTTGGGACTGCATACTCTCCCTAAGATAACTGGCTTCGAACAATCAGGTTACCCTGGTGTGGATGCCAGGTCACAAGGGAATCAAAGGCAATGAAGAAGCAGACAGCCATGTCAAGGTGATCTTTACAAAGCCCACATTAAAGAAGAGTTTTGGCGCTGGGAAACTGACCGAATTAAAAACCAGTGGAATGAGGTTCCAGGACAAAGGCAAGCAGAAAGGCTTCTGAGCTCATCGCCACGGGAAGCTCAACAGCTTTTCGAATTGGACAAAAAAGACTTGAAACTTGTTACAGGACTGCTCACTGGACATTGTCACCTGAGGTATCACCTCAAAAGAATGGACAGCATTGTTTTGCAAGAGGCTTAAGTTCTTCGGAGGGGTTCCGATAACGTCCTCAGACATCAGGAACCTAGCTCCCAGGAAACTGATAAACTTCGTGGGGAGTCTCGGAATCCTGGGCCTCGAATAGATGAAGGGTAATGTACAAAAGATCTTATAGGTCGAGGTAGAGAGGCTGAACAGCAAAATCAATGTTAAATTCAGTACTGTTACGCAAGTATTATCGATTCAGATCATGGTAAAGATGTACGACAAACTAGCAAAGACAACAAAGGGATTAATATCACATGACATAGTTCTGAGCTATTATAGTAACCTAGTCATGGGAGAGTTTAATCGATTTGTAACTGTGCCAAAAGTCTTACCTAGCAACAAGACGTTATTTGCAATGTCATCAGTGGAGACTTGTTGAAATCCAAGCCTAACCTATCGGAGTTAGTGAAAGACAAATTAAAACATAATCGAGCTACAGAAAGAAACATTTGATTCAATTCACATTGTATTTTATAAGTAGCTGGACGGTAATATCATTAAGTTCTGCATTTGCCAGAAAGTGTTTTTTCAAGACTACTCTGGTTATTACTATACATGAAAGTTTAAATTCTATTATTCACTTCATGATTATTCAATTCTAACGCTTCCATTAGAGGTCATTGAAACTTGGTATTTTCGAGTATTTCTGTCACAGCCGAGTTGTTATCTCGGTACTATAGGTTTAAGATCGATATGGTTGTTTACGTGTTACCAGCCAGAGTTCTTGACTTGGCTGGTTGATGTACGATGAGGCCAAAGCTGAAACCGGTATGCGTTTTATACCAAAAAATGAGCTTATCAGAAAAACATTTGCTCAATGTCCATTGATATTTTATGAAGTATGCATGGATTTTCAGTGAATACTTCAACGTTCTGCGTGTATTTGCCAGGAAAGTAGTTGTTTTCACGAGATCTACCTTCTGTTAATTATATTGAATCCTTTATGAAGAAAACCGTTTAAATTCGATTTTTCTATCATCACTTCACATGGCATTATCTCACATATGCAGGTTTGCATCTACGAGAAGGAATCTTTATTTAGAAACCTATCGGGGTGAGATTCGATGTTTTCGTACTAGGTACCGCCATAAGATTCTTGACTTTGTGTTGACACTCGTATGATGAGGGCAAGAAGCTGAACCGGTATGGATTGTTAGGTGCACGACTTAAATTAACATAATCGAGCTTATCAGAAAGAACATTGCGATTCATATGCCATTGATATTTTATGAAGTATGCATGGATTTTCAGGTGAATATCATTCAACGTTCTTGGTATTTCAGGAAAGTAGTTGTTTTCACCTGAGATCTACCTTCTCTGGTTCAATTTTATATGAATCTTTATGTGAAGAAACCGTTTAAATTCGATTTTCTATTCATTCCACTTCACATGGCACTTATCTCTACTATATGCTAGACGGGCTTGCATCTACTGAGAAGGAATCTTTATTTAGAAACCTATCGAGGTGGAGATTTCGAGTGTTTTCTGTCACAGGTACCGCCAGTTAAAGTTTATCTTTTCCGGCGTACCTATAGGTGTTACAAGATCGATGATGGTTTGTTTACGTTGTGTCTCACTTCAGCCAGAGTTCTTTGACTTTGGCTGGTTGACTACTCGTACGATGAGGGCCAAGAAGCCTGAAACCGGTATGCGGATTGTTAGGTGAACACGACTTAAATTAAACATAATCGAGCTTATCAGAAAGAAACATTTGCATTCAATGTCCATTGATATTTTATGGAAGTATGCATGGATTTTCAGGTGAATATCATTCAACGTTCTGCGTGGTATTTGCCAGGAAAGTAGTTGTTTTTCACCTGAGATCTACCTTCTCTGGTTCAATTTTATATTGAATCCTTTATGTGAAGAAAACCGTTTAAATTCGATTTTTTCTATTCATTCCACTTCACATGGCACTTATCTCTCACTATATGCTAGACGGGCTTGCCAATTCTACTGAGAAGGAATCTTTATTTAGAAACCTATCGAGGTGGAGATTTTCGGAGTGTTTCTTTCTGTCACTAGGTACCGCCAGTTAAAGTTTATCTTTCCGGCGTACCTATAGGTGTTACAAGATCGATGATGGTTTGTTTACGTTGTGTCTCACTTCAGCCAGAGTTCTTGGACTTTTGGCTGGTTGACTACCTCCGTACTGATGAGGGCCAAGAAGCCTGAAACCGGTATGCGGATTGTTAGGTGAACACGACTTAAATTAAACATAATCGAGCTTATCAGAAAGAAACATTTGCATTCAATGTCCATTGATATTTTATGGAAGTATGCATGGATTTTCAGGTGAATATCATTCAACGTTCTGCGTGGTATTTGCCAGGAAAGTAGTTGTTTTTCACCTGAGATCTACCTTTCTCTGGTTCAATTTTATATTGAATCCTTTATGTGAAGAAAACCGTTTAAATTCGATTTTTTCTATTCATTCCACTTCACATGGCACTTATCTCTCACTATATGCTAGACGGGCTTGCCACTCCTACTGAGAAGGAATCTTTTATTTAGAAACCTATCGAGGTGGGAGATTTTCGGAGTGTTTCTTTCTGTCACTAGGTACCGCCAGTTAAAGTTTATCTTTTCCGGCGTACCTATAGGTGTTACAAGATCGATGATGGTTTGTTTACGTTGTGTCTCACTTCAGCCAGAGTTCTTTGGACTTTTGGCTGGTTGACTACTCCGTACTGATGAGGGCCAAGAAGCCTGAAACCGGTATGCGGATTGTTAGGTGAACACGACTTAAATCAAACATAATCGAGCTTATCAGAAAGAAACATTTGCATTCAATGTCCATTGATATTTTATGGAAGTATGCATGGATTTTCAGGTGAATATCATTCAACGTTCTGCGTGGTATTTGCCAGGAAAGTAGTTGTTTTCACCTGAGATCTACCTTTCTTGGTTCAATTTTATATTGAATCCTTTATGTGAAGAAAACCGTTTAAATTCGATTTTTTCTATTCATTCCACTTCACATGGCACTTATCTCTCACTATATGCTAGACGGGCTTGCCACTCCTACTGAGAAGGAATCTTTTATTTAGAAACCTATCGAGGTGGGAGATTTTCGGAGTGTTTCTTTCTGTCACTAGGTACCGCCAGTTAAAGTTTATCTTTTCCGGCGTACCTATAGGTGTTACAAGATCGATGATGGTTTGTTTACGTTGTGTCTCACTTCAGCCAGAGTTCTTTGGACTTTTGGCTGGTTGACTACTCCGTACTGATGAGGGCCAAGAAGCCTGAAACCGGTATGCGGATTGTTAGGTGAACACGACTTAAATTAAACATAATCGAGCTTATCAGAAAGAAACATTTGCATTCAATGTCCATTGATATTTTATGGAAGTATGCATGGATTTTCAGGTGAATATCATTCAACGTTCTGCGTGGTATTTGCCAGGAAAGTAGTTGTTTTTCACCTGAGATCTACCTTTCTCTGGTTCAATTTTATATTGAATCCTTTATGTGAAGAAACCGTTTAAATTCGATTTTTTCTATTCATTCCACTTCACATGGCACTTATCTCTCACTATATGCTAGACGGGCTTGCCATCCTACTGAGAAGGAATCTTTTATTTAGAAACCTATCGAGGTGGGAGATTTTCGGAGTGTTTCTTTCTGTCACTAGGTACCGCCAGTTAAAGTTTATCTTTTCCGGCGTACCTATAGGTGTTACAAGATCGATGATGGTTTGTTTACGTTGTGTCTCACTTCAGCCAGAGTTCTTTGGACTTTTGGCTGGTTGACTACTCCGTACTGATGAGGGCCAAGAAGCCTGAAACCGGTATGCGGATTGTTAGGTGAACACGACTTAAATTAAACATAATCGAGCTTATCAGAAAGAAACATTTGCATTCAATGTCCATTGATATTTTATGGAAGTATGCATGGATTTTCAGGTGAATATCATTCAACGTTCTGCGTGGTATTTGCCAGGAAAGTAGTTGTTTTTCACCTGAGATCTACCTTTCTCTGGTTCAATTTTATATTGAATCCTTTATGTGAAGAAAACCGTTTAAATTCGATTTTTTCTATTCATTCCACTTCACATGGCACTTATCTCTCACTATATGCTAGACGGGCTTGCCACTCCTACTGAGAAGGAATCTTTTATTTAGAAACCTATCGAGGTGGGAGATTTTCGGAGTGTTTCTTTCTGTCACTAGGTACCGCCAGTTAAAGTTTATCTTTTCCGGCGTACCTATAGGTGTTACAAGATCGATGATGGTTTGTTTACGTTGTGTCTCACTTCAGCCAGAGTTCTTTGGACTTTTGGCTGGTTGACTACTCCGTACTGATGAGGGCCAAGAAGCCTGAAACCGGTATGCGGATTGTTAGGTGAACACGACTTAAATTAAACATAATCGAGCTTATCAGAAAGAAACATTTGCATTCAATGTCCATTGATATTTTATGGAAGTATGCATGGATTTTCAGGTGAATATCATTCAACGTTCTGCGTGGTATTTGCCAGGAAAGTAGTTGTTTTTCACCTGAGATCTACCTTTCTCTGGTTCAATTTTATATTGAATCCTTTATGTGAAGAAAACCGTTTAAATTCGATTTTTTTCTATTCATTCCACTTCACATGGCACTTATCTCTCACTTCCATTTGTGCTTGATAATAATCAAGTTCTATTATTTTTCCATAATTGTGACATTTAAAGTCGTCCTTGATTCACGCTTTTTGATACTGAAACGACACCGATAGAATTGAAAAAGCTCACCTGTGAATGCTCGGGATAATTGATGAAACTGTATTTTATAAGCGGACGGATAATTGTGAACTGATAGGAATCAGAAATTAAAGCGCCATTCTCCGCTGTTATTAGTGAAGCATATTCCTGATTCCGTACCTTAATTACTACTCGTTACATTGTTCATTGTTGGCGTAATTAGGTTTAACAATCTTGTAAATTCATTTTATCCAAACAATTGGGATCAATTATCTTATGTGAATAAATTATTCATCGATAAGAGAATGGTGAAGTGAAGTTAATTGGAGGAAGGTTACATTCTAACGCGGCGGAAACGTAAACATTCTTCCAAAAAATCTCCAACAGCTTGTTTTTATCATTTTGAGAAGTAATTTGTAGATATTCATTATATTATTATAATTCTTGTGAATTCAGAGTCAACACATTTCCACACTACCATGAAGTGGAGTGAACGGCGCATTTTTCCACAGATGTTTTTTTTGCAATGGAGCACGGCTCGTTTTCCGCAATTCATGTCCCCGAGAGTATTTCTATTTTGGAGGTCCGGGTCAGTTGATGTTGACGCCTCCATAATCGTCTCCGTTTTCAGTGTTATATTCTAACCCATTTTCTTGACTGAGAATCTGACATCCATGGCATTGCCTCCTCTTCGTCGTCGCTCTCGATGATCTTCCTCTGGTGCATCTCGCATGATTCACCATTGCCGAATCCGCATACAATAGAGCACTCCAACCCACCATTTATCAAAGTATCTAGGTTTCTTTGATATTGTTACTGGAGTGAACCCATTGGTACCAATTTTTCAGCCCCAGTCGCATTGATTTTTTGTATTCCACATCGTTTTTGGACTTGGTAGATTCTTAATGCAAGGTACCGTGCAGATTCCTTCGTTGGTGATGAAGAAGCTAGGTGGAATTTGCTTTTTATTGTCGATTTTGCTTCATGTTGGTAGCGGACTTCTTTCAAGGTTTTCTCTTTCATGTTGCCACCTTACAAAGCAACGACGTCTGCGATGTCTTCAGGTTTAGCATCCTGATCATGGAGGATGCCAATGATGGCAATGAGTCCTTTGTTTTTTTTTTTTACAAGCGATTTCTTTTACATGGTTGAAGAGTGATGATGTCGTGTCACAGCCGCCGACCACATGTAAAAACATGATATTTTCGGCTGCTTCTTTCAGTTTTGGACAATTCACGCAATACACTCTTCCAGTGTTTTGCCTCTTTTCGGTTTGCGAAAGTAGATGTTGGTTTTTGATGATTCTAATGCAGCCAGCAGAACCGAAAGATTAACGTTTTCGCCAACGATAAGAACAGCGTCGAATGATGAGCAGAAGTAAATCGCTGGGTGACAATCAAGACATCAGCAGTTATTGTGATAATAATATCATTAATATCATCATTTTAACAAAATTTACCGTGAAAATATGGAAATGAACGATTTTTTGGAAGAATGTTCACGTTTTCGCCGCTGTTACTCAGACCGTTGAGGAATTATTGAAAAAAAAAAAACAATGTCTAGTACCTTCAATCTAAGATGGCTGACCACACCGACCCTCCTTCTCCCAAGGTCGAAAACTTGGATTTTTCATCGGGGCCTGGAACTGAATAACATATATCAAAATCATTTCTATCCCACCTCTTTTTAGGCAGAGGCCTACTTTAGTCCCTATTGATTGGATTAATACTAATATCAGGCCAGTCACTGAGTAAATTGTAAGTTGTAGGGGGAGGAAAGACTGTGCTGTAGGACTGAAAATTGAAAAATCTGCAAAAGTGTAGGAGGGCATATAAAGTTTTCCCGTATTTACTGTGTTCACCAAATAGATATTATCATGAGAAAATGATTAAGTTTTTCAGTCACATCGTATTCTGGATCTGCCTTCGAAAAATAAACTAAAAATGGAATAAATGACACCTTTGTATAAAAAACGTTGACGTTTCGGGTACAATAACTGCCCCCGATCTCGAAACTTGTTGAACTGATAGAGTTTTTTAGATATTTATTTGATGGGTGTACTTTGAAATCGGCCAAAATTCCTCAAAATGACATATTCATACTTGATAACCACGAATATTTATAATAAGGATAGCCTATGCAAAGCCAAAATAATTAAACACTGATTCTCAAAATCGAGAGCTAATAATGCGCATGCGTCAAAATTAATCCATCTTTTATGTCAAAGACGCGATTTTGTTCGTCCATTTCGTTCTAATTGTCATTGTTTTACTGAAAAATATTGAAGTATGACAAGTTAATTTCGTGAAAGATAAACGCCATGTGAAGTGGAATGAATAGAAAAATCGAATTAAACGGTTTTTTCACATAAAAGATTCAATATAAATTGAACCAGAGAATGGTAGATCTCAGGTGAAAAACAACAACTTTCCTGGCAAATACCACGCAGAACGTTGAATGATATTCACCTGATAATGGAGGTATGCATGGATTTTCAGGTGAATATCATTCAACGTTATGTAGTGTCTCGCTTCAGCCAGAGCTCTTCGGACCTTTGGCTGGTTGACTACTCCGTACTGATGAGGGCAAAAAAAGCCTGAAACCGGTATGCGGATTGTTAGGTGAACACGACATAAATTAAACATAATCGAGCTTATCAGAAAGAAACATTTGCATTCAATGTCCATTTATATGGAGGTATGCATGGATTTTCAGGTGCATATCATTCAACGTTCTGCGTGGTATTTGCCAGGAAAGTAGTTGTTTTTCACCTGAGATCTACCATTTTCTGGTTCAATTTATATTGAATCTTTTATGTGAAGAAAACCGTTTAATTCGATTTTCCAAGTTAATTTCATATGCTCCAAATTCCTAGTGTAGTGAAATTACCACAAAATTGTGAATTGAGTGTTGACATTTTCTTCTCACGAGTTCTTCGGTTTGCTATAGTTTTTGTTGAATTTTCAGTTAGATAGAATAGAAGATATAACTTATTTCCCAGTATCCATTATTGCGATTACATAGTTCTCAAAGGAACAAAAGAATCTTTATATATATATATATATATAAAAAGGAAAAAACCTTGTAGGGCGTAGGGAACAAAAGTCAACATACCATGAAATCAACATATCTTAATAATAACAAATAAAAAAAATACTATTAATACATACAGTGCTTTCGTAAAGTACTGAATGAATTCACTTTTAGCCAAACTATCCATTTCTGAGGAATCTCCCGAAACAGGTCGATTATCAATCTCAATTTGCAATATTTATAAGGGAAAAATAAATATACAGGGTGATTCACGTTTGAATAATTATGTCTGCAACAATTTTTTCAAATGGAACACCCTTAATTTTTGGAATCTACATGGAAAGCTGATTTCAAAAATATATCACACATAGGCATTGTATACAGTGCGTCCGTTGAATTGAGTTCTCTTGTGAAGTAGTGGATAAATTCGTAAAAAATTAAAGGAATAATTTTTGGAAAGAACGCTCGAAGCCGTCGAATTTTATTTTTATGTGGGCATTCTTTAAAATTTAATTAATACATACATAATTATTCATGAAGGAGAACTGACGTCATCGGCATTTTTTCAATGGCAACTCCATTTTTCATTACGGAATGTGAGAAGGTGATTATGAGTATGGGTGAAATGAAAATAAAATAAGAAAAACTATTTTGAAATATGAAAATATAAAATTTAATGGTAATGATAGCTTCAAACAACGATGAAATTCAATGTTCAAATTGTGCACCATTTGCTATCTGGCAGTAGCCAAGACGATTGAACACTGTCAATAACGTCAGGAGGTATACATTGTATTTCATGAGGAATTCTGGCTTTCAAATCTCCTAAATTCTCTGGCCCATTGACATACACTTTACTCTTCAAGTATCCCCACAAGAAGTGATCAAGTGGTGTCAAATCTGGAGATCTAACTGGCCCCTTAATCGGTCCCCTTCTCCCTATCCAACGATTCGGAAACCACATCTAAATAGTCGCGGACAGCTGCTGCATAATGGGGAGATGCACCATTTTGAAGAATGAATCAGTCCTTGGGAAATGAGGTTCCTCTAGATCTGGATACAAAACTATTAATACAGCAATAAGGTCGAATCGAAAAAAATCCAAATATATTGCACCAGTAGGTTCACGTCAAAGAAATAGGGACCCAGAATTCTTCCGTCGTCTATGCCATACCATACATTCACTTTCTGTGGGTTTTGAGTATGATACTCCATCATCCATCGGGGATTTTCGGTAGCTCAATAATGGAAATTTTGCTTATTGGAGTAGTCGTTCAAAACAAACGTAGCTTCGTCAGAAAAGATTGTATTTACAAATTTATTATCATTATTGCATAGCTGTTGCAGTTGTTCGCAGAATTGGTTTCGCCGATCAAAGTCGTCTTCATTCAGCTCATGGCTGAGGCGTACCTCATAAGGATGGTGCTTTGCTTTTCTCAGAATTTTGTGGACTGTGGACGCTGCCATATTGAAATCAGAAGCCAATTGGTTGAGTGTTGTGTGATGATTTTCATGCACTGCCAACACAACATTAAGCTGATCGTCTTCTGGTGGTGGGGGTCGACCAGATTCAGGAGGATCACGGACATGTCCAAATTCACGGTATTTTCACTCAACTTTGCTCACCATGTTTTGGTTAATAGGTTGCCGATCAGGATGAGTTGCATTGAACAATTCATCTACTTCTCTGTGGGTGCGCATTCTGTCTCCAAATTCTATCATGCAAAGAATTCAAATTCTTTCTCGTTCATTTAATTCAATTATTTTCCATGAAATGGCAAAGTTACGGTACTCAATAATGTATCGACATTGTTGCCATTAAAAACATGCCCAAACAAAAATAAAATTCGACGGCTCCGAGCGTTTTTTCCAAAAATTAATCCTTTCATTTTTTACGAATGTATCCACTACTTTACTAGAGCACTGAATTCAACGGACGCACTGTACACAAATCTGTGATATATTTCTGAAATCAGCTTTCCATGGAGATTCCAAAAATTCAATAATATATAGGGTGTTCTATTTGGAAAAATTGTTGCGCACGTCATTAGTCAAACGTGGATCGCCCTGTTTATTTAATTTTTCCTTATAAATTGAGATTTAAAATCGACCTGTTTCAGGAGATTCCTCAGAAATGGATAATTTGGCTGAAAATGAATTCATTCAGAACTTTACGGAAGCACTGTACCATTTACAAATAGAATTTGACAACTAAATTTCACATAAAGGAATAATAGGTGAGGAAAAATTAATTGTACAGTACATGAATAAATAGAAATACAAACAAAAATAATTCATTCCTTTGATAAAAAAACGTGTATATTCAAGAGACTCCTTAGTTATTGTCAATATCTTGTATTGTCCTGGGGATATGATTGGAGACTTGTATCCCTGTATACAAAGGTCCTTTTTGATTGGTGTCATATTTGATGTTTGGCAAAACTAACTGTTCTGCCTGGTGTTGTGACCGTGGATGCCGAAGTTTTTACAGATACACAAGTTTGTCACTGTTTGTCAAAATGAGGGATGTTTCACTTGAATCGAGATCAGAGATTGCTCTGATGACTTTCTTCTGGAGAATGAGTGTACTCTCAACAGATCTAAATGCTCCCCAGAATTCAATTCCGTATGCGATTAATTTTTTTCGAAAAATTGGAGGGGACGGTCTTGAGTATAACTCTGAGTAGGGGTGCGCTTAAGCGGCCATCTTGGAAAATGCGTTTTGTAATATATCTCCGAAACGGTTTATCGGTCGCAAAAAATACAGGAGTTATTTTTTTTAGATAATCACATGTTTTTCCATTAGGTTTAGATTATTTTTCCTGTTTAGTGAGTTTTTGAGTCAAAGTTGGAATGCATTCTTCTTCTGCAAACAATTCAAAAACAATTGAACCCACGTGAAAAATAGTTGAATTAAAAGTTGTAGAACGGAAAATTGTCTACAAATGTTTTCCCAAACTTCTTTCCTATCTCCAATAGTTTTCGCACAGCTAAACGGAAATTATTTACTAACAATGAGACTGAGGTAAGGAACGAGAACAATGGAAAGGTAAACGAGGAGCAGAGAAATGATTGCCGAAGGAGTTTGTTGTAAAATGAAGAGTAATTGGGGCATGAAGATAGGCAAAGGTAATAAAGGGATGAAGGATAATCGTCAGAGTGAATCCCGGAGAACTGTGGAGTGATTTACAGAGATAATTTGAGAGGAAGAATTTCAGAGAACGACTGGGGGGTTTGAAGCCCGAAGGAAGGCTAGAAATGATTTGGAAAAACATGTAATATTTTTTTAAAGAATAATGAATGTTATTGCTATCTCAATTTGGATATTTCTTCACATAATCGATGTTTTTTTTTAATTTCATCTTATAATGTAATTTATGTGATGTAATAGGGTAACCTAGTAATTCAGATTATTTATTTTATTCTTCCTATTGTTGATGGGCCGGTTCTAAAATTTCATCTAATACCTCTACAAATCCAGTGTTTCGCTCTCACATTCAATTCCTTCTGTTTCGGCTTCTGAAAAAATGTCGTCAGCTCTGATATCATAATCATCATCATCAATATTTCTATTTGTCGTGGTATATTTTCGCACGTTTGGTCACTGCCAATACCAATACCACATATAATGGAACATTTGAGTCCAGCTTTTCGACAACCACATGAAGCCCCGCATTTTCCATTCATTAACATTTGATGGACTCATTGCAGTTCCATTAAATAGGTGCTGCGGGTGGCATGGTGTTGGAGACTGGTTCTATACCACATGTTTCCAACTCCATTCTTCAGGGTCTAGGCTCATTCCAAGCCATGTTTGAACTTGATGATAAGTTCGAAGAGTGTGTAGTATGGCTGTGGCGTACGTTGGTGATAGAGATGATAAATTCACTGTAGTCCTCTTTGCCGATTTTGCGAATTTTGAACGTACGGAAATGACTTGTTTACACCAAGCGTCACAGTAAAATGATGTCAGCAAATGACGGCCCAAGCACTTCCGTGAGGCTCAACGTCAATTTAGCTGTGCATCTCTCTCATTATACAGCGTCCGGCAGAAAGTTCGCAGCATATGGACAACTTTTTTATTATTGATTTCTCAAAAAAAATCAATTGTGATAAAAACCTCTGCTCCATCCCAAACCTGAATGGCAAACACAAAAATTGAATTTTATACGACCCCGGGATAGAAAAACATGCTTTTTTTCGAAATAATATGATCCCATCACTTTATTTCTCACGGTAGAATTCAAATTCATGGGAAAATATTGTTCAAATCGAATGTTGATCCAAAATTTAATCATAGACACCTAGACCAATTTCAAATATCAACTTTTTTTCCCATTTTTGCTCATCGCCCTGTACAACATAAGGAATATTGTGCTAGACGAAAAAATGGTATATTGTTAGATATGATGATATCATTCTCTGAATGTTTTCTCATTTCTCCATCCAAATAACATTTCATGAAAAAATATGTCCTGTACTTCATTCTACGTGGTGCATTGGATCATGAACATTTCTTAGTATCTGGGGATCTATTCCCCGAATACAAACCCTGATTAGTATTCTCCAAATGACGTATATTTTGAAATGGTCTTCTTGAATATACCTTCTGTTTGAGATATCCCCATAAGAAAAAATCCAAAGGAGTGAGGTCCGGTGACCGGGCGGTCCAAGCGTTATTGGAATATCTTCCAATCCATCGATTTGGAGATGTTCCGCTTAACCACCTTCTCACTTCTAGCGTAGAATGAACGGATGCACCGTCTTGTTGAAAATACATTCCAGCTCTCATGTCCAGAGGGATATCATCTAAATAACCGGTGAGAAACGTCTGCAGCATTCTTGAGTATCCTGCAGAATTCAATGGTTATCTGAAAAATACTGGTCCAACAATAATGTCATTGAGAATTCCGCACCAGACGTTAACTTTGAAGTGATATTGGTCTCTACATTGAATCCTGAAATGGGGATTATTATCTGCCCACCACCTGCGACTCTGGGAGCTGCCTACCCCATTTGATGCGAAGGTTGACTCGCCACTGTAAAGTTTTTTTTTCGAAAACTGTCTATTATCTTCCATCATAGACTGAAACCATAAACAGAAATCCAAGCGATTATCCGGATCTCTCGGTTTCAAAGTGTGTTTGAATTTTGGTTTATTCGGTTTGAATTTATTATTACCTTAATCGATCAGATATACCAAGATTTTCTTCTCTTTACGATAATGACATTCTTGGATTTTCAATCGTAGACAGCATAATATTTATAGCAGTTTTTTCATTTTCAGTTTATCGGTCGTTTGTATTTGTTCGAAACCTTTCCAGATTCCCTGAATGTTTTCAAAATTCTTGTATCATCTTGTATCATCATATCTAACAATATACCATTCGTCTAACATAATATTCCTCAAGTTGTAGAGGGGATGAGGAAAAAATGAGGAAAAAAGCTGAAATATGAAATTGGTCATAGGTGGCTATGATTCGAATTTCTGGATCAACATTCGATTTCGAACAATATTTTTCCATGAATTTGAATTCTACCGTGAGAAATGAAGTGATGGATCATATTATTTTCTATCTCTCTCGTATAGAATCGTATAAAATTCAATTTTGGTGTTTTTGAGAAATCAATAATAGAAAAGTTTTCCATATGCTGCGAACTTTATGCCGGACCTGTATGTAAATAATTTTCGTTTGGCTATCTCTTGTGCGAAAACTATTGTAGTTAGGAAAAAGTTCATACAAAATTTGTAGATAATTTTCCGTTCTACGACTTTCAATGTAACTATGACTCAATGGAAAAATTACTCATGTTTACCTTAACACCCACCCATCCTCTGAAATCTTGCAAAATTTTAGTTTTTGTATTTTAACATAAATTGTTTAAATTTTTTATTTGTGTTGTTTCTAACAATACAGGCAGAAATGTCACATAACTGTCAACCATGTTGAACATTAAACAAAAGACAACCACTTTTCGTCAGATAATGAATATTTATTCAACCCATTTTTGGAATAATCCAATAAAGCAGGTGAAAACAGGCGCAAAACAGGCTTCTACATGCCTAGGTGTATTTCACCTATGATGTTGATAATATATCATATATAATTCAATAATGTATTATTATTAATTGATATTCTATTGTATATTTGATTGTATTGTGTCTACCACTGACAGTACCTTTAGGTCACTTAGGTTACGTTGCCCGTCATCCGACCATTGATCATAACGCTCGGAACTTTTTTTTGTGAGAAAATTCCAAAAACTCATTTGTTGTTTGGGTGACGTTTTTTAATAACTACCTGTGATTGTCCACAAAATAGGAATGTAATAGTTTCCGATAAGATTTCCGTCAAATTGTCATTTTAAAGATTCATTTCATTGAAGTAAATAATTTATCAGACGGTTTTTAATTTTGCAATCGAACCGCATAGACGAGGGATGGATTAAACCCCACAAAGTGGTCGAAAACGACCATTATATAAGTAATATACCGGAAATCGACGATGAATTGTGCCTATTATTTGTCGGCAATTTGGCAGAATAGTAATTTGCTCAAGGGCAATAGGGAATTAGTAGTTTCTTCAGTTTCGGAAACTTCGGCATTAATGGTCAGTTCATTCAGAATTGATGATGGTTCTTATCAATGGGGTTTTAAGTGTTGTGGGTGTGGGTTTCGGCATTTTTTTAGTAGTGCCACTATTTTCACAGTTTTGCCCTCGGGGTTGGTGAGTCAGTTTCCTATAGGATTGTGGAAGAAGTTTTATATAGTTTAGCATTGATTCGAATGAAATAAAATAGGATAACTCGAGGCTTCTGAGTGGTTTTTCTCAATTTCATGCAAAATGAAACTCATTCTGTGAAAAATAAATCATTTAAAAAATAATTATTCAATCTATAAATCAAAATTAATACAAACATATTCGTGCAAGAAGTAAAATTCAACTTATAGAAAACCCATTAAAAATATTTATTGATCACAAAATGTCGACATCCTCACTGACACTATTTTGAAGCTTATGTTGTAACTGCCTTTGTATTCCATTCTTAATAAGTACTCAAAACTCTAACGTTCTGATTTATATATATTTTCTGCTATATTTTGAAAAACTCATTGTCAGGAGATCAACCCCCAAAACTCCTCCCTACTTCCTACAGGCTCTTCGAAAATAAGAGATTGAAACTCATAATTAACGGAAAAAATTAACTAGTTTTATTTTGTAAATAAACACTCCTCTGTTTTTCAATATTTCTATAAAAGCCGTAGGCCTGCGATAACTTATATATTATATATATATATATATATATATATATATATATATATATAATATATATATATATATATACAGGGTATAACTGAATAAGTAAAAATTTAAGGAGGTGATTCCTATCGAAAAAAAGATAATCTTCATATAAAAAACTTATTAACCCTTTTAAGATAACCCTTAAAGGGGGTACATAAAATTTGTATAACAATTTTTTTCACAAGCACTGAAAAAGTTACAATATTGAAATTAACCTGACGTTTTGTACTACCAAAAAGACACTTAGCCAGTAATTTATTTGGTTTACCCCATGGTTGTAAGGGTGAAAAACGCAACCCTAAAATTTATTTCCAATGTAACTTTTGTCTTATTATTTGTTTACCATTTAAAATTTATTTCCGATATCCTGTTTTATTCTAAACAAAAATGTCTCTTGGGTTTTTGCCCAAAATAAACCAGTAAGCAGCAAAACATTATTTTACGAACAACTACAGAGATACATCGTCATAAATGCGAAAATACGAAACTAATCTATCTAGTAGGTCGCTATTAGCGATAGTGACAATTAAATTGGTATGACGCTGTCAGTTTGGGAATTTTC
Organism: Gonioctena quinquepunctata; assembly: GCA_018342105.1. Taxonomy (NCBI): domain Eukaryota; kingdom Metazoa; phylum Arthropoda; class Insecta; order Coleoptera; family Chrysomelidae; genus Gonioctena; species Gonioctena quinquepunctata. The sequence continues at coordinate 28,280 of JAFIRS010002000.1, read as the reverse complement.
GAAATTGAATTAATACTAATTGTGTGTTGTTGTTCTGTTCTTAATTTGTTACTTTAATAATTCACTTGTTAATAAAATGGCATACACAAATGAGGAAATGGCTGATATGCATTACGTTTACGGTCTGTCGCAGGGGAATGGGTTAGAAGCTTCTAGAAGATATGCTGAAATGTATCCTCAACGGCAGCATCCTTCACATAGAATATTTGCTCGACTTCATCAACGATTACGAGAATATGGTTCATTCGACAAAAGAATGCAGGATTGTGGTCGCCATCGAGAAATACGAACACCACAGCTTGAGGAAGCAGTACTTAATTTGATTGAAGAACAACCTACTACCAGTACTAGAAAGATTGCTTTCCAGCTAAATGTTGATCATATGACGGTATTTCGAATTTTAAAGGAACAACTCTTATACCCTTACCATCTGCAACGAGTACAGGCACTGTTACCGCGAGACTTTCCGAACCGTCTTGAATTTTGCAATTGGATGCTGGAAATGATTAGAAGAAATTGTGACTTTCTGAAGACGATAGAATTCACAGACGAATGTAGTTTTTCTCGGGACAAGATTATTAATTTTCATAATTACCACATATGGGCTGATGAAAACCCTCACGCTATTGTCGAAACTAGCCATCAAGAACAGTTTTCTCTTAACGTGTGGCTCGGAGTTATTGGGGATGATTTAATTGGGCCTCATTTTCTACCTCCTCGATTAAATGGTGAGGCATACGTTCAATTTTAAGAGAAGTGCATCCAGTACTGCTGGAGGAAGTTCCTTTGGGCGTCAGAAGGGATATGTTTTTATGCATGATGGGGCTCCCGCCCATTTTAGTCAAGTAGCACGTCAGCATTTAACTGAAACATATGCAAATCAGTGGATAGGTCGAGGAGGACCACATAAATGGCCCGCTCGATCCCCGGATCTCAATCCTCTCGATTTCTATTTGGGGCCATTCACAGCATTTGGTATATCGTACTCCTGTTCGCGATGTAGAGGACTTAAGAAACCGCATCATCGATGCGTGCAGGTAATCGAGAGACTCCAGGAATATTTGAGCGAATACGTGGCTCAATGCGCCGACGTCTAGACGCATGCGTAATGTTTGAAGGTAGACATATTGAACATTCACTATGATTTCTACATGTTGTGTGTTTTGTTATTAATAACTTAGTTTTGTTTATTACCCTTTAATCGTTTAATGCAGGTACTAACTACAAAATAACAATAAATCCAGTTCGCATTTATGACGATGTATCTCTGTAGTTGTTCGTAAAATAATGTTTTGCTGCTTACTGGTTTATTTTGGGCAAAAACCCAAGAGACATTTTTTGTTTAGAATGAAACAGGCTATCGGAAATAAATTTTAAATGGTAAACAAATAATAAGACAAAAGTTACATTGGAAATAAATTTTAGGGTTGCGTTTTCACCCCTTACAACCATGGGGTAAACCAAATAAATTACTGGCTAAGTGTCTTTTGGTAGTACAAAACGTCAGGTTAATTTCAATATTGTAACTTTTTCAGTGCTTGTGAAAAAAAATTGTTATACAAATTTTATGTACCCCCTTTAAGGGGCTGTATCTTAACAAGGGATGCTCCAATGAAGTTTCTTTATATGAAAGATCCTATCTTTTTTTCGATGAGGAATCACCTCCTTAAATGTTTTACACTTATTCAGTTACACCCTGTATATATATACATATAATATATATATATATATATATATATATATATATATATATATATATATATATATATATATATATATATATATATATATATATATATATATATATATATGTATATATATATATATATATATATATATATATATATATATATATATTTATATATAACTTTAAATTTGGAAATACACTATATAATGATATTCCTTGAGGTTGTAGAAATAAGAAAAACTCTTGTTTAAATTGTCAAGCTTTCGAAAAAAAATATTTTCATTCTCAAGACATCTGTAAAGTTAAAGAACAATGTGATAACATAGGAAACACATGACATTTGTGAAAAAAACTTACTAAGTTGAGGTAAAAGTATTAAAGTTGCTGGTGACTTAATTTTTTTGGATGTTGCACAATTAAAACAAACACCATATTACAGCATATTCGGTTTGTTACAGAGCTTCGTGAATGAATATTCAGTTAAATAACGGTTGGAAAGTAACAGAACAAGAAAATGATGAAGTCACCGGCCATATGGTTCCGTCATCACTGACAAGTATGGCTGTAAGAGGAAATGGAGTGGACATGGTGTCACCTGTCAAATGCCATCACTCATCTGTCATGGATGTGTTCGGTCATCTTTGAAATTTTCTAATTAGAAATTAAATTTTGGTTGGTCATTTGAAACAGTAGAAATATTTGCAAATCTATTAATATCAAGTTTAAACCCACCATATTTTTTTTTTCAGAAAATTTCAAAGATGACAGAACACATCCATTACAGATGAGTGTTGGCATTTGACAGGTGACACCATGTCTACTCCATTTCCTCTTACAGCCATACTTGTCAGTGATGACTTAAGCATGTGGCCGGTCACTTCGTCAATTTCTTGTTCTGTTAGTTTTCAACCGTTATTTAATCAAATGTTCATACACGAAGCTTTGTAACAAATCGAATATGCTGTAATATAATTTTTCAATTGAGCAACACAAAAAAAAAAAAGTGCACCAGCAACTTTTATACTTTTAAAAATTTCATTTTTTACGGCTGTAGCAATATTTTTCGACCTTTCCAAAGCCTTTGACTGTGTTAGTCATGTAATTTTATTGCAGAAGCTTTTTTATTAAGGTTTCAGGGGAACAAATCTAGAATGGTTCAGGTCATACCTCATTGGTATAATATAATTATAGTTCTGAGAAAAAAAATATCGTACGAGGAGTTCCCCTCCCCCAGTTTTAGGCCCTATTCTCTTTCTTTTTATATCAACGAAATGTCTACCCTTTGTTGTGAGTTGAATTCAATAAAATATATACTCGTAATACAAATATCTATTTCTTAATCAGTACAATCATAATCATGTCAAATCTGAGTTTTTCTGTAATAACCCCTTCTCCCAGGTAACTCATATACAGAATGATATCACTACATCTTTTCCTTTCCAAAGGAACAAAATCAAAAATTGAAATAAGTTTAAGTATATTATTACAATATCGGAACTGAAATCATAATATATAATCCAGAAGGTGGCAAGGGAACTGAAACTATATATAATCACGAAGGTAGCAAGGTTTTCTTATAGTACGACCAAAATTAGTTTTATATATACTGTCTCCCTCTTCAGTGTTTCACCTATTTCATTTTCTGAAATATCATTATTTACATTTACAGTCATTTCTTCATACTCATTATTTTGATTTCCATTATCATCACAATTCAATGACCAATCACATTCTATATCAGATGTGACACTGGAAAAATTCGAGGACATTTTCTTCAAAAATCTCCTATTTCTTAAGTAAATTCTACCATTTTTATACAATTTACAACGAACGATCGAGGCCTATTTCGGTCAACTCTAATAATTGTTGCTGGTTCCCAAACTCTACCAAATTGAACCATTATATGATCTCCAGTTTTTGAATCAGGTAAGTTTCTTTTCTTCTTCTTTTCTTCATATACACTGCCTCCCTCTTCAGTGTTTCACCTATTTCATTTTCTGAAATATCATTATTTACATTTACAGTCATTTCTTCATACTCATTATTTTGATTTCCATTATCATCACAATTCAATGACCAATCACACTCTATATCAGATGTGACACTGGAAAAATTCGAGGACATTTTCTTCAAAAATATCCTATTTCTTAAGTAAATTCTACCATTTTTATACAATTTAACAACGAACGATCGAGGCCTATTTCGGTCAACTCTAATAATTGTTGCTGGTTCCCAAACTCTACCAAATTGAACCATTATATGATCTCCAGTTTTTAAATCAGGTAAGTTTCTTTTCTTCTTCTTTTCTTCTTCTTTTTTCTATATATATTGTTCACAAAATTTTTATTAATATTTCTATGATAATTCCTAGGTTTCAAAACATTTTCTCTAACAGGTACATGACCCTTGAGAGTGCGACCAAACAAAAGTTGTGCCGGAGATGGAGTATCACGACTCATTGGTGTATTTCTGTATTCCAGAAGTGTTAAATGTCAATATTTACCGTCGAATAAAGCTTTCTCAAACATTTTCTTTATAGTTTATACATGTCTCTCAATAAAACCATTTGATTGCGAATATGTAGGCGATTTGGTTTTATGAAAAACTTCCCACTCTTTAAGAAACTGCTGAAATTCAGAATTTGCGAATTGAGGAGCTTCATCACTATAAAAAATATCTGGTTTATCATGGATGGCAAAAACAGATTTCAAGGCATTAATTACTCTTTTACTGGTTGTATCATTATCGAATTTCGGGAAATTTCGAGTAAGTATCTACCAATAATAAAAATCGAGATAAAAAAAAATCAGCAGCCACAGTTTGCCACGGAGGAGTGGGAATATCTCTAATAAACAAAGGTTCTCTCTGATTGCTATTTTGGAATCTCTGACAAGAAGAACAATTTCCTACTGTGTCAGATATTTCTTTATACATGAATGGCCAATAGACCATATCGCGAGCTCGTTATAACGTTTTCTCAGTGCCCATATGATTGTAATGTAACATAGCTTCGATATCATCCCTCACAGGTTTCGGAATAACCATCTGATTACCCTTGAAAATTACCCCTTTTTGTTCAACTAGTTCATCCCTCACACTCCAGAAAGGCATTGCCAATTGAGTCACCTGATTTTTATAGTGAGGCCACCCATTTTTTTTATAATTCATAACATAACTATTATTTCAATATCTCTTTCAGTTTCTATTTTCAACACATCAAATTTTTTAGGACTAACACTATTGAATTCAATGATACCAACCTGAGCTTCTAGATCATTTTCAATGACATCAAAATTTTTGTCATCATAATAAGCACGCGACAAAGTATCTGCAAAATACAATAATGCACCTGGTGTATATCTAACTTTCAAATCATAATTTTGTAGGGTGATTCTGAGTCTTTGTAAACGCATAGGACATTTATTCAGTGGTTTTTGAAATATAGTTTAGAGTGGCTTGTGATCTGTTTCCACTAAAAACGACTTACCATAAAGAAATTGGTGAAATCTTTGACATCCGAAAACAATTCCCAACATTTCTTTTTCAACCTGTGCACAATCTTGCTGCATATGCAACGGGCATTCCACTTTGGAGTATTACTGCCCCTAGCCCATCTCTTGAACTGTCAACTGACAAAACTATCGGTTTATTTTCCTCATAATATTTAAGATGCCTAAAAACCCTGGTGTATTCACTGATTCGAATTCGTTTAGAATTTTTGGGGGATAACAGATGAAGAACGTTAAATTCTGCTTAGAACTTCATTAGTAGATGGCGCGGCTAAGGAATGTTTGTTGTTTGTGTCACGCAAAATGTCTAACTTCAAACCTATGGAATTTTCTTTTTCTGTCAACATTACTTTATGCAAAAAATTGTGAATTGATCGTTTACAAAGATTATAGTTCTACGAACAAGATCCCGCTCAGAACAGTTGGCGCGAAAATGAGATGAAATCGTCGGAACTTACTACAATGTTTACATCCGTCTGTCAAAAATAAGATTTTTCTTGAAGTCTACCTGGCGATTTTTTCGAAGTGATTTCTCCTCAAATGGCCTTTTTGGGACCATGGAAACTTCCACGAAGTAATGAGAAAAGGTAGGAGAGTGGACTGATGTCTCTAGATGATGAATTAACTTGAACATTGAGGCGATTGGAAAATGTCCCCTATGACATTGTTCCATTAAACTTTCCGATACAAACTATTACCAAGCCATTCACTGCCCATCTCTGCCAGACTATTACCTCTCTAACAACCTTCTGATTTGAACAAAATCAGACAGTTCATTGTAGATATAATGAAATATGTTGATGCAGTTGAGAAATCGATGAATCCTGGTGTGGGGCAGGTAAGGCTGCCTCCAGCTATCTTAGAAGGACTTCTCCGGAAAAGGTGAGCCCTACTAAAGAAGGTGAGGGTAGAAAACAATAATCTAAATGCTTCTCTTTTATTTTTCAGTAACACCCCACATGAGATAATCGGAGAGGGAGGGCGAATCAAACCAAGCAGTTGTTCGGAAGAACAAGACCCACTCCCAAGATCGATAATTCTAATGACTATGATTAGGATAATTATCACTTTTTAATAAACATATGAATTCCATAAGTAAGCGTGCACTTTTCATTCTATGAAGATATCTTGATTTTGGCTAGTGAATTCCGAACCGTTACAGAGGGTCCCATGGATCTTTGGAAAAAAATATCGACTATATTTAGAATTTTCCAATACTTTTAGTAAGAAGATTGTCATCTCATGAGAATTTTTTTATACAAAATATATATAATATAAAAAATAAATATAAAAGAAATAATAAAATTATTTGACTTGCTAGTTACTAGATACATTACAATCACAAGTTGAAAAAAATTATTACAATGGGCAAAGGTAGTTCAGAAAAGATTCAAATTAATTTATACATATACGAGTCATTTTACTAGTAGTGGAGTGGAGTGGAGTGGAGCTTCAGAAAGTTAGGGGACTGTGGGAACTTTCTATACTATATATTCGAGATGATGTAAGGAACAACATATAAAAAGTAACCAACCGTAAAGAGTGTGCTTAATTTATTATTTAACGATTAAGTTGCAAAATTAAACTTTTTATTGAATATCTTGAAAAATATATGAATTTAAAAAAAAACTGATACTGCCATTCGAAAGAATGGAAGCTTTTATATAAAAAAAGTATATATTTTTTTTTAAATGAAAACTAAGGTGCACATTTTTTTTCTAACGTACGAGAACGTGGGGTAGCGACACTGAAGTGCATCTCTTGAGGATCACGTAGCAACGAGCGCGCTTCACTTAATTTGTTAAAACTTTTGATCTAATTGATAAAGTCAAGCTAACAAAAATTTTAATGAAAGAGGCAAAAAGTAGCTACCGAAATGCTTTGTTCTCAAATGTAGAAAAATGAATAGGAATAGTACATATATGAAGTTACGTCAAAGTAGAATTTTCTATAAAATCAATTAAAGATCTGCCAGTCTTTAAATTTTCAAGATAAACATCTGAAATTTGTACAGTTCAGTCCCAAAATGACACTTGAGAAGGTGTGCAAATGGAAAAAAATCATAAAATTTTATTTAAAAAAATACAGTCGTCAGACAGATTAAATTAACATAACAAAAATTTAACTGAAAGAAGAAAAAATGCAGCTAACGAGGAGTCATGTTTTCGAAAGTGAAAAAATATGTATGGGAATAGTACGTGAATAAAATTACGTCAAAGCAGAATTCTGTATAAAATCAATTTTTTTTTATTTTCAAGATAAACATCTGAAATTTCCACAGATTACTCTCAAAATGGCAAATAAAAAAAGGACAATTCAAAAAAAAATTTTACTTCGGAAAATACAGAGCTCAAACAATTGAATAATTTAAAAAAATTACAAATTTGAATTTTGAGGCCATGCTTCAGAAACTCTAGTTTAAAATGTGATATTGAAACTTATATATGGGATATAACGAAATTTGTTGAGTGGAGGCCACATTTTTCAATCGAATGAAACAAAAATACTTCTCATGAATACCTCGGCTAATTTCAAAAATGATCCAATAGTCTCAAAATGGCTAATGTTGAAAATTTTTAAAAAATTCACAATATTTCATTTCCATACCCAATATCGGCAAACTATAAGTCATTTGATGGAGCTTCATTAGCTCCACAACTTTTACCCGAAAATTTTTTCTCCGATATGTACACAAATAAAAAATAGGTAGCTGTAAATTATCATTCATGAAATCAACTGTTACGACTGGCCACGCCATCGTTTTTTCAATGTCATATTCGGGTTCAGTGACCTCAAAAATCCTATAGCATCAATTTGGGTAAAATTTGCCTAAAAAAATTGTTTTTTATTGTTTAAACAATTAATAAATAAGCAGCGCAAGAATATAAGGTTTTACGAAAATCCATGGAGTACTCCGCTATATGAAGGTAATTTGAGTTCTTGCGATAAGATAGTCGTGTTGTCTGCCAGAATGGTAAACACCTCTCAATTTGTCCAAAAGCTGAGAGGTTCTTTCACTCAGATAGGATTCGAACCAATTGAAGCTTCGTCCCTTAGTCTATAGAGATGAAGCTTACGTAACAGTCAAAAGCTTTAGATATATCGCAAAACAGACCTCAGACTAGAATATAGATTTTTCAGAAAACGAAAGAGATTGCATCTCCCGTACTTCAGTTGGTTCGAAAGCCTAATTAAGTGATTGTATGTAAATTTACAGCACTTCATAAAATCATTATCCGCTCCATCATAAGATTTTCATCATGAGCAAACAGGGACAGAAATACATAAGTACCAACTCGGTGGAACCGTATCAATAGAAAATTAACCATACAAAATAAATTGGTACGGTTCATAATTAGAATTATTTCGGAACCCCTCTCGAAAATTCTATATAACACTGACATAAGTACATGGAATAGTTTGTTCTAAAATATGTTACATCGATCGATCAACGTCAAAATATTTCACAACCAATTGACATAATCTTAAAGGCGACAAAAGCACAATTACAGAACGGATCAGAGACACAAATCACAAAAACACCCTGTGTGGTCTATAATTGCAGTTTACCGAATTATGACAAGAAACGACCTTTTGCCAAAACCCTTTGTTGGCATCGAGGGTTGAAAATACTTTTGCACCACACATCTCTCGTGTAATTTCATCAAAAGTTGGAATTCCATAATGTTCTCTTAACAATGCATCATTTAAATTTTGTGGGTCCAGACTAATACGAATACTTTTGTCTGGTTTTTTGACAATTACTAATGACACCCATAACGTTTTTGTCAGGTTTTCTGGGATATTCTCAACGTCCTGTCCTGTACCTCATTATTCTCAGGTGGATGCCATTTTTATGTAAGAGAAAATAACCAACTGCATTGATTTAATTTTTGAGTAAATTGTTTATAACTAGATGTGTATAATTCACCTGGTACATCTATCTCAATTGGCGGGGATAGATGAACCCCCCCTGTTCATCAACGGGTGACTTGCAGTCGGCCATTTTAGGTTGGTCATAGACCTACCACTTGTCAAAACTAACTAAGGATTATTATCTCCAATCACTCCTTATACATGAAAGGAGGAAATAAAAAACCCGACTACGTAAAAAGTTAACTTTAAAAAAGATGAAAACAAGATAACCAGAAAATTATGTTTTAAGAGCTCAAATATTGAACTTAATTCTGTAAACAATCTCACGCAGTCGGAGGCATCTTCCTTTAATTTAACAATGGAGATATATTAAACAAGAAATCCAAGAGAAGTGGAATATATGAGAAAACAAAGAACTCAAAGTCTTCTTCACAACCGAATCAATATGAATTGAAACACAATTGGTAGACCACAAGCAAGAAACAACTTTATCCTGGCAAATACGTTGAATGATATTCACCTGAAAATCTATGCAAACTTCCATAAAATAAAATTATTGCAAATGTTTCTTTCTGATAAGCTCGATTATGTTTAATTCGTGCCGGGTCCGCTAACAATCCGCACGCCGGTTTCAGGTTTTGGCCCTCATCAGTAGGAGTAGTCACCAGTCAGAAATCCAGAGAACTCTGGCTGAAGCGAGACCCAACATAAACAAAATCACCATCAAGCTTACAGCACCTTTAGGTACGCCGAAAAAAGTAACTTTCAACTGGCGGTACCTAGTGACAGAATACCTAGTGACAGAATACAATCCTCATACCTCGATAGGATTCTAAATAATGAAATTCCATCTTAGTAGGAGTGGCTGAATGCCCGACTGGCGTGTATATTAAACAAGAAAGCCAAGTGAGGTGGAATATATAAGAAAATAATGAACTCAAAGTCTTCTTCACAACGGAATCAATCTGAATTCAAACACAATTGGTGAACCACAAGCGAAAAAAACTCATTTCCTGGCAAATACCACGCAGAATGTTAAATGATATTCACCTGAAAATCTATGAAAACTTCCATAATGAAATTGATTGCAAATGTTTTTCGATAAGCTCGATTATGTTATTGCCTCGTTAATCGCATACCGGTTTCAGGCTTTTGCTCATCAGTACAGAGTAGTCACCAGTCAGAGATCGAGAGCTCTGGCCGAAGCAACACCAACATATGATGGTGATTTTGTTTATGTTGGGTCTTGCTTCGGCCAAAGCCCTCCGAGTTCTCTGACTGGTGACTACTCTGTACTGATAGAGGCCAAAAGCCTGAAACCGGTATGCGGATTGTTAGGCGGACCCGACATGGATTGAACATGATCGAGCTTATCAGAAAGAAACATTTGCAATCAATTTTCATTTTTATGGAAGTTTGCATATATTTTCAAATGAATATCATTCAACGTTCTGCGTGGTATTTGCCAGGAAAGACGTTGTTTCTCGCTTGTGGTTGTGTTCCGATTTATATTGATTCCGTTGTGAAGAGACTTTGAGTTCTTCATTTTCTTAAATGAAGCTATATTATTGCCTCCGACCGCGTGAGATTGTTCAGAGTATTAGGTTTAATAGTTAACCTCTCTACACATAATTTTCTGGTAATCTTGTTTCTATCTTTTTCAAAGTTCCCTTTTTACGCAGTCGGTTCCTTTATTTTATTTTTATTTCAAACTTTTTAGTTGGGATTATAAGACGGTAATAATCTAAAGTTATTAAGCCGTTCGTTATAGCAGAGTTTGACTGTACTTGATTAAGTTTCTATTAAAATATTTGAGTGATAGTGTATTGTAACGAAAACGTAATAGTAACTGAAACCGAAATAAACCAACTAACAAGCAAATCAACCAATTACTGATGTACCAAGCTGTACACTTCACAATATGACGTCTGGTTGTCGACATATGGAATTTTGTCACAATATGGCGTCTAGTTGTCGCCATATTGAATTTTGATTATTACTGTCATGTCTTCATTCACAATATGGCGTTTGTTGTCGCCATGTTGTATTATGATTACTGGTGACACTCGCAAGACTATAAGACAATTCGATTGACGTAAGAATCATCAGAATCAGCCCACGCGTTTAGTCTTTCAAGCGCCGCAAAGGAACAAACATACATATGCTGATAAACACATTACCCCCCTTTGCGTCGCGCAGTCGGTAAAAAAAGGGAATTGATTTATATTTTGATGCTTAATAGTATCTGCTGAGGAATGACAACCAGACACTTTCAAAACTACCACATTTCGAATATTCATGTGACCTGAATAAATATATGGAATCACCATGGATAAAAAAAAGTATTTCGAGGTTTCTTGAAATTGTTTTGTTCGCCATTGACCATTACTGTTAACTACTTATTTCAAATGAACTTTCCGTATAGTTTCTCCACTTCCTCATTTTCCCGAGTCAAATGAATTATCTAAAATTGAAGAGGAGAGATCCGGTTAAGCCCGTAATAATGAATATGAAAGATAAATAGCCGACGTTTGGAACCACTGACCTTTCATTAACTTCTTCCTCTTTTTTCATACAAAAAGTTAAGCGATTTGGGTTCTAATTTAGTTTTGGTTTTAGCCACAAATTTCTCTCATGCGTCATATAGCAGAACCCTGCCTTACTCAAAGATAATTTTTTTAAAATGACATGGCCCCGTCTACATAGCTCTACACTAATGTCATTTAATTTAAGGCATATGTTTAGGCCACAGCCAACTGCTCATAATCGTGGAACATTTTCCGAAAGAATGATACTCATTCTACAGTCTGACGGTCGGAGAGACTATTAAGGACAAACGAAATGATATAAAATTATTGTTACAAAGGACCAAACCGCAAAAAATATTTTATGACCATTTGGAAATTATTACCTGCGTTTTGGATCTTTTTAACTGATTATGTCCATTGTTAGGTGTCTTTTTATTTTCAGGTAATATCAAATAATAATGGGGAAAGAGTAGGACCAGCCTAGATATCAAATTTAAATGACAGATGCAGCCAGTTTGTCCAAGCAGCGTTGCGTGGGAGTTTTGGAAATATGTGGTAGCAGGTTGTAATGGGCCTATACAAGGTGTTTTGGAATTATCAATCTCATAAACAACATTTACATTTTATTTATATCCTAAAAAACTATGATTCAATTTTCGAATATTGCATTCTTGAATATTAATAGAAGTTGCAATTGAAATGTTGATATTTAAATGCTCCAATATTGCAAGATTTTGTTCATGAATTTATTGTATGTCAGTGTCGCATTCCCACAAGTATGGCGTTATTGCAAATGAAAATTTGCTCAAAAAATTAACTCAAAAAGTAATATTGGATGGTATCATACATTTGAAAATATTCGAAAGGTGTAGAATATTTATTTACGGAGAGAGTATGTGATATATTCAGAATGAGTAGACTTCAAAGTAACTCTGAATCATTTCATCAACCCAGATATGCCTACTGTACTTCATAAGGATGTGTGCATCCACGATTCTTTGTATATGGAGCTTTCCGAGACCAAGCATATTATTACGAAGTTGTTTGTTGTATAGTTGTTACGTGTTGATACATGTTGAATCCTTCATAATGGACATGCCGTTTGACATTCGATTGGTACGGCGGCGTCAATTCAAAATTTCTATACCACCCATATCGGAAATTACAGGAAAATAATGGATTGGAGGAATATTTGAACAAATAGAAGAAGAATATTGATTTCATGAGAATGTTACAGAATTTACCGCATCAGATATGATATCCAAAATAAAACTCGAAGTATTGATTATCACTGGATATTCAAAAATCATTCATATGGTTGATCACCAAATTATTTTGATTATTATTTGACATTTCTAGAAACCAATGAAAACTTTCAATTCAAATCATTCATTACGTTTTGGCGAATCAAAACATCATTATAGTGAGAACAATCTCCTAGAAAATTGCCGCTGGAATAATTTGAGTTATTTTGTTTTTATTCTTTGACAACCTATATTTTAAATTTAAAGTCTGTCATAAATTCTCATGAAAAGTGAGAAATGAATCAAAACCGGTTAAGGTCATTATATCATTTTGCGAGGAAGTGTATTTGTAATCGCAAAGTAAAAAATTCATCTACAGAATACCACACGAGAGTTCGATAAAGTAGAAAATAATTCTACAGATTTCTTTCTGAAACTTGTTGACATTTGGCAATAGCCACTCGAGTCCGTCGGGCTGTCGGGCTCTGTGTCTATTGACTGGCAACATGTTTTCGAAAACCTGTCGAATTGTTTTTACTTTATTCTCATTCTCATGTGGTATTACACCTGGAAATTTCATATTATATTTACATTAGGATTTGAATTCTTTGAGAAGAACGAAAGCAGCTTGAATGTTTTTATATTAGATGGAACTAGTTCTCCAAAGTATAAATTATGGTGTTCCATAAGGTTTTATTATTGCTTCCATACTTTCCCCAATAGATATCAACTTACACCAGAACTTGAACAGAAGAAACCGATCAAACTTTTTGCCGATAACACGACAATTGTTTACTTTGCCAAAAATTCATTGAACATCGTCTCTTACATCGTACATGATCTCAACATCTTGAGCCAGTGGCAAGATACATTATTGGTAAATATTTCAATTATATCCATTCCGAAAAGCAAAATTTCTACAAATTGTCCGAGACCAACATTTAACACTTTCGTTTTGAAACTATTGTAAACTCTACAGAAGCAATATAATGTATATACAAATCACCTCATAGAAGCTTCTGCCAATGTTGAATCATAATTTTTTGCATACATTGAAAACTTCTTTTTTTATTTATTTTCTCCAAACGAAAAAAAAATTGAATATACATATATATATATAACCCATCGGCCTGAACTGTATTTTTTCAAGTAGCTATTCCACCCCCTTAAGGGATTTTTTTCGAAAATTATGCCTTAGCGCTCACCTACGTTTTATAAGAAACCCCCATGCAGAATTTTATGCCAACGGTTTGAGCTGTATATTTTCAAAGAATCATGTGCAAAATTCCATGCCTCTATACCCACTGGTTTGAGCTGTAAATTTTTAACTCCCTTAGGGAATGAATTTTCGAAAATAGTTTCTTAGTGCTCACCTATGTTGGATAAGGAACTTTTGTGAACATTTTCAATGCTTCTAGGCCCACCAATTAAGCTTACAAGGTGTTAGTGAATAAGTGCAACAAACTTCAGGGGTGATTCTGAATGAAAAAATAATGACAGTTTGCTATATAACTTTTGTCCGCAAATGATTTGTTTTCCAGATACAAGGTGTTGAAGTTTTTCTTGAAAAACTGACTATTTATTCATTGCTCTGAAACCGGGTGGGATATGCTTATAAAGTTTGGTGAGTTTCAAGAGGTAGTTATTGCGCATTTTTTCACATGCAACTAAGAATTTTATGTTCATCATTGGCGCGCATACGGGTAATGATCATTTTTGTTATTCTGAATTGAAAACACTTTTGAATTCCTTGTTAATTTGTGACAAAAAATCTCTTCTGTCTTTTTTTCGTATGGGGCGCCGTTTTTATGCAAAATAAATTAAACATCTTAACGTGTATTTTTCATTTCTTCAATACATTATCAAGAACTATCTAATACAATAACGTTAAACCAGAACCATAACAGAGAATAACACCAATAAATAAATAGGCGCAAATCCACAACAAATGTTCAAAATGACCTCCCTCTGACGTGATACAAGATTCAACTCTTCGCCTCATTGATTGTCGTATTCGCGCTAATATTCCTGGTGTATTTCGTATTGTCTCAGAGCCGGCTATAATTCGAATCCTCAGGTCTTCAATATTTTCGACGGGAGTGGAATAAACTAATGACTTAAGAAAACCCCAAATCCAAAAATCTAGAGGATTTAAATCTGGAGATCGAGCAGGCCAATGTTCCTCCCCTACCTATCTTACGATTTGGATATACTGTATCTAAGTGATTACGTACAATAATGCTTAAATGGACTGGTGCACCATCATGCATGAACCAGAAGTGTTGTCTCAGCTGTAGAGGAATTTCTTCAAGAAGAACAGGAAATTAAGGGTAAGAGTCGCCTGTTAGTCGTTGTTGAGTGTGAGTACCCCAAGCCATACATTCATTGAAACTATGCTGAAAATGACCTTCAAAGATTCCATGTGGATTTTTCTCAGCCCAGAGGTGATTGCTATGGAAATTTCGTATACACTATCGTCCGAAATTAGCGCCGTCAGTGAAACAAAACGCCATTTAAAAAACTAGGCATTCGAGCTATTTGATGAAGAATGCAATGGCAAACAAATAGGCGCGGAAAAAATATCTGGGTAGTAGATCTTGCACACGTTGAATTTGTATCGGATACAATTGCTGTTCTTTAAAATTTCCAAATACAGTGAAGTTGCTTATAATCAGTATGTTGGCAATTTTCCGAGTACTTATTTCAGGTGACTCCGCAATTAACTTGAGAACTGCTTCTTCTAGTTGCACAGTTCGTACTTCTCGAGGGCGCCCGCAGTCAGCCGTTTGTTTCTTGAATGTACAAACGTTGGTGGAGACGAGCAAATATTGTGTGATGGGGTACCCTACGTCCTGGATACAACTCAGTACACAATCGTTGAGCTTGCCGACCATTTCCATCACTTCGACCATAGACAAAATGCATTTCTGACAATTCCACATTTGTTTAATTTTCCATTCCTTTCGATAAGAGAAAGATCAATTACTTATTATCATTGATGTTATACGAAACTAAAAGCTTAAAAATAAAGAAACGCCAATTTGACATTTCGTTGAAATATTCGTTCTTAACATAATGTTGACAGTAGCAGCCTACTAGCATCGCTTCTAGATAATGTATTAAAGTAATGACAAATACGCGTTAAGATGTTTTTTTAACAACGGCGCCCCATACAAAAAAAAAGGCAGAAGAGATTTTTTGTTACAAATTGAACGAGGAATGCTAAAGTCATTTTTAATTTGGAATATCTCTGTGGCGTACCATTTTTTTCTTAAAAAAATTGAGATAATTACCCGTATGCGCTCTAATGATGAACATGTCGAAAAATGCGCAACAACTACTCCTTGAAGTTCACTGAATTTTATTTGCATATTTCGACCGGTTTCAGAGTAATAAATAAATTGTCAGTTTTAAAAAAAACTTTAAACACCTCGTACCTCGGAAAACGGAGCATTTGCGGATAAAAGTTATGGAGCAAACTGTCATTATTTTTTCATGCAGAATCACCCCCTGAAGTTTGTCGCACTTATTCACTAACACCCTGTATATTTTTAACCCCCTCTGGAAATGAATATTCAAAAATAGTTTTTCTGCTCACCTACGTTAGAATAGGAACTTTTATGAAAATTGTTATGCTTCTAGACCCACGGGTTACCTTCATATTTTTAACCTCATATTTAATCCCCTTAGGATATGATGTTTCAAAATCGTTTCTTAGTGCTCTCCTCCGTTAGATGAGGAAGTTTTGTACGAAATTTCATGCTTCCAGAATCACCGGTTTGAGCTGTATATTTTTATCCCCTCACTTAACCCTCTCAGGGGATGAATTTTCAAAACTCTTTTCTTTGTGCTCATCTAAGATAGATTCTGTGAGAAAATGCATGTTTCTGGACTCACGGGTTCAAACTGAATATTTCTAATCCCCTATTCAACCATCCTAGGGGATGAATTTTCAAAAATCGTTTCTTAGAGCTCACCACGTTAGATGAGGGACTTTTGTGAACATGTTCATGCCTCTAGATCCACCGGTTTAAGCTGTATATTTTTAACCCCCATTCAATCGCCTTAGGGGATAAATCGTGAAAAATCCTTTTTTTGGACTCACCTACGTTAGATAAGAACTTTAATGAAAATATTCATGCTTCCAGACCCACCGGTTTGACCTGTATATTTTGAACCCCCTGTTTAACCCCCTCGGAGGATGCAATTCAAAAATCGATTATTAGTGCTCACCTACGTTGAATAAGGTGCTTTTGTGAAAATGTTCTTGCTCCTAGACCCACCGTTTCGACGTGTATATTTAGAACCTCTTATTTAACCCCCTTAGTGAATGCATTTTCGAAAATCTTTCCTTTGTGATTACCTACGTTAGATACGGAACTTTTTGAAGAAAATCATGCTTCTTGACTCACCGGTTCAAGCTGTATATTTTCAATCGCCAATTCAACCACCTTGGGGGATGAATTTTGAAAAATAATTTCTTAGAGCTCACTTCCGTTAGATAAGGGACTTTGTGAACATGCTCATGCTTCTAGATCCACCGGTGTGAGATGTATATTTCCAACCCCCTATTCAATCACCTTAGGGGATGAATTTTCAAAAATCATTTCTTAGTGCTCACCTACGTTATAGAAGAACTACTGTGCAAAATTTGTTTGTCAGTGTCAGAATTAATATGAACTCGATAGTGGGGAGACCACACTGTAGATGCATTTAAGTTATGAAACACACTAGTGAATTATAGAGATTTTTCATGGCATTGATTGATAGGTATCCTGGGTGAAATTTATTTATATGTGGAATAAATAGATAAGTCGAACTGAACTCCCATTTCCTTGATATTATCAACACGTTTAATAACTGAACCATTTATTTGATTGGGAAAGATCGAGGGAAATTCTGCGTGCATGAAAGTGAGAGCCCTGCGATACTCCTGGAGTGATTTGTACAGAATTGGAGAGATGATTCTCAATTTCAACGTCTGAACATTAGTGAGGTGACTGTTCAGCCAAATAATTAACCACGGTGAATGATCGATGATCTCCATCAAGAACTTTTGGAAAGTGTGCATAAAATTAATCAATGTGAGTTCCAGCCTCCTAAGCACACAATATATTTAATAAAAGTGAATTAGTTACAATAGACTTTCCTGTGGTTAATCTTTGCTGTTCGTTGATGTGACATTTCTGCAATAAAATGCTGAAATTCTGTAGATGAAGAGTTCCAATAATTTGGGATTGGCAGATTGGGTTTTTTATGGGGCAATAGTTAACAATATTGACCCTATCACCATTTTAAATATTGAAGATATATCTTTCATTTCCTTGGAAAATTTCCGCTGGTCAATGTAGTTGAGAATCATACACAACCGTTCAGACAGGATATGAATACATATCTTGAGAAAATAAACAGGCAGGAATGCCATATGGATCACAACTCAAACTATCTTGAAAGCTGGACAGTTTCCTGAAAACACATTTTATTAGGAACTACATATTCCTTTCCCCAATCGGAAATTCGTTCGAATCATCTGGTTTTCAACAGACGTGCTCAACATCCATTAACTCGGGACCGCCAGCTAGACGTCTCCTCTGGAGGACGAAATATCTCGTGCAAATTGATATAGCATCTGCGAACTGTTATAAACTACTACGCTGCAGGCTTTCAGACGAGTTTTTCTTGGCAAAAGAGGTTACTCATTCAATTACTTACTGCGATCGGTGTTGCTTGACTCCTCCAGATATCTATAGACTTTCATAAACCTGACAATGATATTCACCATCGAATATACTCCTGAGACCCAACAAGAGAATTTGGAATATTTTCTTCATTGAAAACTCCTTATTTTTTCGGGTCCCTAAAAAGTTGTTTTCTTGATGTCAATATACTGTTTATTTTAGAAAGATTGATTGCAAAATGATCAAATAATAAATGATGAGTCCAAAAATAGTAAGATAGTTGTTTTTTCACTGAAATATTACTTAAAACAACCTATGCCTGCGATATCTATCTTATTCGAGTAATACTTTTCAACAATCAAAATTGAAAACTTTAAATTTGCTTGCTTATGCGCAATGATAAAAATATTTCCAATATGAATATTTAAGGGTTTTCAGTCTTTTTGATAAACAGAAGAAGAATAGTTTCACTCAAATCAATGTGTTTTTTGTAATCAAACCGAGAATGTGATAGATCGATGAATATTTCTACTTGATTGTGTTTATGAAGATAAAATACCTGCTATGAGAATTTCTTGCACTCACACGAATCCAGGAATGTTCTGTGGTTAGTTTGAAGTGGATGTCTTGCAAAATTCGGCCTCCTTACTGCTAGTGAAGTGAAAACTTGGAACTACAACCTCCAATTCTTGGTAAGTGATTTCTTAGTACTTTGCTCCTGATTTGTTACAAAGTTGATTGTATGCATGAATGTCTCTCAAATGCCTCAGTTATAAGCATTTTTCCCTCAAAATTGATCATATAAATTTATAGTTCTGCTTCATTTTTCATTTCTCAACTTCCCTTATTTTCCTTTCTTCTTGGTAACTATCACTTTTTGTTATCCTTTATCAATTTTCACTATTGGCACTTTTTTAAAACATATTTTTACAAATTTGATTTCTACACATAGTACTATTCACAAATATTTCTTCAAAGTTGACATTTTCCATTTTTCTATGCACACATTTTATTATTTTGATCAGATGTCATATGACATTTGCCTGTCATGTTTCCTTTGGTTCTAAATTTGTATACAGGATGTTTCTTGCTCATAAATATAATGTTTAGTTGAGTTCTGAATGGTTGATTCTAACTTTAGATTTGTATATTTTTATAGGTTGTTCCAATTGAATGAACTGATCAAACATAATGTGATAATAGGAGAACTCCACTGCCACCCTCTTAAATTATCTGCGTCGACTAGAATATGGCAAAGGTTTTCGAGATGCAAACCGTACAGAAAAAAAAACAATCATAAAAGGTATTTATGCAGTTTTTTAAATATCATTGTGCCCTATTTTTAATTTTTCATTTGACATATATACCATTTCTAACAATATTTATATATACATATATATATATATATATATATATATATATATATATTGTTATATATATGAATATATTGTTTTGATAGGTTCTTCATTATATTTATAATTGGCTTGCGTTGGTCGCCAATTGTTGTGATAGGTGCTTTATTCATATTTATTTTATGATAAATTTGTTTCAGTAATTTCCTTTTCATTTAATAATTTTGAGGATAAATACCTATCATAACATAAATGAAACTCCGGCTATGTTGTCGTATCCTTTTCCAACAATATTTTCACCTTATCCCAGCTCAGTCGGTACGCCTATGGAGTCCGAGTCATCTCTGTTCTCAACGGCAGCTTCAGTAGTGCCAACTTGGTGCGCTGCTTGATGTCAGAAGGTGCTATTTTGTGAGAAGATTATGGTTAGATGTTCAATAGACAAACACAGAATGCAGAAAAATCGTCAAATAGTTGTTTTTATCGAAATCAATCCCGGAAACTGACTGACCTACTCTGCGAAATCCAACTCATCTAACTAAAAAGCAGTGATGAAAAATGGTAAACTTTCTGGTGTATGATAAATATCGTCTGAATGTTATGGACAGTCTGTGAGAATAGAACAAACCAACAAAAGTTCAAAAAATGGACACAAATGAACTAATAATCACTATAAGTGTCTGGACCTGTTGTGCTGCACTTTATTTAGTTTTGTTTTTTAAATACCTGCTATTCTTCTTTGTGGTGCTCTCCTGTCTATTGAAAATGTTCGTGCTCACTGGAAAATACAGTTACGCTGCAGAAAGTCCCTTTTTTTTCTGAGAATGACAAGGACTGGACTTGTTATTTTCATAAGGTGAGTGGTTTCTTCTTGTTTGCTTATTTTCCATTTGTATGTGAATCAGTTGTATAGCGGTTTTGGATAGTTCTGCTTGTTTTTATCTAGATTTCTGTTATATTTTTCTCTCAAAATTTGGTATCTGGTTTCGTTTTTACATCTCAATTCCATTTCTCCCAAGCTTGTTACTTTTCCTCTTGGCAACCCACACATTTTGTTTCTTTTCACAAAATTTAAAATTTATTTTTTTAATTTTTTATTCACAAAATTTAATTCTAAACCTTATTCCAAATTTGGATAAAA
The DNA here is from genome assembly GCA_018342105.1 of Gonioctena quinquepunctata. NCBI lineage: Eukaryota > Metazoa > Arthropoda > Insecta > Coleoptera > Chrysomelidae > Gonioctena > Gonioctena quinquepunctata. Next base: position 7,265 of record JAFIRS010002000.1, on the reverse strand, counting down.
TTCTATTTACATTTTCCTGTTTTCATAATTTTTATATTTCATTATTTTTCTCACACTGTTTCTGACATCTTGCTGTTGGGTTTCCTCCTGATATGATTTACCATACAGGATGTTCCAACTTGAGATACAACGTTTTTTCATTAATTTAAATTTCCATATTATTTTATTGTTTGTGCACTTTGGATGTATTGTTGGTCACATACTTATGAGAATAGAGATACTTCAGGACTGACTTTTTGATACATATGCATTGACTAGAACATGGTATAAGATTCTAGAATAGTAAAAAGTATAGAAAAATTGTAAGACAAACATAACATGAACCACGATAACTTAAATACCTAATAATAATGAAGAATTATCATTTTAATTATTTTATAAATATTTCCTAACATAACAATATATATATATATATATATATATATATTATATATATATATATATCTACATGTATATAAAACATGAGTAAAAAGATACAGTCCAAGTTTCTCAGGAAAATGCGTTTTTTATTAATGAATACCCTGTATTTCGAGAAAAAAATGGGGCAATTTTCATGAATATTCGATATAATGTACGGTTTAAAGAGTCCGAGATATTGTCATCAATATTAGCATAGCTCTCCGGACTTGTTTTATACCCATATACCCCATCGGTGACAGAAATGGGCTATTTTCGAACAATTCTTCTTGTTGAAAAATATTTGGAGTAGAATGGTGAATGGAATGTCTTTCATTTGAAAGCCCTGTTAATTACGAAACTAGTGAAATATTGGATCTAAAATATGACATCACAATTTTCTGACGTTCAGAAAAAGTATGATTATTGTTTAAGACATTTCATCTAGTTTTCTCTGAAAACAATAAGACACTCCGATAACTCGTTTCTGTGAATTCTTTGGGAATGACACTGATACTTTCTTCAATATATATGACTGTTTACGAAGTACGATCAAATTGGAGACAGCCTTCCGAAACTCGACTTCTTTTAACATAATACCAAAAAAATAGGCAGCAGATTTTTTTTTTACCAATAACAGCTTATCATCGGAGAATATATTTGGAATAGTAGGCAAACGTATTAGCGTATTTTCTCTATACATAGTGGAATAGGCCTACAAGAGATACCATTAAAAAAACGCACCAACAACCTACCTCTGGGGTGGTGTAGAAACCAGTTAATTCATATCGTATAATATGAAAATCCAAAGAATGGCACAAGATTCATTGATTTCTAATGCATTAATTCAAACCACCCTCTTATACCGCATTTTTCATTACGGAGAGTTGTTTGAAAACAGCCCATTTTTGTCTGCGATGGAGTATATGGGTATCAATAAAATCGGAACATTCAAAAGAATGTAGCCGACAAACGAGTCCAGAGACCTATGCAGATATTGATGACAATATCTTTGACTCCTCAAACCGTACGTTATATCAAAAATGCATGAAAATTAAACGTTTTTTTCTCGAAATATATTGAAAAAAAACTCATTTTTCTAAGTTACTTGGACTGTATCTTTTTACTTACCCTCTATACATGGAATGACTATGCAACATTCTTAACATTGAAGATATATATATATATATATATATATATATATATATATATATATATATATATATATATATATATATATATATATATATATATATATGAAAGAGTGGAATATCGAGGGGACTGTTGAAAATAAAATGGAAGGAATTTAATGGACATAACCCTCAGAGAAGTGTTAACCGTAGACACGTGTTTCGGGCTCTCGGCCCTCATCAGTACGGTGGAGAAGTGCAAGGATGAACAACACTTGGAATGCAGGGTCTGCTGACCGAAACCACAAATGAGCGGCTGGCTTCTGTTTGTTGACTCCGTTGATTTGTCGTTTCCACCAAGTGTTGCTCTCTGAGGGTTATGTCCATTAAATTCCTTCCATTATATATATATATATATATATATATATATATATGGAAAGTATTTGCTGAGTAGTAAGGTACAACACTAGGGATATTGGGGTAAGCAGCAATGAAAAAGTAAACTCTTTAAGGTTTATCCAAGCTTTCGCAAATGTTTATTTCCATCATCAGGGAGACTACAATAGATGAAAAAACCAATAGTAATGCATATTCAAGTGCGAAACAAAATGCTACTTACAACTTTGTTGAGGTTGGTTTCAATGATGTAAACCATATTCATTCAACATAGTGATACAAAAGAAAAAAAACGTAGATCATGGAATAAAACGAAGTTCAGAGTTACTACAACCACATTAGCGTTGTTTAAAATTATATAAATATAAATGTGTACTCTATGTGGTGTGACAAGTGAAACAGACAAGTTAGGAATGAATCTCGCAATTATATTCAAGCCAACGACACGTGACGGGTGTCACTTGGAATTAGTTACAGTGGTGCCAACTGTTAGATTAGTACCAACTGATGTTACCAGGTGGCGGTAACGTTAAAAAGAACTAATATTTTATTCCACATTGTTGTCAATTTTGATTGATATCTGAAGACAATGAATGAGAGATCTTGTTAGAATGGTTAATATTTTTTTTAATATAAATATTTTTTTTTATATATTACATTGTTGTTAATTTTGATTGATATCTTAAGAAAATAAATAAGAGTAGATCTCACTCGAATGGTTAATATCTGTTTTTTATTTATACAATTGTTTTCTTGGGAAATGAAAGCCATTTCTAAGAATGTTCTCTTAGATGTATGTGACTCTGTCGATAGCACTTTCACTGAATCATAATTCATCTGCTGGTCAAATTTATTCACATGTTCTGCCAAAGCACATCTTGCAGGATGCAATCGGCAGTCCCTTTTACGAGAAATTATTCTGTTCCATAAAAATATTTGCGTTTGACCAATATATTGTTTATTATATATATATATATATATATATATATATATATATATATATACATGACATGCTCTCCCCTATCCCTACTTGAAAACGAGTACTCAAAGTACCGCTATTTTCGAACCCTGAATTTAAAAAAATGATGTCAATTTACTTCGATCGAGATTGAGGGAGTTCATCCAGGCTAATTTAAACCTCCAATTCTCAGAGAATTCACACTGGTTGGTTTAAAATTAATCGAATTGGATTTTTCTCTGCTCACCCTGTTGTAGAGCACATAACGAAAAAGTATAATAGATGCGAGATCATCGTGACATTGTACCATAATTGAGGCATGGTATTCCCGGAATAAATAGGCATTTTGTCAGTTCTCGAAATTGTTGAGAATTCTGAGCAGAAAGTTTCATTTTTCATCTTTAACACCCTGTATCTCGAAAACTGGTCGGTTTTTTTTTTGCCCATGGACACTGTTGCCGAGGAACTCAAAATCTACAACATACGAAAAATTCAGGAAATTAAACCGAAAGCCATTTTCCAATAGGGTGGTGCGAGGTCCATTGGTATAAAAAACACTTTGTGTTGTTTGCCAAATCGGTACCGTAGTTTCAAAATGGCGGCTGTTGAAAGACTGAAAAACATCCCAAACTTCCAGTTTTACACAAATATAAACAAACTATTTGTTCACCATCCAGATAGTTTTTTCTAATATATCTACCGACAAACAGAAAATAGCTGTAAATTACCAATGGAGTTTTGTTTTTGATGTTAATGGCGTTAGTCCGCTGGTGCTCCAAAAAAATCAGATATCTGTCCGAGAAAGATGGAAAAAATTAGGCAAAAATCACATTTCCTTACTGTCTTTTTCTAAACAAATGGAAGTATGGTTTTGAAAAGTTTCCCCGAAAGAAGGCCGTCGCGCATTGCATCCAATGTCTTTTCCACAGACATTGACGGACTATATATATATATATATATATATATATATATATATATATATATATATAGTCTGATAAATTCTTTGGGACAACAGCAAACGCAAGTGTACTCTTATAACATTATATTTCCAATAATTCGACAATGAATATTGTCATCATCAGGGAGCTACAAAGGTGAAAATACTGTAATATAATTGATAAATATACAAATGTAACCTCACTTACAATGTTAGTGAGAATGGTCGTTTTTCGGTGATATACAGAACGATGTACAAGACAACGTTAAAAAAACATGTAAAAACATGGAGCATAAATAGAGTTATATGGAACAGTATTTGTAACAAAAATTACTGGTAAATTAACTACAAAGCCGAGAACAATTGTGGCAACACTTTTTGGTTATGAATGTGAAAGTGTAGGAAAAACCAAGACACAGAGGTTGAAAACAACATAACCTACAATGTCAAAGTCAATTTGTAAACATTATTGAGAAGAAGAAGAGACATTTGGTCTTAGCTGCTCAAGTGATATTGGAACACCATTTGCAATTACTACTAAAGATGAGATTTCATTTATGGTAAAAAATTATGGAAAAATATTTTGTTTTGTTTTTATTTCATTTGTTGGGAGTTTAATGTTGGTTGATATTGAAGAGAATTATTATTGAGAGCATTCGCTTTCTTGTCTAAAATTAATAAATAAGAATAGATCTCACTCAAATGATTGAGATCTGTTCTTTTGTTTAAACAATTGTTGGATTGAGAAATGAATGCCATTTCCGAAAATATTCGTTTTGAAGCATTATTTTCTTCTACTAAAATTTTAGTGGAATTGTAATCCATGTTGTGATCCTCTTTATTGACGTGTTCACTGAGAGCACATGAGGTGCTTCACATCATCAATCTGTTAACGTTTCTCTTTAACAATACATATTTTCCCTTGAATAACCAAGTTTACAAACAAACTTTTGGCACAGATAAGCCCCATTTTAGCAAACTATGTTAAGGACGATTTGCTAGATATTGTCTCAAATGTCCTGCCTCATAAAGTTTTATTCATCAAAAAATATGTTGATGGCATTATCCTAGCACTCCCCCTCCAACAGTATTATCCTTTTATACAATTTACTATCGAAAATAAAGACCATGAAGGTAGCGTTCCTTTTCTGGACACTAAGCTCATACGTATTTCCAACAACATCTTACTAGTTGACTGGTTTAGAAAACCGATCAGTTCTGGTAGATATATAAACTATTGGTCTCACCATAAACAATCACCAAAAATAAACTTGATCAAGCAGATGGAACAACGTGTTCTACGTATCTCTGACCCATCGTTTCACCATAAAAATTTAAAAATTCTCCACAATTTATTCAAACAATATTCATATCCTTCATCCTTATTAAATAAGATTTTATTTAGCACAGCGTCTATAAAGCAGTTTTCAAATGACATTATACCTGAAAATCTTAATAATGATGATGACAATACTGTATCTCAAATGAACACTTTTTATACTTTTCACTCTTCATTGCTGAAATCACGCCTGAGCTCTCACGAATTTTCAATAAATTTGGCAATATAAAATAGCCCAAAGAACGGTTTAACCATGAATTCATTATTCTCTGTGGTCAAGGATAAAACTCCTTACTTTCACAATCAAAATTAGTTTATTGCATTCCTTGGCAAATTTAACCATGATTATATAGGCAAACAGCCAGGTTACTAAAAGACCGTATAAGTTCCCACAAAAGTGATTGTTGACATCACCCTGAAAGATGTGCTCTCAGTGAACACGTTAATAAAGAGGATCACAACATGGATTACAACTCCACAAAAATTTTAGTAAAAGAAAATAGTGCTTCAAAACGAATATTTTTGGAAATGGCATTCATTCTCAATCCAACAATTGTTTGAACAAAAGAACAGATCTCAATCATTTAAGTGAGATCTATTCTTATTTATTTATTTAAGACAAGAATGTCTCAATATAAATTCTTTTCAATATCAACTAACATTAAACTCATTCCAAATAAAATAGGAACAAAAGAAAATGTATTTTTCCATAATTTTTTACCATAAATAAAATATCATCTTTAGTAGTAATTGCAAAGGGTGTTCCAATATCACTTGAGCAGCTAAGACCAAATGTCTCTTCTTCTCAATGATTTTCACAAATTGACTTTGAAATTGTAGGTTATGTTATTTCCAACCTCTATGTCTTGGTTTTCCCGCACTTTCACATTCATACCCAAAAAATGTTGCCACAATTGTTCTCGGCTTTGTAGTAAATTTACCAGTGATTTTTGTTACAAATACTGTTTCATATAACTCTATTTATTGCTCCATGTTTTTACATGTTTTTTCAATGTTGTCTTGTACATCGTTCTGTATATCACCGAAAAACTACTATTCTCACTAACATTGTAAGTAAGATTACATTTGTATATCCATCAATTATATTATAGTATTTTCACCATTGTAGCTCCCTGATCATGACAATATTCATTGTCGAAATATTGGAAATATAATGTTATAAGAGTACACTTTCATTTGCTGCTGTCCCAAAGAATTTCTCAGACTTTTTCCTAACTAGTCAGCAAAAGACTACCTCTCGTCTTTCTTTATATATATATATATATATATATATATCTATATATATATATATACATATATATATATATATATATATATATATATATATATATATATATATATATTGTTATGTTATGAAAAACCAGTTAGATATTTTAAAAAGAAAAAACCCACAAAAGAATAATTATTGATTAGCTATTAGTTTCAAGAGATTGTTTTTTACATAATTTTGGAAGTTCTATTTCCTTTATGTATGATATGAATAGATAAAAATGTCCAAGTTATATAACACAATCAATTTCATACACTGTCAGAATGATTACAACCCATAATTCTTCAAAAGACAACAAAAAATGTAGATTTACAAAATTTTCCTGAATAAAATGTGATCTATAAATTTATAAATTTGAAACATACAGTATATGAAATTGTAGCTAACTAAAAGTAGCCAATGGTAGAACAGCAAACTTCTTGATGACAATAGGCAATCAGGGAACAGATGGTCACATGTAGAATTTGAAATTGTAAGAGAATAAGAGCGGGAAAGTGTCAGAGGCAATTATTATTGAAATTTGTACATAGTTAATAAGAATGGAAAAATAGTTTTATGTAAGTAAGTTATGACACATAACCATAAACAGTGAAAATGTGACAATATAGTGCGCGAATTCAAAAATTCGAATCAGAGAGAAGGAATAAAAATGGTATCCAGGTGACAACAAACAAAGCCAAGGAGATTGAAAATAAATTTAGAACGAACCACGTTATATTTTTGGAGAAAGAAAAAAGGAATAATTTCCACATTATAAGTGTAAACCAAGATTACCTTATTTGTACACCGTATACAAGTATCCAAGGCTGATTGCTGAA
>JAFIRS010001999.1:122500-264701 GCA_018342105.1 Gonioctena quinquepunctata | reverse complement strand
TTTTTTTTTTTAAAAGGGGAAACGGGGTTTTTTTAAAATTTTAAAAAATGCAAAACCCTAAGCAACTAAAAAAAGATGATAGGGTTCCGCCCTTATCAGACTGAGATTGAAATGAAATGCTATTTGGAGTCTAAACAAAATAACTAAGGTAAAAAAAATTTAAAAACAAAAGCACTTTTTAAAAATTACAAATAATATGCAATTTTTTTCCCAAAAAAAAAATCTACTTTTCGACCAGAATAAATCGGAGTTAAAATTCTGCTAAAATTTAAATGGTTAAACTAATTTATTTGTTAAAATATTTGAAGCAAATTTCAACCTTGTCAGTTTAAAGGCGGCGATTTTCACAAAAAAAAGGGGTGTTGGATAAGTAAGGCCTTCAAAACCCCAGACCCCGTATTTACTTTAAAAAAAAAAAAAAGTTGATGGTGCCCTTTGACATAGACCACAATCATTTTATCCCAAAAAAATTGGTAAAAGTGGTCCCTTTTTTTACCGGGTTTCCCCCGCCCTTCGGGCTTTTTCCTTTAAAAATTTGGGGGGGGGGGATTTTTTAGCCCTCCTGTTATATATATATATATATATATATATATATATTAATATATTCACTGTATAATTTTACTTTGTTCTTATAGATATAAATTGGGTATAATTTACGTTTCAAACAGCAGTTAGTAGAAGTAAAGGTCCTCCATTTTCACGTTTTCTTTCAAAGTTGTCTTTTAAAAACCCTACATTTTTGAGACTGTTTTGAAATGCTTTAGGAAAAATTATATACACTGTCTTATCGAAAGAATTGATTAGTTCTCAAAATAACTTTTTTAAATTACCCAAAGGGGAAAACCCTGAAGAATCAAACAAAATAATACAAAAAACTGAACCATAAAGGTCACAGCTGTGGGGAATTTTCTTGAGTATTGGTTGCAATGTCAAAAAAAATTTTTAAAACTTGGCAACTTTTTAAAATTTAAAAATTTTTCTAGTTTCATCGATATAAACCCCTTTTATGTTGGATATACAAAATTAACAAAAATTTTGTCATTCTCTTCTTAAAAGTAAACAGACTATTAAAAGGGTTTAAACACAAATGAAAATAAAATTACATATATTTTTTTACTTTTTAACTTAAACAAAAAAATAATCATGCATCTGTAACAGAAAAGAAATATCCCAGAGAAGTATTCCCGTCTGTCAATTTTTCAATAAAGGGGAAAAAAAATGCAACTGGTTCACATATAAAAAAAAATTGTTATCATTAAACCCAAAATTCAACTCACCAGTAAATTTTAATACTTCTATTTTGTTTGGCCTTCCCCCCAACTTTGGGACCTACAGAAAAAAAATTTCGGGATCCCACACCCCCGCTTTTAAAATTCTCAACCCAACTTGACCGAAATATACCTCAACTCCCATTTAAGTCAAGCCCGAAGGCCCACTAAAACACCTAAGACCGACTGTCGTCACCAATATTTTTCCATTTCCCAAATTTTACTTTTTTTCTTATTTATTTTTCAACTTGTTGACTTGAATCTATCCCTCTCTATACATTGCCGTCATTCTCTAATTGAACGGATCATTTTTTAATGTGTAGATTCTCATTTCAAATAACGAATACTGCAAATCGCAAATTGGTAAACAATTTCTGTCTAAACTTGAATGAGCTCCTACAATATTCATAAATTGATTCACTTGTCACCCACTTTCGGTTCCAGACTCAACAAAATATAAAAACTTTTTAACAAAAAATTAAACCGACGAAATACGGAACTGAAACGTAAAAAATAAAATAAACCTTAGTCTCAATAACTAATGTAAATAACTAATTTTGAGTCGGCGCCAAACAAACAAGCAAATGATTTAGGTAAGGCGAAAAATGATGGCATCGAGTTGCGCGGTGACATTCTGATAATTTTTTTGAAGTGATTTAATGATCTTTGTTGATTGTTCGTTTGGCGCCGATTCAAAATTAGTTACTTCCATTAGTTTAGGAGCTTAGTTATTGAGACTAAGAAGGTTTATTTTATTTTTTACTTTTCAGTTCCGTATTTCGTCGGTTTAATTTTTTGTTAACAAGTTTTTATTTTTAAATTTTCTGTGGCAGAAATCTACTGATTACTACCTACTTGTTTTTTTATTTACCCACCTCACTTTAACTATTACCAGTTAAATAATATGATTATCTACTTTTACTATTTGTTGTAATATAAATTATTTTTGTTGTTCTGGTTAGTTTATTTCATTATTTTGTATAACATTTCATCCTCTCATAGAATATAATGATTGTGACGGATGTGGGAGAACAAAAATTATGGCAATAGCGATCTGTCACTGTCAACTACATATGTGTGCCAATGTTCACAAATAAAAAATCAATTATCCCCCATTTTTCTACCTGTAAGGGTGGATAATTCCATTCGAAATACAAATATGATCAACTATGAGGTATACCCTATCTAATAAAAAAAGAATTATCCAAATCGAAGAACCCAGTACAAAGTTATGCCTGATAGAATCGGTTAACTGACCAGAATTCAGAGGGTGAGTGATCAATATCCTTCATTTTGCTACCCTTAAGGGTGGATTTTATCTTTTAAATTCGAATGGGACCAACTTCGAAGTACACCCTATCCACTGAAAAAAGAATTCTTGGAATCGGACGTCTCAGTAAAAAGTTATGCGTGGTCATACATAAAAAAATAAAAAAATATGCGTCGACTAGAGAACCTCCTTCTTTTTGGTTTCGTCAGTTAAAAATTCACAACTACTTCAATTTAGAATCACTTATTTCGGTGACGACTAAATCGACTTTTCCTAGCTTTTATGCATGGTAGACCAAATTATTACCTATATGACTATTGTTACAAAACTATTTTAATTTAAAACATGTCACGATAGTGATTAAAAACAAGTCAAAACCATTTTATTCTCCAGTATTGTCCATTTGTCCATTAATAACATCATAGTTTTATTAAATCCTTTTCTATCAAGCTTTGAAGATGCTCTTCTTGCTCTGAAAGAATGAATGGAATTATTTTGTGGTGTTCCTATTTTGTTTTATAATTCACAGATGAGTTTTCTTGAATAATTGCTATGTTATGCGTCCATATCAGTTAGATGACAGTGCTCCATTCGATGATTGTTTCGATTTCAGATCCCAACCTACGTAAAGTAATGTGTACACTATGTGGCAAATGTGTGCGTGACCTGAAACGACATGTCCTAACCCATACAGGTGAACGGCCTTTTATCTGTTTAAACTGCAAAAAAGGTTTCACCTCGACTTACGCTCTGAAGGTACACAGTCGACAGCACACCAACGAGAAACCCTTTATTTGCGAATATTGCAGCATGGGATTCAATCAGAAAGTGTCGCTGATGACGCATCTCAAGTCGAAACATAGTATAGAGAATGAATGAGATTTTATTGTTTGTTTAATTTTATATTTAAAGTTTAATAAATCTTTCTTTTTTATTTATTTTTTTCAGGTTGCGTTGCAATGAAATGATCTCGTTTTTTTGGGGAATTCTACTGCCCTATATCCTGGAATTTTCATTAAAAATTTAATATATTTAACAATCAATTGCATCAAAAAACAAATTCATTATGGACCATAGAAAAGTACTTGGACCTGTTCTGTTTTCGAAATATCTGGGACCCCATGATCTCACGAATAAAACTATGTGTTCTTCATATACATCGAGTAATAAAGAATCAACTCAGCTAATTATTGAACTTTGAGCAATAAATTTTAATCATGATAGACAACCAGTAATTCACTTGAACGCATTGGGAATTGCACGCCTGTCAAGGGTATGATTTCAACCAGTGAACTCTATAATAATAGTCAAAGAGCCAGGTTGATTTATATATCTTGAACCTCCGGACGATTCTGAAATTTTCTACAGGGTTTCTCATGAAAACGTATCCAACTGTGCTAGGGTAAATCCTGCCGAAAGTATTTTTTATTAACCTTCCGTAGCTAACACGGATAATTTTAACAAGAAAGCTAACATCCGTCTCTGAAACCGACTAAGAAAAACCCAACTAACACAGCATCTTTTAGGCCTTTTTTATAACCTAAACCTAACCTCTTATGCAATAACATTTCATCGATTGTTATATACTTCGGAAGGGAGAAGAATTTTGGTAGGTTATTGTTAAAATCTTCAAAGAATTCTCTAATCGCTGCCAATTTATCATATTCTTCTCTTGCAGGTCTTGTTTCTTTATCGTCCAGACGAATGTTTCGAAGCACAAATTTAAACCTCTCTAAGGACATGGTCAACCTAAACATTTCTAAACCCATACCGTCTGATCTGAATAGATCAGCAGCATTTTGAAAATTGCTTTTCATTACACCACCAAGATATAATAGCCCCAGAAATGCTTTCAGTTCATCGATATCTGTCGTTCTTGCTGTTCTATATGTTTCCGAATAATTTTTTTGGCCGATATTTTTTGTTGGTGTAAAGAACAATATTTTGTAACATTGCATCTGTAATAAATAAACTCCAGATTTCGATTGGTGTTTTTTTATTCTTCGCTTCACCCTTTACTCCCGGTAACTGGGTTACGATATTATGGCGTCGAGTTCTTACATTGGGATATCGGTGACAATGTTTTCTCCACTTGGTTCCATCTTTTCCCATCATGCAAGGTATGCGAGTTTCTCTTCTCTGTTCACAGCTTCCACTTTCATTTAGTTCGTTATCTGTTATGTCTTGTTCACTGTCGGAATTTTCTTCTTGAATCTCAATATTGTCTTCCCCCAAACTTGAATCGCTATCTTCTGCTACGTCTACGTCCGTTTCAACTTCATCAAACATACGTTGTAGTCGTCTTTGTTCTTTCTCATAAGTTAAAGAAGCCATATTTACGGAAATCTCTAAAAACAATTAATAATTAGTACAATTCTTACAAAATAAAACAAAATGTAACTTACCACAAAAGTTACACCACAACTAACATCCGTCTCAGAGACCAAATACTTAATAACACACGCTACAACAATTCACCTCCGCTGTAATTTTGATATTGAGCCCACTAGCCCTAGAAAATCAGCTATTGAGGATGGCCAAGCGCGTTCGCGATTTCTTCGGGAATAATCGGAAATTTTCTTAGGCGTCGGTCTCACAGACGCCGTGTTAGCTACGGAAGGTTAATTAATAAATAGACGCGTTTTTTTAACATCTACTTTTTTCCCGGACACAGAAAATACACTAGAATGTGCATTTCAAGGAGCACAACAAGGAAAAATCACTGTGCTGTGTCCCATCCTGACGCAACTCTGGGCACAGCGGCGATAAAGGGGTGAGGAAAATGCAGTTAACTACCTTTTTGATCCAGAAAAATAACCCTGAAAAACATTGTAGGTGTGGACTAGATGTACCCAAAACAATTGGGAATTCAAAATAAGGGATACTCCCTCTGGTGTCGATTATGGAAACTATACATACTTACATTGTTTACTTTTCCAAACATTAATGTGTCATAGAAATGTAATTATAATATACTGACTAGAATGCGTTTCAAGCTGCGCGAAATGTCCCATGCATGGTGGCCGCCATTGTTGTTTATGTCCTCCTCGCAGTAGCGGAACAATTCCAGTGGTATTGCTTGTAATGGAAAATAGGGTATATCATCATAAAACGTTTTTTTTAAATAGATGATGCATCAAAGGTACAGAGAATTGTGAATATAAATGTTATATACCTGTGTAAAAAATATTCACTCTTCCACCCATCTATTATATGAAGATATATGAGACATGTTTTACATATCCTTATAATTGAATAGGTATTTCTATCAAGATTTTTCATTGCACTATTACATCAATATTTGAAAAATGAGTAAGTTATAAGGTCACATTTGATGTGGGTGCCATTGTCATTGTATATATCCATTTTTCAACCGACGAAACCAAAAAGGAGGAGGTTCTCTAGTCGACGCGTATATTTTTTTTTATGTATGACCACGCATAACTTTTTACAGAAGAGTCCGATTCCGATTATTCTCTTTTCATTGGATAGGGCATACTCCAAAGTTAGTCCCATTCAAATTCGAAAAAAATCCACTCCTAAGGGTAGCAAAATGGAAAATATTTATCGTTCACCCTCTGAATTTTGATCCGTTAATCGATTCTATCAGGCATAACTTTGTACTGGGTTTTCCGATTTGGATGATTTTTTTTATTACCTAGAATATACCTCATAGTTGATCATATTTGGGTTCGGAAGGAATTAATCCACCCCTATGGGTAGAAAAATAGGGGATGATTGATTTTTCACTTGTGAACATTGGCACACATATGTAGTTGACATTGACAGATCGCTATTGTCATTATTTTTGTTCTCCTACATCCGTCACAATAATAACATTCTATGGAAGGATGGAATTATATACAAAGTGATGAAATGAACTTACCAGAACTATCAAAAATAATTTATAATATATAACAATAAATAGTTGAAGTAGATAATCGTATTATTTAACTGTTATTAGTTGAAGTAAGGTGGGTATAAGTAAGTATTTTGGAATTATTCAAAAGTTAAGTAGGTAGTAATTAGTATATTTCAGCCACAAAAATTGAAAAATAAAACTTTTAAAAAATTAAACCGACGAAAACGGAACTAAAATCAAAAATAAAATAAACTTCCTTAGTCTTGATAACTAAGCTCCTAAACTAATGTAAGTAACTAATTTCGAGTCGGCGCCAAACGAATAATCAACGAAGATCATTAAATTACTTCGAAAAAATTATCAGAATGCCACCGTGCATCTCGATGCCATCATTTTACGCTTTACCTAGCTTGTTTGTTTGGCGCCGACTCAAAATTAGTTACTCACATTAGTTTAGATGCTTAGTTATTAGGACTAAGGAGGTTTATTTTATTTTTTGCTTTTTAGTTCCGTTTTTCGTCGGTTTAATTTTTTGTTAAAAAGTTTTTATCTTAGTGATCTTTGCCTCTCGACTATACCGTATATTTTCATTGTTTGAGAATATTTTTTGCCATTTGTTTAATTCTGTATTGTTGACGCTTCAAAATGTATCATATTAAAACTGTTTTTTGAAAATGCCTTCATCTGAAAGGGAAAGGATTGAAATTTTAATTATGATTGGTGTTGGCGATATGATGCGGACTCAACAAGAGGTATGCAGATTATTCCATGAAATGCACCCAGATAGTGAACTTATTTCACAATCTACTGTAAGCAGAATAGAGCAAAAATACAGAGAATTAGGACACGTGAGGGGTGCACCAAACCAAGGTAGACCTACAGTTAATGAAAATAATCAACAAGACGAGACGTAATTTTGTCGGCACCTGGATTTCTTACAAAATACATTAATTCCTGATTTGACCCAGCTTTTTCCTGATATTCAAATAGCCAATAATTCAGACCGCAGAAGGCGCACCGCAACATTTTGATGCATCTTTGGTAGTGTATCCAGTAGCTGCATAACTACGTAATTTCATATAATAATTCTTAATACGTTTATTCTTCATTTCGTTTTTTGTGAAATACAGTATCGCATAACTTTCTAATAAAATTTTGAAAACACCTTTTGTATTGTTGCCCACCCTCTACCAATTTGGAATCAGCAAGTTAACTCATAAATAAAAAAAAAGAGGGCGTTCATTTAATAAAACCACCGCTGATGACGTCATCTATCGAAGGTAGATCACCCTGTATATTGGATTATTATTTAAAAAAACAGTAAATTAAAATGAAAAATCAACCTGTTTCGGGAATTTTTAATGATATCGTTCATTTAGCTAATAATGAATGTATGCGTTACTTTATGGACACACTGAAAAGGCAATATGTATAAATAAGCATGGCCACATATCATTACCTACTACTACAAACTAATGTAACACTTCATTATATATATCAGTTTTCAATTTATCCACTATAATCACTATAACAAAAAAGACAACAAAGTACAAAGACACATCCAAACCGAACACAAAGGAATTAAAGAAAATTGGAATGATTTGGCAACGCTTATAAGTGCCAACCGACAACGCCGTTATGTTTACAAATAGATGATATAAATACTACCGTCATACGTTCAGTTGATTATCTTCGTCGCACGCATGTAATATGCTTATGAAGTCATACTTTTCTTCATTGTTTGGTGTCCTCCTTGCTATCGCATAAGGGTGCCACGAAATTCGGGTGCGCAGTAGACTAAACGCGTTCTAGTCAGTATATTATAATTACATTTCTATGTAATGTGTATATGATTTTAGCCATTGTATACCTACGAATCTCTTGTGATTATTGACATTTAATGAAATTATTGCTTACCTGTTGACTATTGTTTATCCTCGAGTGAAAAAATTAGTGATTTTAGTTCAAATCATTATTGTTGTGTACCTCAATGTGACTCTTGGGCAAAACTATCCCATTGTACTGGAATAAGTTTTCATCATTTTCCATGAGATTATTCATACAGTATGGAAAAAGAGTGACTATATATGTGTATCTAGGTGATACGGACACATTTTCACACCATCTTGTTTGTTTTCAATAAAATAAAGTAAACTGTTTTTGTAAGTTTTATTTTCAATTCAAACATTCACAAATAATAATGTGTAACATTTCTTCATAATAAATCACTAAGCTGTCCAGAAACTTCGAAAAATATTTTTTTTGCAAGCAATTTAGAGCATACTTTGTCTTCAAAGATAGTTTTCGCAAATGATATTGTCTTAAGATTTAAATACACCAGAGTCTTGAAATGAATAACATTACACAATAAAACTGGAAATTTATACCAAATGGAAATATTTTCAGAAAAACATCGAACACTAGTGTATAACCTCTGAGAAAACAGACAAACAATGTAAGTATGTCTGGTTTGAATTTTTGCCACTCTGCATGGCGCTGGCATCTAATTTTGAATCCCAATAACTGTGCCGACTTTCATATTCAGTGTTGTCAACAGCTCTTGGAAAAATTACTGGCTGAAAATGATTCCATTCCTGGCAACTTTTCCCAAAACTATATAAAATCTCTAAAAATTTAGTAAAGCCATTTTATGTCATTTTATAAAATTATATTCTTTTGTGATTGAGGTTATTTTTTGAAATTTACTTAATAAAAATAACTAAATTAATCAAGTATCACAAAAGTTCGAAATGAAAGAACCAACAAAATGAATAATATCACCAATAAACAATAAAATACTTGAAATAACTTATTAAAAATAGGTACCAGGAACAACATTGAAGTAAAAAAAATCAGTACTCTTTGTACTAAAACCATCTACATTTTTGTCCATATTGAGCTATCAAGCATTTAAAAAAAAATCAGAATTGCCAGCATTTTTTTAATTGAAAACTTTTGGCCAATATATTTATATGGCAAACTACAACAACCTAATTCTTGTTTATCTACAATTTGGTTTAAAACGAAAATCGTTGAATATGTTTGCGCATATTTTGGTTCCAGAACATTAATAGTTCATCTTCTAAAAGTAAAAATCTCTTTTATTTCTGAAGACAGCGTAATGGGAAATTTTAAATTAAAAGAATAAAAATCTTCAACTACCTTTGGGTCAAAATTTGCGTCCTTTCTCAGCTTTTGTAAAGATTCGTGAGCAGGTATATCTAGACATATTTTTCCATTTGTTAAAAAAATAGAAAGAAAATAAAACGTTGATTATTGTTACTCGTGTAACCTTTCAATTTGTCTGAAACTTCTTTGAAAGAAAATCAATCAATACATTTTTTGACATCTTGGCAAATTCCTGGTATCGTACCACTTCTACATAATTACTGGCAAGGCTTTTTATTCATGGCAAATGCCAGGAATTCCGGGCAAATTGGCAATCCTGTTCATATTGCCGGAAACCTCCGGCACAGTGGGGCAAATTAACAAGTGCTCGGAATTTTTTTGTATCACCGTGCTTATGAACTCGAGTAAACCGATATTTTTTCACATGAATCGGTTTATGAACATTTCGTTATCATCCGACGCAATTACAACTAGAACGTAGCGTCAGTGAATGTAATTATTTTTCCATCAACACCAAGACACGAAAAACCCTGCATTTTGGTTCAAATTTGCATAACCGGCATGCTCGTTCGTCGTCGCATCGTGGGTTTGGTTTTCCTACGTCGTACTGTTTTCTGATTGGCTGTTGACTGACAGTTCTTAATCTGCGGACAATTAGTGCGTGATTACGAGCGCTGTCATTTAATATGAGAAGAACATCAAGAATGCTATTTTGAGTTCAAATGACATCTCATTCACTCCTGGAACTATTATTTGTTGCTGAATGAAATCTGAGCAGTGTTTATCTCGGGAATTTGTCAGGTGTACCATAATGAATAACCAAATTGAAACCATATATTTATTAACTACGAATATCGATAAGTGGCCATGAGAGCAATGCAATGAAAGTAGAGTCGGGTTATATATGTCTTCCCTTGTCATATTGGCAGCGCGTAATAGGGGAGTGCCTCACAAGTAAGATGTCTAAAAACCCTGGTGAATGAACTGATTCGATATTGTTTAGATTTTTGAGGTGACACCACCTGTTACTTCAACAGAGCTTCTCTCTCTGTGGTAGATGGCGCCGTCCAAAAATGTTTGTCTATATTCTCGCTTAATGTCAGAACTTCATCTGCAGCATCTTATATGAAATTATTTTCAGTGTTCTATCGGTATCTATGCGTTTTTCATCTTGACGAATTGACTGATAATGATATTTCCATAGTTCATTATATTGTATGCACTGAATTTTACATTTCCTGCAATTTAATGACAATTTCATTTCCAATTCTCCGTCTGTCAGAATGCACCCAACCTCAAATTCAAATCGTACAAAATACGAAAAACAACACGACAGTGCTTTCTTTGTGCAATGTTCGGGGGCTTCTAATTCTAGCTTTGCTATTGGTGAAGTTTGACAGATGTCTCTTTTAAACCAATAGCAAAGCTAGAATTAGAACTCGCGCACACTTAGCCTCAAAAAGAAATCTGAGTAAATAAATATACCCTGACTGTATTGAAACTAAAACGAAATTGGCGCCATCTGACACGCTAGTAATCTCTATTATCAAGTAGGCCAAGTGTCGCCAAGTCGATCCCAAACTTCTACAGGTATAAGTGCAAGCACCAGAGTTTTTATACGTCTTACTCACAAGTTGCCAACTTAAAAGAACCTTCAAAAGTTCTGCTTCTCCAATCGCAATTGTTTGAATTTGGTTGTATGGAAAATCACCAATTTGATATATCAACTCAATTACTTTTGGTCATGAAGAGCTAAAATATTTCTTAAGTAAGTAAGTTTATTATTAATATAGGTATCCTAATATACAATATATGAATGTTACATCTTAACAATAATAACATTGTAGTAAAATATTCACTAAGCAAGAATATGAAATGATACTGAAAAAAAGAAAATAAATGAAAATTATATTATTTTACATATTTTATAGTCATTAACAAATGAAATGGTGTAAATATGGTAAATAAACCTCAAACTGATTTAAATATATTTTGATTTCAGGTAATCTATAAGTAATTTTTTGAAATGTATTATAGAACTGCTATTTATAATGTCTTTTGGAAGCTTGTTATATTCAATGAGACCTCGGTGGAATAGTGAATTGATTGATCTCGTGTAATTTGTTCTTGTCACATAAAAATTCGTGTTACCTCTTGTAGGGCAATCATGAATTTCATTTTGATAAATGATGAACTGATTGAAGTAGTAGGTAGGTAGTTCTCCTGATATTATTTTGAAAATAAAAATCATAGAATAATAAAACACTCTGTCCTTAACTGATAGCCAATCAAGAACCTGCAGCATATATATTATGGGAGTGTATCTGTTACATTTCAACAATATTCTCATTCCTCTATTTTGCAGTTTCTGCAATGATGAGATACAGTTTGAATTGAGAAGAAATAATAAGGAAGGACAGTAATCAAAGTGAGGTTTGATTATCGTATTATAAACCGTTGTGGTTTGAAATGACAGATATCTGCTGATTCGTGTAAAAAAAATATTTTTTTTGCAATTTTTTTGTTAATATATTGAAAGTGTTTTTTTAGGATTAGTGAGTTGTCTATCATAAATCCAAGATATTTAAACTCTTCTACCCATTCAATTGTTTCACCATAGATTTCAATTTTTATCAAGTTTTTATCCAACAAATTGTTTTCATGCTGAGTGGTTATAATCATTGATTTTGTTGTCTTATATCAAATGTGTCATAGAGATTTTCTGTCTAAAAATGTGAACTGTTGGTAGCACCAACAATATTTCGTGAAAGAAAGATTGGGACAGGCACCAACACTCGAGATATAGAGACAAAATTCCCTATTAATATAGCTAGAAAATATAAACACTTTCGACTGAAAATAAATGATCCATCATATTCAGTTTGTGATTCTCTACACAACACTGATGAAATTATTACAAATGAAGAGGCAGAAGTTTTTGAAGTTGGCAACTTGTGCGGCACGCCCCTATTAGAGCAATCGAACATCAACCATTATGTGTCACGCCTTCATTTTCGCGCCTGCGCATCAATTAGACGCTGCCAATGAGAAAGAGAGACCGAGCGATCGTGATGCTTCATTTGTTACACCACACATGCACTCCGAATATGGGGAAAATACTTTTCTTGCGTGTTTTTGCCTCTTGAACACGAATCCGGAAGGAAAATGCGGCAGTCTCATACCGTTCCCGAGTTACAGAACTTTAAAAAAAAAAGAACCCCATTTTTAAGCACCGTTTTCTCGCACAAAAATCACTCGAAATGCCTTTTTTTTACCAGCATAAACTACACCCTAAATCATTTATTTTCGGCACAACTTTGCACAAAATATCGTCGTTTTTATCGAAAAATTCTTCCTTCTTAAACAGTTCCAAATAAATAAATTTCAGACTTTGATACATGGAATTTAGTAACTTTGCCTTATTTTTCATGTTGGTGATAAATGAATCACCGCCAACTTTTCGAATTCAAATGTGAGCTTCCCCTTCATATATGTGTGCGGTGATTCATTTATTACCAATATGAAAAATAAGGCTTACTAAATTCCATGTGTCAAAGTCTGAAATTTATTTATTTGGAACTGTGTAAGGAGGATTTTTCAATAAAACGACGATATTGTCAATCAAAATAAGTGATTTAGGGTGCATTGTTTATGCTGGTAAAGAGATGGAGGCATTTTGAGTGAGTTTTGTGCGAGAAGACGGTGCTTGAAAATAAAGTTATTTATTTTTTTAGGCCCGGTTGTTCAATGCGAGTTTAAACCGTTGATTATCTAAACTCGGATTATTAATTAACTATGGATTAGAACGTTATGCATTTTTCAATGAAAAAATCCGGATTCCTTAACTCATTGTTTTCATATGTTGGCAACACATTTTTCTGCTTGTACCTTCATTCGGACCGTTCAGAAACATCAACATTGAATCAAACTTAACCTAAGAATTCGTAGTTTTGTCAAAAGTATACAGAAAAATTGATCGAAAACAGCCAAGTGTATTATATAAATTGTTAGACGTCTCTTAAGAAAAAAATTACTCTTAATTTCACTCGTAAAAAAATTCCAAGATATTGTAGAATGTAAAAAACGGACGCAGTTACTAATTCGCAAAAATTGAAGTTTGGGCTATAATAAGTAATGAATACAATACCATCTGCGGAGGTCCCAAAAAAAAGGAATAGCATCTTAACAATAAAGGACAAAATTTCTACTTGGGCTCTGTCCAAAGACGATTTTGTAGATTTACAAAAACGATCATTCGAAGAACACAAGTTGAAATTAATACACATGAAAGAAAAACACCAACTTTCCTTGGAACTACAAAGGGAGGAGTAGAATCTAGAGAAAACCCATATGATTGAAATATATAAACAAACATTATCTTTGAAACATAACTCATCGACCATCAATAAATCAACATTTGCTTGAGATTCCTGAGAACAGATCATGTAGTTTTCCATTTTGCATTTGTGATGATTTAATTTTAGGTTTTTATGTCAAATGTTTTTGGTATGAAATATCAAGATTTGATTTTTATTTGGAAGTTTATTTTTTGTTACGATTTTGCCTTTGTAGTGAGGGGTGATTTTTTGTATTTCTGTTAGTTGCGGACAATTTCTTTAGACAAGCGAAATCTATTCAAAAATTATTCTTCTGTCCATTCTTCCAAATGGTTTCTAGGTACCGTAATTTCAGGTGACTTTGGCTCACTTGAATTCAAAGAATGTCTACGATTAATTTGTAAAAATAAATTGGTATTATATACCAAAATATTGATCTTTGACCACTCTTTCAAATTGAGACTGGAATAGAAAATCAATAAAAATAATAACTATCTGAATGAAAATGCAAATTTTCAATTTCAGATTTTTTCTTTTAAGTTAGGGTCCTTTCAGAATATCTATCAGATGTAGTGAATGTCCAGCGTGGCTTTAGCCGGGGAAGTAGTTGTTTTCTGTTAGACATTCACAAAAAATAACTTAATTTTTATCGTGAATTTTTCAATTCACAGAAAAATCTTTCTATTCAATATTTAATTGAGAATGTTTCCCTTTTTAGCTATTAATGTGATTAAGACTTTGTATGTGGATATATAAAAAAACATGGTGTGCAAAGTCACCCGCATATTGAGGGCTGGCTTTGACCCATGGCTTAAATTTTGGGTGATTTAAAAGTAATCCGACGGATAAAATAAGCAAAATAAATTTGCCCATAAAAACGTTATTTCATTTTTAATCATCATAAATGAGTAAAAAAACATTGCTAGTTGCAGACAAATTTTATGCAAGTTGAATTGGGTTGCAAATGACTCTTAAATCGAATACAGTGTTGCAGGTATATATACAATAGAAACGGAAAATCAATCCGATAAAAAAAACAGACTTACATTTTTTATAGTTAATAATGTCTATTTCTGAAAATGAGCCAAGTCACCCAGCTGGGTTAAAGTCACCCGAAATTACGGTACATTGAAAAAATACGGGTATCTTTCTTCTTGGGACAATAAAATAAAAAAATTCAAAAAAATCGTCTGTTATATCTACGAACATCTTTGCAGTCGGGTATGAAACAAAAATATTCAACACAATAATAATTTCCAGAATAGTCAATGTCTATTGAAATGTCAAACAATCAACTAGGTTAGAATCGGCAAATCATCTCCTTAAACCCCCGAATTCATGAGATTAACTTAAACCATGGTTAAACTAGGTTTATCTCATAAACCCGTATTGAACAACTGAAACAAAATTGGTAATCCTGGTTTAAGCCAAATCACTTGGTCATCCTCGATTGAACAACCGGGCCTTAAAGTGCTGTAACGCTGGAACGGTATATGAGACCGCCGCATTTTTCTTCCGGATTCGTGTTCAGGAGGCAAACACACGTAAGAAAAGTATTTTCACCATATTCAGAGTGCATGTGTGGTGTAACTTTATATTTTCCAAAAGATGATTTTTGAGGTGATTTTTGTGCAAGAAAACGTTTGGAAATTAGTTTATAAAAAAGTTAAGTGTTCTAAAGGTGGATTTTGTCAACTTTTTTGCAATAATAATAACGTTAATAGTTGAAACTGTTGGATCAAATGGTTTCATTCAGTCAACTATTTTAATTTTAGCAATAACGATAACTTCAAGAACGCGGCCTTGAATATTCCAAGTGAATCTTACGGCTATCACTTAAATATTGTCTACAATGCGCATATCATGAAAACTGACACATACAAATACATATTTCATAGTTCCATGTCAATTTTATTATCACAATTAAACTGCTGAGACACTTGCAATGCCGTCGATGCTTTCCCTTTCGTTCATCTCCATCGCAATATAAACAAAACACATTTCAACTTGAAAATAGCCATATAAGTTATAACGATATAAAATAGGTTCAGTGAATAATTATTCTAACGCATATTGCTATTCTTATTGCTAAAAAAAGTTTACTGAATCCACCTTAACTCGGAAACGGTATGAGACAGCCGCATTTTACTAAGCTGTTTAGTAAACGCTGAGCAGCTCACGTCATCTCATACTGTTGTCCGATTGGCTGCTGAATGATAATTTATTCAGCAATCAATCAAAAGACAAAACACCGTAAGTAAAAGACCTCATGTGAAATCCAGACCACCTATCCTATAGGTGAACTGTGGTCAAAGAGAGTAAACGTTATCTGAGTAGGAGAGCCCATAAGACAATGGTGACACTAATAGAAAGAGATGAAAGATTATTTGTGAGTCATACTGACATATATGGACATGTCATGGCCACTATTCTCTTTGGACAGTGCGGACTAGCGCACTCTGGTATCTGAGAGTTATAGTTTTCCCATAAAAAAGTCTTGCGGCGAAATCCTGTGAGCAGCAGTGGCGGAAATAACTAATTTTATTTAGATATTTTAAAATTTTAAAAATACTTCATAAATCATGAAAAATGAAAAAAAATTAAAGACAAGCTTTTATTTATACAAATACATTAAGAAAGAAACATAATTTCTTTCATTGTTTGATGTAGGTTATTATTATATCCTAAAACGTATTTCGATCGGCACACACCAAGACCAATGACGCTACTGGTTTTTAATCTTTCAGAGCTATTAAAACACAAATATAACGCGTGATTTATGACCTCCCGTCGTATAGACACACCCCCAAGCATTGTTGTCCGTTTTGATTGGCCCAGACGAATCGGTGACAGAAGTCACTCAAGTCCACGTTGACTATCGGCTCTTTTAATCTTCCCTTCGCCGACGGCGAATGTTTACGAGTAGTACACATTATTTTTTGTTCTGTTTCTTCGCATATACGCTCGTGTTAGCGAAGTGAGTTTTTATTTGCTCCCTATAGAAACAGCTTCTGCAATTGATATTGGATGGACTATACATGCTCTTGAATGCATATTGGACCACTCTGTATGTTACGTGGGTCACCTGTACTCATGTCCATGTACGTCACTATGACTGATTAATGCTACAAGATTCTGATTGGCTACAGCTTATTAGTACCTCCTATTTAGATAACGTTTTCTCTCTTTGATCTGTGGTGAAATCTATATTTGGGTTGGCTGCCCTGACAACAATAATGGAAAAATCACGAACTTTTGTCTTTTTTTTTCCAAGACTAGTGGAACAATAACATCTCCATTGAGGAGCACCTCACCTTTGAACTAGTTTCAGGTTGAGTTCTTTAACCCTGAACAGGATTTATGTTGTGAACTTCAATAATTGTCCAAGTTTATTTTGGGGTGTTATAAAAAATAAAATGAGACTAGAGGATTGCAAAGATGTGAGGAATTTCTGCTATTGTTAGGGTTTTACACGGCAGTGGGTAGATTGTAGAGGGGTCGATAAGGTCTTTTTGCATTAACCCTTCGCCTATTTGAGACCTGGGATTCAGAGACTCTTTGCGAAGTGTATCAGTTTCCTGGGAGCTATGTTCCTGATATCTGAGGGTGTTAATGACACCCCTTCGAGAAACTTGAGCCTTTTGCATAACAGCGTTTAAGAGGCTGCAGTTTTAGCAAAGTTCTTGTGTTAACGGCACAGTTCACTGTCTGATCTATCCATTTTTTTGAGGTGATATCACCGCAGCAGGTAACTTGTGAGGGTTTGTTCAAATGTGAGGATTAACGGTTTCATAAAAAAATAAAACAAGTGAGCTCTCAAAAGAATACTAACCGCTGACTTTATTTCAAATAATAGGGCAAAACGGCAACTTTTCATTATTCATTTATTCCCATATTAACTACCAAACTGAATAAATACTGGAAACAATTTTTCTAATTAATTTCATACTTTATTCCATACTCACATTTATACAACTTATTCGATTTAAAACTTACACTCCCATATCTACAAAAATTAGTATAAGTATGTCGAAAAATATGTACACTACAAAGTATACAATACAATTCAATTAAATAGGCTTGTAAAGCAAGGTCGTCACGTATTTCTTACGATACCTATGAGTCGCGCTTAGGACCATGACGCCATCTTTGATGGAAAGAGCATACAAATGGTTTAACATCACATGAATTGGTTCTGGCAGTAGAGTGGGCTCACACTAAAAAAATACACTGCATTTATGAAAAGTAAAACAAATATAAACAATAGTTATGGAATACCACAATGTCCCGTTGCGAGTCCCCTTCCATAATCTCATATATAATTATCAAGGATAACTCATAAAATCATGATTTGAATTTCAGAATACTTCTTACCGATAATGGTGTATCCTTGTTGAGTATAACTTGCAGGAGATGAGGAGGTAAAATGGGAGGACCCGTTGTCTTCTCCCATGGTTTGTTGGCGGGAATTTCTTGCCCGAATTCTTTTTGCGAATCATCCTTGATGTTCTCGCTGTCTTTGGCCAATGCTTGGAAAACCTACAGAATAAGTCGTACACCTTCAACATTCTTGGAAAGCGATAAACAAAAGATATATATTTTTAATTTGAGGATGTTAATCATGAATAGTATAAATTTATAGTTTTTGCTAATTACACCTCCTCAATGGTCGTCGAGGTATTAATCGGGAAACTAGTTGTTTTTTATGAATACTGAGCCAACCATACACCTATTGTAGTAGTAGATCTTTATTCAGTAAAGGAACCTAATTTACAAATAACAATAACTTCCATAATAATAAAATTACATATACAATAAACAGTCAAGTAATACAATAAAAGATACAATGAGAAAAATATAAAAGTGATGTACTAAGTGATATAACCGGTGACCTTTGGGGAGTAACTAAATACCCTTCGTCAGGTCAACCAATCTTACGATTGCTCGTATTTTTGTTAAAGCTAAGCCTTAACCATACTGAGCGTTATTAGTCTATTGACCAATAACTGGACAATATTCCAGAGCGGCTTGAGATATTATCTCACTCAGTATGCAATGAAGTGTAGGACTTAATTTGACAGTACAATTACCAATCTCAGATAGTTCCGAAACATTAATACACTTAGGACTTGTAATAATATATATATATATATATATATATATATATATATAAATATATATATATGTATTTTCTAAAATATAAAAACAACAATTGATACACTTGGTATAATTTACGGAGAAAATGTATAGAAAGTCAAAATGAATTTGAATATAAAATAAACTTGAATGGGAAACAAATATGCGATGCCATTTAAAATAACTGTTCTTCAGTTATTTTGACGATTGATAATAATTTAAACTTGAATGGGAAACAAATATGGGATACCAATTAAAATAACTGTTCTTCAGTTATTTTGACGATTGATAATAATTTTACTTTTGTCCACTCGACAGTTGATTCTACTATGAAATCCATAATGGAATATTTCCTTATTACACTATGCATATATACCTTGCCAAATAAACAGTTTTATTTTCTTACCGTCAACTGGAGAACACACCACGTTTTTAAATGTTACTTAATTATTATTTGTTATTACCGAGTTTTATTACGCGTTCACTGGTCGTAATATGATTAATTAGCTTCTTTGAAAAATATTAATTCCATTCATTTAGATATTACTGAGATGATTTCTGAGAGTTTCACTTTCACTGTTTTTCTGCATACTTTTGATCAATTAGCTACTTTAGATAAAAAAATACATTTACTTCGCATCAGAAGATGGGAATGCATCTTCTCTAATTGAAACTAGACTTTACTTTAATTCGCTTCATATCTATGAAGACTAAAACAGAACCTCGCTCTGTACTTGCTGAACTCTGATTGTCGAATGAATTTTCATCCCCGTTATGGAGATTCTTATATATATATATATATAGATCTCGGTAATCAAACGAAGCCGCAAGGGGTCATACATTTTATGTTATGTGTCTGAGAACATTCCGATTCGCCTTTGATTTGACAAGCCGCCTCGATATGTACAGTGATAGGTCATTACTGTCAACGGCGGTATTTTTCAAGAGCGATCGTTACGATTTAATGTTTCCTCCCGGCTATCAGAGAATCGTTAATTAACTATCTTTGGGCTTAATAAAAATAAAATAATGGTCCTGTCGTAATTATGGGCGATGTGTTTTAACAGTTAGATCATAAATGTCATTGCCCGAGAGGGTCTTTTATATTTTACCAGCTGTACATTCTTTCAACTCTTACCACGGTCGTAATTAATTTCGAACGAACATAAAACGTTGACTTTTTATAGCCGCGTTAATTGTATTACACATGGATACATTAAAATACTTGATGTAGTGTGCTCATCACATAAGTACACAAGTCATATCACTAACCAACAAGTGAGTATACTTATTTCCTGGAGAAATAATGATTAAAATTTAAAACATTAACAATAACAATAATCAACTTCTTATGTGCCTCAAAAGATTCAGTTTGAAATTCTGGATGTTGTTAGTATTTTTTATGCAATTTGGCAATTTGTTGAATCCTTTAAAGAATAAACTATTCATGTCCAGTGCAGGATTAGTTCTTACTATATAGAAGGTGTTTCTGTTTCGAGTATCATGGTCATGAATCTCATAATTCATTGTAACAAAATCTCTAAAATATGGAGGAAGTAATTCTTTGATCAGCTTAAAAATGAAAATCATAGCAAATAAAAATAGACATTTAGAAACTGAAAGCCAGTTCAGTGTATTCAACATATTTAATATAGGGACATACCTGTCACATTCAAAATAATATGCATACCACGATGTTGTAGTTTTTTCAATGGAGATATTTTGTTTAGATTAAATAAATACAGCAAGGTAGCACAATAATCAAAATGTGGCCGAATGATACAGTTATATGTAGTAATTTTGGCGTAAATATTGACACATTTGGAAATGCTGGAGAAGAAAAAAAGTTGCTTAGATATTTTTTTGATTAAATATTCGGCATGTTTATTTAAGGATAATGAGTTGTCAACAATAAATCCCAAATATTTAATTTCTTTTACTAAATCGGTTCCCCATTTATGTGGATATTAATTAAATCCAAGTCAATACGCGATAGTTTGAAGCTGGATGCGATGACCATCGCTTTGGTTTTATTTACGTTCAGTTTCAGTTTATTAACTTTTAAGAAATCTTGGATATGCGCCAGTGAGTTATTTACGTTGTTGATGCAAGCTTCTAAATCATTGTCAGAGAAAAATAAAAGAGTATCGTCTGCAAATAAACTGAGTGAGTGGGCACCAGGAACATAATAAATGTCATTTGAATATATAATAAATAAAAGCGGTCTCAACACACTCCCTTGAGGGACTCCTATATTATTTGAAATTTTTGTTCAGATACGGTATAATTAATTTTAGTCATTTGCAAACGACTACTCAAGTAACTCTCGAACCAACCGAGCACAGTGCCATTTATCCCATAATATCTCAACTTAGCCAACAATATCTCCCGGTCGATAGTCTCAAAAGCTCTCTTGAGATCAAGAAATACTGCAACAGTAAACTTGTTCTTATCAAGGGCCTTTTTCCAGCTTGTACCTGTATGTTGAAGTGATGTTTCACATGAATAACCTTTACGGAAGCCAGACTGAAGACCGAGAAAAACATTGTTGGCATTGAGATATTCCTCAATTTGTTCATATACAGCAATCTCAAGAATTGGTAGGGTATTTGTCCGGAAATCGACCGAGTCTATTGAATTTTTCACCTTTGGAATTGGTGTTACAGTACTAATTTGAAACCGTTCAGGAAAAGTGCCTTTTTCAAGAGAGGTATAAATAAAATTTAACAGAACATGCCCGAAAACTTCAAATGTTTCTTTAAGAAACTGTACATTTATTATTTCGAGCTTACTGAATTTGTTGTTTGAAGAAAATATAATTTTACGTAGTTGCACCATTGTTATTCATTTAAAAGTACTTAACGAATTATTGATTACCGGATAGCTTTGACTTGACCATGTTTGATTGAAATTGATACTATCTGAAATATCTTTGACACTGTTAATAAAATAATAATTGAATCTATTTGCAATTTCCCTGTTATCAGAACATAAATAATGTGAACATTTCAAAAATCAATATATTTTTTTTTATTATTTTAAATTTAATTCTTAGCCAAAGTCTTTGACCATGACATAGAAAAGCCTTTTCCAGGTCGCTAAAAACCCTTAGATAATACTTATCCTGATTTAACAGTTGTGTTGAGGTATACAACGTAAAGGCACCTACCTAACTCACCTCAAAATCAGACTGTTTCACAGTAATCATATTATTCTTAGCTCCGCCATCATCTTCGACAATCTTACTCGACATATCGTTTTTCCATTCCCCGTCCACGTAAAACTTGTATTGGTGTTCGCCTTCGGGCAGGTCCACTATCGCCACGAAATCCCCGTAACTCTTGACCATTGGGATGGTCTGCCAATTGGTGAACGTGCCGCTGATGCATACGTTCTTGCCCCCTCCTTCCCATCGAAACACGGTGGGGGTCTTGGTGGCCCTCGAGGATGTCGGTTGGGTCCCTTCTGATACTGAGAGAACACACAAAGTTATTTATGTCTGAAGAAGGTGCCGTTATTGTTGATCTAAAAATATCAACTGAAGAAATCACGGAAAGTTGGAAATTTTCACTTATAATCTTCCTAGAGCATGAATTATTGCCGGAAATTTCCCGCAAATTAATTCAAGCATGTGAGGGATTCGGTAAGAAAATTTTAAACCGGAATTATATTTAAATACATTAAGTAAATTCTTATTTTGACGTTATTCACAAATAAATAGAAGGCTGTGTGTAATGGGAGTTTTGGGGGAGATTTTTTTCTGATTTTCCCCGTTCCCTAGTAAAATAAAATATATAATATCAGATAAACTGTTATGTAAAATTAATTGATTTCATACAATTTTCTTACTAGGTTTCAGGGAAATGTTAATATTGACTAAAAATGAAAGTGGACACGTTCGTATTGCGGGAGATATTTTTTTATTTTCTCCGTGCCCTAGTAAAATAAAATATATAATATCAGATACATTTTTATATAAAAATAATTGGTTTCATATAATTTTCTTACTAGGTTTCAGGGAAATGTCAATATTGTCTACAAACAAAGGTGATATACAGCAAAAAATATATAACTATACCTATACATATATACTTAAATATTTTTCATATTCTTTTAGGTTTAATTCTAAGAAAAATATTAAGGTGATATACAGCAAAAAATATATAACTATACCTATACATTTATTCTTTATTCTAAATAGAATGTTGTTGGCGTATGTTGCCGGTTAAAAAAATATTTTGTAAAGTTAGCCATGGATTTGACATTCACTACTCCTGTCAATCAATATTTTATTTGTGGCATTATAAGTTCCTCATAACATTGTATACAATCATAAGTTAGTAAAAAAGTGATAATAAAATGAACTTTCAATCGTATGAATTGTGTTCCTTTTGCAAAGAATCAGAGCACATTAAAATGTACCATAAAAATGTAAAATATCTAACATACAATACAACAATATGGTTTTGCTGTATCAAGTGATTTATGTATTGTAGGGCTTACCATATGTACACATTGTACCTAAATGGCTAATAAAATTTATTATTATTATTACCTAGTGGAAGAATCTGGATTAAATCCTGAGCAAGAAAACTTATTTAAAGAGATTGGCAACATTCTGCGTGATATTGTGCCTTCTTTTGGACACAAATCTAATACTCAAAGAAATATACTGGTGTCTCAGTATTATATTTATTTTATGAAACACAGGCATATTGTTAAAAAAAAACACCGGTTCTGTGTTTTATTCACCACTTAGGAAAGAGGAGGTAAAAGTGGAATTTTTGAAGAATTAAAAATTAATTGATGATATTATAGAATGTACACCTTAATAAATTGTTGTAATATTTCCAACTTATAAAGTAAGTAAATTAAAAATATTGCCAATATTATTTTTGTCTAATTATATGATAGCTGTCATGTGCCGGGAAATTTCCACTTATTAATTTTACGTCTACATGCTAATGTGGATGAAAAATTTTCAGAAAATTTGCTGGTTACCATAGTAACAATGTCGAAATAAAGCATCTGATTGGTTGAAAATGACTGGTATAAAATTTTCATCTTAATTTACAATATTACAATTTTGATGGGATACTTTATGAAAAAGTAGCACATATTTCCTTTACTCAGGCCTCTTGGCTACAGACATACTAGCTAGTATCAACAGCTAACTTTCAAAATTCAACTTTTAACATTTAACTTTCAATAATAATTTCTACGATCTTTCAACTTTCAACTTTAACTTGTGGCCAAATATGAGGTTTTGGAAAATACAAATATTCCTACAGTATGATTGTTTTGTATATCGACAGAGCATTGAACAATAATGTAAACGAAAGTTTTACAACAAGAAGTCTTAAGAAAATAAACATGTCGGATTTTCAACGTGACCTCGCCTCCCTACCATTTGCAGATATATTCATACTCAATGAGGTTAATATGAAATTGGAATCATTTAATAGACTCATCATGGGGATTTTCGGCATCTATGCCTCAGAACCTTCTATGCAAAAAAAACAAATGCTGCCCATGATAAATGGAAGATCGTAAATGTAATACCGCTAGCTAAAATTAAAAATCCACAAGAAGAAGATTTAAGACCACACCAGCTCCATGTTCCAACGATCTTATTCTTAGACAATTTGCAAATTGATTAATGGCTTACCCTCTGATCTTATGAACTTTAGGGAAAATTTTAAAAATATGCTGTTACATAATTATTTTAGTTTTAATTACTCTACAATTTTTTTCTTCAATATTATATATATATATATGTATATATATATAAGTGGATGTAAGTGTGACTATGTGTGTGTATGTATATATATGTATATATATATATATATATATATATATACAAAACTAGGGATATTGGGGTAAGCAGCAATGGAAAAGTAAACTCTTTAAGGTTTATCAAAGCATTCGGAAATGTTTATTTCCATCATCAGGGAGACTACAATAGATGAAAAAACCAATATTATGCTACTTACAACTTTGTTGAGGTTGGTTTCAATGATGTTAAACATATTCATCTAACATAGTGATACAAAAAAAAAATCGTAGATCAAGGAATAAAATGAAGTTCAAAATTACTACAACCACATTAGCATTGTTTAAAATTAAATGAATATAAATGTGTACTCTATGTAGTGTGACAAGTGAAACTGACAGGTTAGGAATGAATCTTGCGATTATATTTGCGCCAAGGACACCTGACGGGTGTCACTTGGAAATAGTTACAGTGGTGCCAACTGTTAGATTAGTACCAACTGATGTTACCAGGTGGCGGTAATGTAAAAAAGAAGTATTATTTGATATAACATTGTTATCAATTTTGATTGATATCTGAAGATAATAAATAAGAGTACATCTCACTCAAATGTTTGATATCTGTTTTTTTATTTATACAATTGTTTTCTTGGGAAATGAAAGCCATTTCTAAGAATGTTCTCTTAGATGTATGCGACTCTGTCGCTAGCACTTTCACTGAATCGTAATTCATCAGGTGGTCAAATTTATTCACTTTTATGAGAAATTATTCTGTTCGATAATGATCTTTGCGTTTGACCAATATATTGTTTATTACAACCATGACAAGGAATACTATAAATTACATTTGACATTGAAAGTAATGGAGTTTTATCTTTAACTTTAGAATAAATTGATCTGATTGTTAGAACTGTTTTATATTATATTTTAAATTTTTCAGGATTGTGAAATAATCTGGAGAGTTTAGGAGTGAGTGGTAATGAAGTGAAAGAAGGTTGAGTAGGCGTAGGTTAGTTTCATTGTTGTTTGAGGCAATGTTCGAGTTATTACTGTTTAAGGCTAGTACTTCTAAGTGAGACGAAGTATTATACAGTACGCGGCTAAATTATGGGACAATATCGATATTTCGCAAGCAATGTACTTTTGACAAAAATCCTGAAAGAGGTCGATTTTTGAATGTATATTCTAAAGAGGTTATGTCACTGGTTTTGAGGTGGTGACGTAATTGGTATTTTCTTTTAATTGAAATAGATGTCTTGTGATACTTCATGCGAAGGGTCTTTCAATACTGCATTCAATGATAATAAATAATTTGATTTGTTTATACAGGGTGAACAAAAATTATTATTTTACTTAAATGTTGTATTTTGTTGGATATAAAGTTATTCTCTTACTGAAATAAAATATGAATTTTTGTACAAACAAATCAAATTATTTAATGTTCTAATTGTGCACCTTCTCTAGGGTTATAGGGGAGACTGGATTCAATGTACATTTCAGTCAGGCAATAATGTTACACCTAAACTTAATTTGATATTATTTGAAATGTATATTATTGCTGAATCACTGAATAAATTACTGAAATGAAACTTTCAACATTCAACTTTTTTGTGTTTGACTTTCCAGACAAAATTGAATACAGTACTCCAAATATTAAAAATGTAGATGATTTCTCCAGTGGCCACTATTGTGAACGTAGCTTTCGTCAAAAAATTGCGACAAATTCCATGAATTTCATAATAACCGCGGGAATTATGACAAAAAATTCTATAACGCCCAAAATCTCCAGGAAAGTCCTATTTATTTCTTGAAAGGAATCTCCAGTTCCAGCCTAGTACACTGGTTGCGATCACCTAACACCCTGTATATTAAAAACTCTTCCTCAGAGTCTACCAAATTCGTACAATTCAAAATGTTCACTTACTTATTGTCTTCATGATTGCCTCAATTGAACTGTTATGATACAAACACAAATTGTTTCCTTATCTAAAGTTGTGCAATGATTTGTTATTGTGGCTCTGTATCAAAGTGCCGGTGAACTATATATATTTATTTATCTGCCTTTATCACATTTGAAACAACAAATGAATCCCAATCAATTTTTTTTGTATTCAAATATAACATATACAGCGTGAGTCACTTCACAAGTGAAACTTCTTTTGGCGCGTAGATAATTTGAGTGTTTTCACGCAAAAAGGACGGAAAATAGGTACTTGGCCAGAGAGAGAACATGCTATGTACGTTGCTGGGTAGTTTCATCAAACTAAAAGAAAACTGTGATAGAACCAAAGAATATCTCTCGACCACAAAAAGGCAGAGAAATGATCAATTTACGGCATTGCTAGCCACCAAAGGTAATTTAAATAACTCTACAGGGTGGATGGAACATTGGAAGTATCTGGAGAACGACACGACAGATCATTGCGAACATTTGTGGGCTTGGATAATCAAACATGCTCTATCCGAATATTTTCATCAATACATTGTTGCCGCTTGTATTAGAAAGTAGTAGCCTCTTTTGTTATTTCAAATGTAAGATCCCGTATATTAAATCATTTCTAGAAACCTTATAGGATTCCTTAAAACTTTCCCTGATAATTCCCTATATCTATCTAAGACAGTTTTCGTGATATTGTAACACTTAGCAAAGTGTTATGTATATAGAAAAATAAGATGGTTTTTAGATTAGTTTGATTTGAAATAATAATTGTTAATTTTATAATTTTATGGTTCAAGGGAAATAATAATCTGAATTTTATGGGGATATTGTATAAATAATAACACCTTGTATGTGTTTGTGAAATGACTTTACTATTGATTCATTTGAATAATATAATAATAATTTATTGATCCATTCAGACATCTATAAAATGTATAGGACAGGTCAGGTTGTATAGGACATACAAAGAACGTAAATTATAACTATACAAACATATTAACACTAAGGGTATAAAAACATGCTTTGGAAGATAATAATGACTTCACTCTGCCTTTGAACATATTATTATTGAGCTTTCTCACCGTTTCTGGCAAGTGGTTGTAGAATATTATGCCCTGGTAGGTGGAGGATCGTTCAAATTTGGTTGTCTTATGTTTTGGGATATACAAAAGATTACCATTCCTGGTAGGATAATTGCGGTAATGTGAATTTGTTTTGAATTTAAAGTAATTTTCGTTGACAAACAGTAAACATTTAAAAATTTACGAGCATGGAAATGTAAGAATTTTGTGAAAAATAAAGCAGGGCCTACAGGACTCTTGCGATGGTAATTTGACATAGTGCGAATTATCCTTTTTTGTGCTGTAAAAATTCTTCGAATATTTGCAGAATTTCCCCAGAGGACAACTTTATAAGATATATTCATTCATTCATAAAAGTTGTTGAATTTTATTAATATGTATCGTTAGCTATAAAAAAAAATTAAGAAAAACTAGAGTTTGGATATGAAAAAAAATGTTGTATTTGAAATGTTTGTTAAATTTCGATTGTCCTATTGAAAATTACAAGTGAAATGTTCCTCGTTATGGTGGTTATTGGAAGTCAACCATCAATCTTCGATTGGAGTTTGAAAAATATTTCTCAATGGGTCACAAATCTATTATCGGTTTAGAGTTCAATATTTATTTAAGGTCGGACGTTTTGTTTAGTTTTCTTCACACAGTTATGGTAGAATTGTTGTTGTACTGAAATAGCAAGAATTTTTCGTGGAATGGCTTCATCTGGAAAAATCACACCATAATTTGTAGCCAATAAGATTTCAATAGGCCAAAGTAACACTGAACTGAAAGACTAATCAGGGATTTTGAAACAGGACAACGCCTAAATGACGCTAACTTGGAGTGCAAAAAATGAGATGAAAGAGAATTACTCATCGGCGGGTTTTTGTGACGACTAGTTGATCCTCGGAGCGTTTCTAGGGATTTTATACGTTTTTTTTTGAATAACTTTGGATAATTAGCGGATATTCGAAAGTAATGTTATTTTTGTAAAAATAACGGGTTGATTTAGGGCGAGCGTTGACCGCGAAATAATAAAATTTTGTTTCGCGTAATTTTCTATGGGAAAGATAGAAACCGGGGTAGTTTCTCCATTGAAAATAATAAGAAAAATAGAGTGAGTTAACATCTACTAGTGACTTTTTTGGGGATAGTACAAGATATTCATCTCTGTAGAAATTCATATGCTTGGTAAGAATGATTTTTGGGTATTTGCTTTCGAACCTAACATATTCGATGGTTTGAAGACTGATGGTTTGGATTCTTCCTTTTTTTTAGGTTGCTTTATTATTTTTTCATGTGTAGGTTGAAAAACATATGAGGGTATTTGGTATGTGAAAACTATATAATAAAAATGAGTTAGTAACTTCGTTCGTTAAATCTTGACTTTAGAAAAAAAAAAAATTTTATAGTCTTCTATTGAACTATATGGGGATATCATTCAAGATTTTGGGTGTTGGGCCCATGAACATCAAATATAATATTTGAAAATTCTTATTAATAGGATTTGATAAGTTCTATAAAGTTGAATATTTAAGTTGACCTTATTTCGAGATCTGTTTCAATACAAAAAAAAAAAATTTTGAAGATGTTTTTGTAATAATTTTCATTTTTTCTTTTTTTTATTATATGGTTATTAATATTTAATTCGGTCTTATTATTGCACCTAAAACTCATCAATGACTTTGAACCGAATTCTAGCTTTTTTGGACTAAAAGGTGATAAAACCAGCGAAAAAAAAAATCTGATAGGTAGAATTGAAAAACAACTTATTGGTGACGGTGTTGAAGCCCTTTATTAAATTTATTTTATTCAATAGAGCAAAAGAAAGAGCTCATTTTGGTTAGCGCAAATATTTATACAGTGTGGTCCTTAGGTATGGAATAAATTCATTTTTAGCGTTATGTATTTGTTTAAAAAAACCTGATTTCTATTGTCAATTCGACAATTTACAGTATGAAAATATTACCCCCGTCTTGCACAACCTCTAAATTATGAGCATCCCCTCAAAAATTTTAAATGAGAAGGGGATCATGTGTCACCTTGTTTGAAAGGGATTTTCATTCTCTGTTCAGAAATATTAAGTTTTTCAAATTTGGTGCAATCATAACTGAGAAAATTAATTTTGAAAATGTAAAATTTTGATACTTTACGTAGAATGAAGGAAATAATGCCACATAATGTTTAGGAAGTATTTTTCAATTTATTTTACAATTAAATTTAATATTCGAAATGACCACCATTCACTTCTTGACAATAAGCAAGTCGATCTTGGAATTCTCGTACAATATTTTGTAGGACCTCAGGGGTTATGTCATTAATTTCTTCCGTTATCCTAACTTTCAAATCTGCAATATTGTCAGGTCCATTGAACTATACTTTTGTTTTTAAATAACCCCATAAGAAGGAATCGAGAGCAGTCAAATCGGGGGATCTAGGCGGCCATTCAATCGTTCCACGTCTTCCAATCCACCGATTGGGAAAAACTTGTTCAAATAATCGTTAACAATACGTTTGTAATCCGGTGGAGCTCCGTCTTGTTGGTACCAAATTGATCTATCTATTGCATTTGGATCATTAACATCAGGAAAAAGTATTTTTAATGTAAGCTGTGAAAAGTTCATGAAAAAATCTAGATAAACCTCACCATTAACTGTGCCTTCAAAAAAATAAGGGCCAATAATTTTGTTGTTAATGATACCAGCCCAAACGTTCACTTTTTTAGGATATTTGTATTCAATTCAATTCAATTTTATTGCCATTCTAGTTACAAAATTTACAAGTTATACAAAAATTCATGTTACAAAATTTACAAAATACATGAATTTCGATTGCTGGTTTATAGCAGCATCTGGTTCAGGGTCGGAAATTGCCTAGGCAAATATGCCTGTATTGCTTTTCCAACCCTTTCCATTTGCTTACTAATTTTCAATTACATGTGTAGTAAGGGCGAGCTTATGATACAAATATTAAATAAAATGAAGGTTCATTGTAGCAATGAGGAAGAACCGACGGAACCACAGTGGTTTGGCAATCAGTTTATGCGTCTTAGATACATCATGGAGTGAATAGATTAACTATTCCTTTCTCTAGTTTTGAATCTAACAAAATTTTTCATGGTTTTCTATTATGAATTTTTTTACTAACTTTTTGAAGATCTTGTGGTTTTTTATATCTCTAAGGTCAGCTGGGATAAGATTGAAGAATTTTGGACCAAAATACATAAATGATCTTTGGGTTACAGATTTTTTTAATGAGTGAA
Source organism: Gonioctena quinquepunctata (assembly GCA_018342105.1). Taxonomy (NCBI): domain Eukaryota; kingdom Metazoa; phylum Arthropoda; class Insecta; order Coleoptera; family Chrysomelidae; genus Gonioctena; species Gonioctena quinquepunctata. The sequence goes on along the minus strand of JAFIRS010001999.1, from coordinate 233,668 downwards.
CTTGAATGTTTTTGTTTAGAGTCGATCTGGTCATCCTGTTTTTTTTCACCGTATATTTATTTTGCGTACTGTGCATTCGTTGTAATGATTGGTAAATAAATAGTGTTTTTATATTTAGCAGGTCAGTATCTTTATAGAGTAGGTGGGTAGAGAATAGTCTGTCTTTTTTTGTATAATCTTAATTAATATATTTTGAGCTGTCTGTAATACATGTAGTGTGGTAATGAAAGCGCCTCCCATGCGACTATGCAGTATCTGACAATTGATTCAGCAAGACTATTGTACAAGATAATCAAATTTTTCTCGAAAGGATGTCTCGTAGAATGTAAAATTTATGAGATAATGCTCTTATTCTTCTTGTCACATGAGATATGTGTTCAGACCAGCGTATATGTTGGTCTATTATTACCCTAAATATTTAATTGAAGTTGTTTTTCTAAGCTCGGCAGCTACATGTCTCAACATCACAGGTTGGCGAGTGTACTTTAAGAATAAATCGGGTGGGTTGATCAATTTTGTTGGGGAGAAGGTTATATACTTGGTTTTTGATATTCAAGCTTAGTGAGTTGTGGTTCAACCATAGTAATTTTTTTTCAGACCCGACTCAGCTTTGCAATTAACAATCCCTACCTGTGAAGACTAGAGCTGTGTCATCTGCATAACATATCAGATGTCCCATAAATTCACTTATATGAGAGATACTATTTATGTATACAAGGAACAGTATCGGACCTAACACTGTTCCTTGTGGTACTCCTATTTCAACCTTCGATTCTGAGCTAAGTTCCTTTCCGATTTTCACTACTTGGTATCTCTCAGATAAGTAATTCTTTAAGAGATTAGGGCTGTGCCACTTATGCCATATTTTATAAGTTTATCAAGCAGTTTGTTGTGAGAGACCGTATCGAATGCCTTAGCGAGATCAAGGAAAATCGCAAGGCATTTCGTTGAGTCATCCATGGCTTTTACTGTATGTTCCAGGAAATCAATAACTGCGTTTTCTGTGTTCGTTTTTTTTTTGAAACCATACTGTCTCTCATTTATGATATTGTGGGATATCAAAAAATCCAAGCATTCTACTTTTCAGAGCCTGTTCGAACAATTTAGCAAAGTTATTTATAACTGATATCGGTCTATAATTCGTTAACTGACTGGAATCGCCAGCTTTGAAAATTGGAGTGACAATAGATTGTTTCCACTGCTTTGGGATTTCCCAAATGCAAAACATAAGTTGATAATATGAACCAGAGGTTGAATTATATGTACATGAATATTTTTTATTGTCACTGAACTAATTTTGTCAGGTCCAGGAGAGCAATGGTTTTTTAGATTAGATATGAGGATTGTAATCTCATTAGATGTGGTTGGATTTAAAAAAATTGATGAATTGTTTGGAATTTCATTCAAAAAGTGTTCAGGTATGTTAGTTTCCTCTATATTTTCTGCCATTTTCAATCCTAAATTAATAAAGAATTCATTGAAAGTATCTGCTTTTTTTTATTGTCAGTTATTGGCTCAGTTTTTTCATTTCTAATTCTGATGTCTTCTATATTTTTAGTAGATTTTTTTCCTGATATGTCGTTAATTATTTTCCAAATTTTTTTATAATTTCCCCTTGCATCCTTTATTTTACTTTGATAGTAGTCAATTTTTGTTTTTTTGATTAGACAATTTAGTTTATTTCTATACTCTCTATACTGATTTTCTAGTTGAATATTGTGATTTTTTAGCAGCTTCTTTTTAAGTTTGTCTCTTTCATAATAGAGTAATCGCCGATGTAATCCATGGTTTTATTTTATTATATTTTTTTGGTTGAAAAATGTTTGTGGTAGTCGTGTTACTTATGTAGTTATTCAGTTTATCTATAAAGAGATTGTATGATTCTTGCACTTGTTCACTTGATAATACCTCCCTCCAATTTTCTTTACTCAAAAATTCATTCAATTTTTTATAATTAATTTTTTTCATTATTTGGTCTCTTTCAGCATTGGACGAATGACTTTCATGGTCGGAAAGTGAGATTGAAATGATTGGCGTGAAATGATCTGTTATGTCAGTATTAATGATGTAAGGGTCGATTTGGATTTTATTTTCTAAGCATTTTTCTTTTCTTATAAAGATATGATCAATAGCAGATTCAGAATTCTGTGTGACTCTAGTTGGTTTGTTAATATATGATATGAAACCCTTCAAGTTCAAAACATTAAAATATCTGTTTGTATCAGGTTGTTCCGTTTGAAGTAAGTTTATATTTATATCTCCAGATATTTCTAAATTTTGCTTTTTCAAGTTTTCCAAATATATTTCTAGATCAGTTATGTAACTTTGAACATTTGTTGCCGGTGACCTGTAAAAAGCTGTTATACCTATTGTATTGTGTGAATGTAAGAGTTTATTTGTGAAAGTTATCCTGAGAAATTTGGTTTTGTTTATTGGTGATATTTCGACAATAGCAGAAAGGCTACTTTTTGTATATACAACTACTCCATCACATTTATTGACTGTTGATTCATTATAATGTATATTATAGTTTGGAATAGAAAAATCACTTACATTTTCAATCTTTCTTGTTTCCGATAGAATGATTACGTCTAGGAGATCTTCTGCCATTTGGATATGTATTAGTAATTCATTGTAATGTTTCTGTAGACTTCAGATATTGAAGTGGGCGATACCGATACCTCTTTTGCTTCCCCGGTTCTACCTTGTACATATTGTTGAAAATTATCTAGTATTTTTGTGTCAATTTGTATGTTTTCATCTAGTACATCCAAAAGCTCTAACATATAAGTATAACTGATTAGGCACTGAGATACCCTTAACGATTAAGTTATTTTATGATACGTGTAAAATAAAATTTTTGAAACGAATTTTGAAAAGAAATGAAATCGAATGAGTGTAATTAATAATAAAAACAGTAATAGTAATGATAATAGTTTATAATGAAATACAAATTTAAGTTTGAGATTAAAGAAAAAAAAGAAATTAAAAAAAGTAATTTATATAATTTAGGTGTCTTCTTTGCCAATAATGCGTATATAGTCTGTTTTGTTTTTTATAATGGACACTTGATTATTTGCTTGAAGATAAATTCTCCCATTTCCAGTCCATACGTTTTTAATCCAAATTTTTCGATACATTTATTCAGCATTTGAACCCTCATAGTAGTGAGATCTTCTCTTATTACAACACCTGCTCCCTTGAGTAATTTTTTTCTTGAATAAATTCCTTCTTTTGCGTCGAGATTTTTCAGTTTGAGGAAGATTCCTCTATTTTTTGTATCACTTTGTTTACCAACTCGGTAGCACAGTTCGATTTCTTCGTTTCTTAAATTCAAAGACATCTTGGAGTTGAGAAAACTTATTATTTCCTCTCTTGTATTTTCTTGGTATTTTTCTTTAAAACTAAATATTCTAAGATTGGCCTTTCTGTTTTCCTGGTCAATTTTCTCCATAGTTTCTTCGATCTTCTCCTTTTCCACGTTTGTTTCATTTAATTTATATTCAAGAGTTTTCACTTTGTTTTCACAATCCGATTTCAGTTCAGTAAATTTATTCAGAAGCTCCGCCACTGTCACTTCCAACTGTGATAATTTCTTCTCCAGAGTTTTTGCGACGGCTTCGGTCACATTGTTCACTATAGTTTTAATGAAAGAGTCGCTTTTTATACACTTGTTAATGGCATGGCCAACTGCTGTTTCTATTTCATCTCTTATTTCACGTGTCAAAACCATATTTGCTTATTTTTTTCACTACTTGAGACAAGGCTATTGACTTTTTTCACTCACTGACAATTTAGAAATTGTTTTATTGATTGAAACACCGTTATTTATACTAATTTTGGGGAGCTCAGTTAACACGCAGCTATTCAGTTCTCGCCATTTTGGAATTCATACACATACATATACATATAGATAATTCGACATATATTCTCACATACTTTTACTCATACACACACACTCTTATAGACCAACATTAGGTATCTGCATACGCAATTATCACAAACTTTCCATATTATGTTGAAAATATTCTTTAATGTTATAAAATGCATTTTTGCCTAATTCTCTTAATTGCTCCATTTTCCATCAATCTTGTGTTATTTGGCAGCCCAAACGTTCACTTTTTTAGGATATTGTGTGTGAGCCTCACACATCCAATGAGGATTTTTTTCTGCTCCAATATCTACAGTTTTGTCTATTAACTGTTCCATTTAAATGAAAAGTAGCTTCATCAGAAAAAACAATTTTGTTTATGAACTGCAAATCTTCCATTCTGTTCATCATCAGTTCACATAATTGTTGCCTTCTATCAGGATCATCCTCATTTAACTCCTGAACCAACTGAACTTTATAAGGATGGCAATTTTTCTTTATGTAAAGCTCTCAATATCGATGATTTATTTACATCATTGTCGGCGGCAAGTTGTCTACTTGTCATATGCGGATTTTCCTCAATCGCTAACAGTACATCTAACTTTTTTCCTCATCCAATTTAACATTTCGACCTGGTTTTTGAATAGTTTTTACATGTCGTTTCACGAAATTTTGTTTCTATTTTGCTAACTGTAGACTGTGAGACGTGTTGACCAGGGTATTTATTATTAAACATTTCACAAACTTCCTTTTGAGTTCTTGTTTTATTACCGCATCCAAACAATCAATTAAAATGTCTATTCTTCGAGTTTCGGATAAATGAGCCATAGTTAAATCAAATACACACACTAATATTTCTCAAAACACTGACGTGTGTCAGCAACTTATAAATATCAAAATAACAGTAGTCTACTAGATTGACATTACATTATTCATGTGGGTTTTGTGAATAATTTTTTTGTGTCGAACGACGTTTAGCAGAACTGATAAAAAAATACCTGATTATTTCTTATGGGGTTATTTAAAATCAAAAGTACATTTCAATGGACCAGACAATATTGCAGATTTAAAAGTTAGGATAACTGAAGAAATTAACAACATAACCCCTGAGGTCCTACAAAATGTTGTAGGAGAATTCCAAGATCGACTTGCTTATTGTCAAGAAGTGAATGGTGGTCATTTTGAACATTTAATTTAATTGTAAAATAAATTGAAAAATACTTTCTAAACATTATGTGACATTATTTTCTTCATTCTACGTAAAGTATCAAAATTCCATAGTTTTTTCCTTCTACACTTCTCTTCTAGATTCATTTCCCTCATTTTTAAGGTTGTTGAAGTTGATACAGCCAAAAATTATGTCGAAAAATACTTTAGAATGACTTCTGTCAAAGGAACAAAAATTGTTCATTTGCAACTGTGTAAGAAGGAGGATTTTTTCGATAAAAACGACGATATTTTCTGCAAAGTTGTGCGGAAAATAAGTGATTTAGGGTGTATTGTTTATGCTGGTAAAAAGAAGGAGGCATTCTGAGTAATTTTTGTGCGAGAAAACGGTGCTTGAAAATGAGGTTAGCTTTTTTTTTCAAGTGCTGTAACTCGGGAACGGTATGAGACCGCCGCATTTTTCTTCCGGATTCGTGTTCAGGAGGCAAAAACACGTAAGAAAAGTATTTTCCCCATATTCAGAGTGCATGTGTGATGTAACTAGATATTTACCTTTTTTTCATGTGATAAAACACCATCCACACAAACGAGTGTAAAAAAGATTGAAAAAAAAAATTAGTGCTTTATTGATTGGTCTATTATGATGAACTGAGAAAGGAATTGAAACATTGGATAATAGGTAGAAAAATGAGAATAACTTACCTGTGTTAGCTCTTGGCCTGATCTCCTCACGTGGCACCACAGGTTTGGTGAAATAAGGCCCCTCGTCTTCCTGGGAGCCTGTAAAATGCAATTTACTTTCAGGTTTCTTGTCGAACACGAAGGCTTGGCCTTCTTTGATGGGGGATGATGGAACGACTTCGCTAAGCTTTTGTCTCTCCCTTGGGACACCAGTGCTTCCTGCATTACCCATCTTGTGGAATTTTGAATCAAATCATAATTTGAATAAAACTATAATGAAATTTCTTCGAATATTACAATGTTGATATTTCTCATACGACAGAACAGGTGACAACTGACAGGACAGGTGAAGTGATTATAGCCATTTCTTCTTCGAGCGGTATTTGAAAAAAATCAAACTTCATGGTCATATAATAATGTTATATTTCCATTGTAATATGTTGAGGTAATTTCACTAGAAAATGTGTCTTATACCTAGTCGAAACCGCCGCCAAAAAGGCGCCACCTATTTTCTGTATTCTAAAATAACCAGTGATCATTTATTTTTTACCATATGCCATTGATTTTTTTGCCATAAGATACGCAGGTATGGTGTCACTTGTGAAGTTGAGGACCTCGATATCATCTTGGCATTTTCGTACAATAATAATAATAGGTTGTTAGTTTTCATGAATTATGATTGGCTGTTAAGTTTTATATAATTTCACCACAGGACAGAAGAATCAGATGCGAAATTTGACAATCCGATTTGTTGAAAGTTTTTTATACAATTCTAAATTTTAACAAGGTGGTCTCAAAAGTGTACTATTTTACCAGTTAACAATGTTGTTGAATCAGTCTTCAATATTATTATTCAATGACTTTCCCAAATGGACTACCGAAGCACAGATTATACACACAGATAGAAAGTTCCGTTCATTTTTGTTGATGTTTGGTTTGCCGCTTCATTGACCTCGAACCTTTAACTGGAGATAGGCACAGTTGCCAGTTCTAAATGATGTTTTATTTGGAATAAGGACAATATTGCCAACATAAGTAGTAAGGTTGAAAAATGAATAATTAATTGATAACTCGCTTTTGAAATCGTATACAGTGTTCAAAATGCTTTAGTTTCATTCAGAATATAATTTATTGCTTGAATTTCCCGGTTAATTTTGAGATTTTGTGAAGTTGGCAATTATGTGTCAAAACAAACTCCATCATTCAAAATGGAGGTACTGCCGTAACCCCTTCGGTTGTATATTTGAAATTACCTTGATGTAGGTAAAGAAGGGCATCATTATTCCGACAGTTCTTCCGGGGCATTTGAGTTGAGATAGGATCCCATATCTCTGTCTAATTTTGTTCGGCTTGTCTAGCCTTCTCCTCTGTGTATTTCTACTCTGTGACCAAAGTCTGACGTCCCAAAAGGTAACCTTACGAACCTTTCCATCAAAAATGTAAATAAGGAATTTTTATGTTTCAGTTTATTCGTGATTGTGTTATAAATAAGGGTGGATACATTTTGTTATAGTAAGGCCAAATTTAGAATTTCCCATCATATTTTGTAGAGAGGTAAGAATTATAACATATTTATGGCTTATTTAAAGAGTTGAGGTTGACATTATTTTGATTGTCATTGTGCAGAATGACTTCAAAATACATTTCAAAGCTTTCTAGTATTAACGAGTTCCTGGAAAATTTAAATAAAATATTAAAAAAAAAGGAGAAAATGCATTGGAATCCAACCATTGCGAAACAATGCAGTTTGATAACATTGCCACACTGGATCTGTTTGGACATTAAAACATCCGTTACAGATGAAGAGTCTGCTTGAAATGCTCCAAAACGAAAAAAAGCCAGTAAAAGTAGCTTAGTCATAAATTTGATTATGTTTGAATTAGAACAAAACAATGACATAACCTCAACTATCTTAAGTAAGCCATAAATATGTTATAACCCTTACCTCTCTATAAAATATTATGGAAAATCCTAAATTTGGCCTCCCTATAATGGAATATTGATATTTCCACTCTTATTTATAACACAATGACGGATAAACTGAAAAATAAAAATCCCTCATGGTATTTAACATGCATTTGCATTTTCCATGGAAAGGTTCGTAAGCTCCGCCAATCGTATCTGACGTCACGACTTAGGCAGTCTATTAACCATCAACACCATAGTAAGCCTCGTAGTGAAACCAGTTTTGATATTTGTATCGTTAAATTTTCAATTCAGGCAATTAATTATATTGAGAGAATTGAGTTGCTGAGAGGACTTCATATTTTAGAGTTCAGAAGTTCATTCAGCAAACGAAAACTTTCGGAAAAACGAGCAATTCTTTCTTAAAAAATCCCATTGCCTAGTCACCATCCTACAATTGTTGATATTTCTGAGATTGTGACATCTATGATTTGTACCTCATAGTTACAAAATGGTGACGATGGATCTCTGGTAATGATGGCGATTTCGAGTATAGATGTTGCTTGTCGGTCTGCAATGATCATAGACAGAAGTTCTTCATTGCTGTTATAATCACTAAGAATTAAGATTATCGAAAGTGGCTGTTTTCGATTCATCGATTGCAGTGCCATCGGCAAAATGGTTGACTTGGTCAGATTGATCTTCAAACGCGATTACAAATGTGTTTCTTCTACCAACTACCAGATGACGATACCATTCAGTTTTGCAAGATTCCGAAGGTGTTTTCCAAGAAAGCTATAAGATTCGTAGGTATGTTGGAAATATCTACTTGTTACTGAATACCAGTGACAAATTACATTTTTTTTTTAGTTTCTTCAAGTTGATTAACATATTGAATTATTAATGTACATAATACCATTGATATAGAAAGAATTCAATGCCACATTCTTTGAAAGGAATTAGTGTTATAGAAAAAAGAGCCGGACGATTTTGCGTTATTAAAATTGTGATCATACCATAACGTCTTGTTGAGATTCTTCTATACCGTTTTAATGTGGTGGCAATTCAGGCCAGCAAAATAGTAGTTATTGTACGAGTGTCTTATTCAAGGACGAACCGAAAGGAAATTTTTTTGGGGGGAGGGGGCAATAAGTGAATTTTGCCAACTCATTTTCATATTTCATTTTCAGACTTAAAACCTGTAAATTTCCACTACAAACTCGGAGTTATATATTTCCAACTTCAAACACAACCTATCCAGATATTCATAAGTTTGGGACTTCGAGTTTGAAGTTGGAAATTCTGAGATCGAACTGGGAATTTCATTTTTCAAATTGAAACTTGAAATTTCCAACTGAAAATTCGGAATTCAATTTTTTCGATTTCAAATTCTAAATTATCTACTTATCAGTCTGAAAATTCGAGTTTGCAGTTGGAAATTTGCGGAAGCATCTTGGTGTCACGCACACTTGTATTTTTTCGAAAACTCATTATAATGACTTTTTTCTCATTATAATGACTTTTTTCTAACCATATTGACTTTTTTCTCATTATAATGTTTTTTTTTCATTATATCGACTTTTATATTATTATTGGAATTTACATTTTGGGTAGGTAAAACATCTTCATATATTTCCTTACTCCATAACATTGTTATTCTAAAAAATATATTTTTTTTATGAAACCAGGCAACTAGATATGAATTGTTTTTAAATCTCACGGTAATTTTACGATTCTATTTTGCTTTTTAATTAAACAAAAGTAAAAAAAAATGCATTCTAATTATAGAAATGATTTCTGTCTTTGTTTATTAATAATTTAAAGTCTACAAAACATTATATACGAGGGCGGGAAATGATTGAAAATATAAATTTAACTTTCGTCACTAGAACGTTATGAGAATTTCTCTCACTTGCGACGGAAATCTCGTTTTCGCTGAAGGTATTCTATTACAGAATGACGTCTTTTCGTAATGGGTTGTAGAAAAAAGTCATTATAACGAGAAAAAAGTCATTATTATGAGAAAAAAGTCATTACAATGATTATTTTTACACGCTTTCTATTAGCTTCACTTACAGTTACAAACAAACAAACATACATGTTTGTTTGTTTGTAACCGACTCCTAGACGTACGAATGATTTGAAATTTGGCAGGTGTACATAATTCCGGTGACAATGCATTAAGAAATTTTTTTTTGAAAAACAAATGGCGACGAGTTTTGGATTATCGTCCGATTCGCTTCAAAATTGGTATCTGAGGGTTTTCGTGGTCAGAGATTATGATTCTTTTGTCAAAACTGAAAAATTCAAGATGGCGGCTCCAAAATGGTAGACGGTTTTGTGATAATGGTCCGATTCTATTCAAAATTGATACCAATTGATACCAAAAACCCCCACATACGTGGGGGTTTTTGGGGTCGGAGATTATGATTATTTTGTCATAATTGAAGGATTCAAGATGGCGGCTCCAAAATGGCGGACGAGTTTTGTGATTATGGTCCGATTCTATTCAAAATTGGAGAATAATAGTAAAAAAAAATTAATAATAATAATAATAGTTTGAAAAACTGAAAAACACGCTTTAATAGAAAACGAAACTGAAAAGTTTAAAATAAATAATAGTTTAAAAACTAAAGAACACGCTTTAATAGAAAACTAAACTAAAAAGTAGAAAATAATTTCAAATGAGTTTGAAATAAGAATACAGTGATTAACAACAAATTTATTTCATCGTGGAAAAGCGTAGGGTGCTTTTTAAGATATTTTCATAATGATTCTACTTTTACCAATATCTGTCCATGAAATATTAACAACAATTGACATCAAGCACCCCACGCTTTTTTACGATGAAATAAATTTGTTGTTAATCACTGTATTCTTATTTCAAACTCATTTAAAATTATTTTCTACTTTTTAGTTTAGTTTTCTATTGAAGCGTGTTTTTTAGATTTTAAACTATTATTTATTTGACATTTCTAGAAACTAATGCAAACATTCAATTCAAATCTTTCCTGCTCGTTTTGGCCAATCAAAACATTTTTATAGTGGGAATATTTTACCTAGAAAATTGCCACGGGAATAATTTGAGGTATATTGTTTTTATTGTCTGACAACGTTAAGATGTCTAAAAACCATGGTGTATTCACTTATACCTGTAAAATATTGGGACAAACTGGGGGACACCAGCCCACTTGAAAAAGGGAGTTATCTAGAGTTTCAGATGGCGCCGACGTCGTTTCTTGTCATAACTCAGTAAACTGCAATTACAGACCAAGGGTGTTTTTGTGATTTGTGTCTCTGATCCGTTCTGTGATTGTGCTTTTGTAGCCTTTGAGGTTATGTCAATTCCTTGTGAAATATTTTGAGGTTGATCGATCGATGTAACATATTTTAGAACAAACTATTCCATGTTTTATGTCAGTGTTATATAGAATTTTCGAGAGGTGTTCCGTAAAAATTCTAATTATGAACCGTACCATTTATTTTGTATGGTTAATTTTCTATTGATACGGCTCTATTGAACGTTTCTTATTGCTAAAAAAGGCGGAAAAGGGTCTTGTCTTGATCTTTGAACCTCCGAAAGTATTTTAGAACGACGCGTTTTGACATCGAATTCGTGTTCCTGGGGCAAAATACGTACGTAAAACCAGCGGCAAGACTCAACTCGACGGAGCCGTATCAACAATTCATTTGGACAATCCCGCTTTGCTTAAGAAGTTGAATTTTATATTATTTTCTCTGTTCAAGATATTCAGACGTGTCTCAGGAAAGAACTTACATGTTTTGTATAATTTTCAGAATTAATGCATGAATGTCTCTACTCCACAAAAACTTTTTAAATACTTATTTTTCAAAATTAATTTGGACAGATTGATGAATAAAAGGAATACCATAATATCCCTTAATATTATGTGAAGTGTTCCTCCTCGTTCAATTTACATTATTATCAGGTAAAAATGTACTTTTTTGTTGTTGTTTTGCGTGGCACTATTTTGAGGGTAGCCAATTCTTTCTCCTTTATTCTGGAAACAGCAAATGATCAGAAAAACTTGATTTAAATTTTTGACATAGTTGAGTAACAAATCTAATCTGTTTTTATGCTTTTCGCGATGAATTAAAAATAGAATGTAGAAACGCTTCGGTATTTTTGTATTTGCAAGATCAATAAAATAATTATGTTTTTGGGTAGAATTAAATATATTATGAGACTATTGTCATAATCAGTCAAAAAATTTATTCCGAGATTCCTTCGATTGAAACATTTACATGTTAATGGTGATCACTGCATTCGATGCTATCTCATTGACAATCAGTATCTGTATTCCATTGTTTATCATTATTGTCCACATTTATTTTGGAATATAAGTTGATTGTTAATTATGAATATACAATAGACGTGAAAATCCTTTCAATAAGTGATGATATCGGAATAGATAAATATGTATGTGCTAGTAATTTCACCAAGGAAAATATTTTGAGAAATTCGTCATACATGATGGATCCACAATCACAAAGGACGTTTGCTCATGATAAAAATCTTATGATGGAGCGGATAATGATTTCATAAAGTACTGTAAATTGCATACTTAATTTAGCTTTCAAACCAATAAAAGTACGGGAGATGCAATCTCTTTCGCTTTCCGAAAAAATCTATATTCTAGTCTGAAGGAAGTGTTTTGCGACATATCTAAAGCTTTTGACTGTTACTTAAGCTTCATCTCTACAGCTTCAGAGGACTGCGCCTCAATTGGTTCGAATCCTATCTGAGTGAAAGAACCTCTCAGCTTTTGGGCAAATTAAGAGGTGTTCACTATTTTGGCAGACAACACGACTATCTTATCGCAAGAACTCAAATTACCTTCATATAGCGGAGTAAAAATAGCTTAAAATCAGGCTTTATTTTGGAATCCTGGAGGACTCCATGGATTTTCTTAAAACCTTCTGATATTACTTAGAAATGACTTGCAGAAAAAAGTTATAAACTTATATTCGTGCGCTGATTGTTATTAATTGTTTAAACAATGAAAAACAATTTTGTTGGGCAAATTTTACCCAAATTGATGCTTTAGGGGTTTTTGAGGTCGCTGAACAAGAATATGACTTTGAAAAAACGATGGCGTGACCAGTCATAAAGGTAGATTTCATGAATGATAATTTACAGCTATTTTTTATTTATGTGTACATCTCGGTGAAAATTTTTTCAGGTAAAAGTTGTGGAGCTAATGAAGCTCTATAAACGACTTATAGTTTGCCGATATTGGGTATGAAAATGAAATATTGCGATTTTTTAAATCTTTCAACAGCTGCCATTTTGAAACTATTGGACCATTTTCGAAATTAGCCGAGGTCATGATATTTTTGTTTCATTCGGTTGAAAAATGTGGCCTCTACTCAACAAATTTCGTTATAACCCATATATGTTTCAATATCACATTTTGAACTAGTTTTTAAAGCATGTCCTCAAACTTCAAATTTATAATTTTTTTCAATTATTCAATATTTTGAGCTCTGTATTTTCGAAATAAAATTTCATTTTTTTTTAATTGTCCTCTAATGGGTTTTAAGGCCATTTGGCAACAAGTTTTCGAAAATCTGTTGAAATATTTTCACTTTATTCTCACTCTCTTGTGATATTACAACTGAGAATAAAGTCATTATGATGAGTTTTCGATAAAGAAAAGTGTGCGTGACACAAAAGTGCTTTCGTAGAAATTCCTAGTTTGAATTGGAAATTTAGTTTTCCGACTTGACAGTTAAAACTTGGAAATTCCGACAACAAAGTCGGAATTTCGAGTTTGAACTGAAAACTCCATTCTCGGGAAAAAAACTTGGAAATTCCGACCACAATATGGGCCCGTCCCTGGTCTAATTAGCCATATAAAACACGGAAGAAAAGCAACACGAAAGCGCAGGTCGAAGTGTTTGCTTTTCTTGAGTGTTTTATATGCAATAATACATGAAATGCAATGCAACATTTCATCCACAGCTGGTATGTTATAAACAGCAAGACTTTTCTAAATTGAGGGGCTACCTGATGTTTACGACAGTTGCTGAAAATGTACATGTTGTTCGAGAAGGTTCTGATATGGTTTCTATGAAAAATGGTTTGTTTATTATGTGAGTTTGGATTGTTTACCGACTCCGTTTGTAATTCCAAGAACAAACTTTCTTATCTACAATGGAAAAATGTAGTATACCCAGTGGCAGATTTACACATTTCGACAGTATATACTGTTAAATTTTTGCCGCCCTTACCTCTACAATTGTCAGTTCATAGATTATTTTTGCAATCCAACAATTTGATTGAAATTGCTCAAGAAATAGTTTTTTGGGTATATTTCTGAGCTAATCAAAGCTACTTACACAATTATGTACAATCTTTTTGACGCTATAAGACGCTAAAAAAAATTGGTCCCAAATTTGCCGGCCCTAGGCTCAAGCCTACTCAGCCTTCTGGAAAATCCGCCACTGAGTATACTAAAAGAAATATTGGAATATGCTCAAGAAGCAAGTTTGCTTTTATTTCCGGCAAAGTAAGCCTATGAGACAAGCGCGTATTCAAGGGGGGGAGGGGGTGTTATGGGGGTAATTACCCCCTCCCCAAGAAACTGCAAAATGTTTAAGTTGATGGAATGGCCACCACATCTCTACTCAAATCTAAAACGTCGTAGCCGCTCTTGCCGCTAGGTATGTTCTCATTAGTCTAGTCGAAAAGTGAGTTTCCTGCGAAAAATCGTTCCAAGTCTACTCAAATATGTCATTCTGAGAAAGATGTATTTTTCGATTTTTTCCGTCGTCGAGAATTTGCAATTTTTTTTAAACAAAAATAAACTGAGGCCGTTTTTTGGTAATACCTTAAAAACTATTGATGATAGAGAAAATAAAAAAACTGGTTCTTGAAGAGGAGGAAATTTTCCAAAAGTTCCTACTCTCGGAATTCTATCTCAATTATTTATAATTTTAATTCAACGTTGAAAATAGGGCTCCGCGTGGGCGTTAATGCAGGAGTACAGCACCTCTCGAGAGAGCAATGCACATACAATATTTTTTTATACTATTGTAACGAACCTAGGCCGGACCTGTCGCCTCACGCGTTGCCATCGACAACGATGATGTCATCCCCGGAGATATTCGAGAACAATCCAGTCACGCTGCCGCGGAAAACAACGGTCAATATTAGAAACAACTGGAACATGCTGTTCGCCAACCGCCAGAATTGGAAACATCGAGAATTCTGTAACGGAGATAAATAGGCAGCCCTCAAGAGGGAGTCTGAGTCTCAGCAGCTGATAACGTCGAGCGATACAGTGGCGTAGTTAGTAATATGAATTAGTTGTGAATTTAAGTGTGAAATAAATTAGTAAAACCAAGTTAAGTTTATTTACGTTACACTATTAAATACGAATAAAAAAAAATTGTACTATCATTTGAACAACTGATATAATGTAATTCCGTTAGATTTTTTTTCATTGGATTTTGATAATGTGAGGCTATTGTTAATCAAGAAGTTTTTTTGGAACCGTCGATTTTATTAAAAATCGAATTGTTCACAGAACGACTCCATAACTTTTTTGTTTCCTGGAGCACATTTTACATGTTTTTTCGATAATATCATGCTATAAAATTGTTTAAAAATTGATTATTATGTTAATTATACATTTCTAAAGTTAATAAAATATGAGAAATCGAGTAAATATTGTAATTTTTTTTTATTGATATATTTATTCTCTCTTAAATCTGCACCCGAAATCGACGTCACCTGCGAGGAATGGCACAGAAATGATCAAGTTTCTACATACAAAGTATCCTTCCCTCTAGATAAGCTGAAAGTCGCCTATGACCCTTCTATTTGGCCGAAAGGTACTGAAGTTCGCAGATTCCAGTTCAGGGAAAATTTTCTGAAGAACGCCAGGTCGAGCCAAACAACGTAGTTTCCAAATTGAACAATAACGATGCACCAGTTGACGAAAATAACGAAAGTTCACTTCCTCAATGTAAAGGTGGGGCGAGTATATTTAGTATTTTTCATATTAATGCTCAATGTTTAGCTAACAAGCTTGAAATGTTTGATGTATTTCTACAGGGGCAAAACTTTGATATTTGTTGCATAAGTGAACACTGGCTGAATGAAACTAATCTTCGCAGTATAAATTTAAATGGTTATATCTGTGCTGCTTCCTTCTCGAGAAGCAATATGATCCACGGAGGAACCGCAATATATTTATATCAGAGAAACCGCCGTTGACATATCGATGGCCACGTGTCATTAACTGCTCCCAATTTGACGTTCGGCTGAATTATTACTTTCTTTGAGATTGTCGGCAAACAGTACGATCTAATTTAAGGTGGAGGGAGGAATTTATTGTGTGTGAAGTCGCCGCTTAAGGTGATTCATCCGTTGAGACACATTACAAAATTAGTTAGAAATGTCTGAGAATGTAATTATGGATTCTTTTGGGAGTGCCGGAGCAAGTGATAGAGGCTTGATCATTTTTATTTCTTTCTATGAAATATTGTATTAGGGCTAGGCATGACACTTGGTTCAAAATATTATTACTTATATTAAACTTAAAGTGCCAAAACATATATTTTTTTTACTTTCTAGAGGTTGTTTGTGTCGGTTTTTTTTCAACATTTTAATTTTATTCTATTTCATGCTTTTTAAACTTTATATATTACTAGTAGACACGCTACCATCTATCCCCTCCTTCACACAAATACTTTCCGGGACGAAACTCGAAATTGCGGTACGAGATCTTGCCTCGCCGAAATTTGCGTATGCTGACAATGGTTTCCATAAATATTATTACAGTTGCAAGATTTTCGCAATGCATTCTTTCAACTTCAAATTCGTCACAAACGGCACTACATGGTATACCAAAATTTCTTATCGATTAAACGAGTGAAAGTAGCTCAGAATCCCTCACTAATTTATCCTCACTTCTCTTTCCTGCTCCATCATCAGACTCTGATCACCACATATCTATAACCTATTCATTGCGACCATTCCAATGAGTCGAAACATGATACATCTGCTGCAAGTTGGTGAGGAGTTGAGTATCCTATAGATTTCGGGTGATGCTGCATCATCATGTCAGGGTTGCCATGTTCTTGCAATATCATTGAAGTAACATTCAAATCGATCAGACCCGTGGAGTTTCTCACATCCCTTCATCAACTAGAAACGTGCTGATGATCTACCAACGGTTGAAGAGATTTTCTTGAATCATAGCTGAGAACATTCTCGATCAAATCATCTTTCGAACAAAAAAACTAAAACAAAATCGGTCCATCCGTTTGTGAGCTACGATGCCACAGACAGATACACATACACAGACACACAGATACACACGTTAAATTTATAACACCCCTCTGTTTGCGTCGGAGGTAAAAAAAACAATTTTTGTAAAGTTTTGTTAATTTTTTAAAGCTATTTTCTAGGGTCGGGAATAATAACTATTATTCCTAGAATCGTTACTTTCGTTATGACGCCAAGACCCTTTTTCAAACTATTTTGAAACTCAACTTCTACCCTCGGGCGCCAGATTTCATAGTGCTTGAGATACGGAATGTCCAGGGGTCTGGTTTCTTGACTTAATTGAAATCTGCAAAGGTCTGTAGGCTGGGACTGGAATCCGGTTGCAAGAATAAAAAAAAAGAAAATAACACAAAATATAAGATGAGATGCATCGAACAAATACAAAAATAGAGCACAACAATCAATTATTGCAATTTGAATCACATTTCATTAAAACAGAGCTTTATTCAGAATTAAAAAATACAGAAGCAAAGTTTTAAATATAAAATCTTGATTGAAGCCCGGGACTCGAAGTGATGGCGCATTTGCTGTTTCAGTTGGAGGAAAACCCGGAAAATCCCACAACACCATCAGAAATCAGATCATCAACTTTCTCATAGAAAAGGACACATGCTCCCTGGGAGCTAAGAGAATCAATCTTGGAAAATACACGGCAGTCATCGAAGAGGTGCCAACAATTAGAATAAGGGTGTTTGCAATATGCAGTATAGTGTCCATTGGAAATGCTGCCGCTATGATTAGATATGGCGTAGATATTATAAAGAGTATTCATTCCATCCTGAGCAGAATATTGGTCCAAATTCAAATTTTGTATGGGAAAATTAATCACATTGTCCAATTTACTGCCATCAGTCGAAGAAACACGTTTTAAATGTATTACTAAAATTTTTGGAAATGTTTGTATACGAATCATCTTTTTGAATTCCCTTTTCATTCCACAAGTTGAACAGTATGGGCTCACATCGTTAGTCAAAGTCTCCTCTTCTGTCAACAGTTCAATTTATTGTGTTAAATTCACGACTTCGTTTGGCAAGTCTGGAATAGGGATTGAAAGTACCCAGAAAGGTTCAAAAGTAACGGAGCAGTAATTACAAAAAGTACATCTCAATATAGACTTCAGCTGACCGGCAAATGTATCCAAAATTTTGGAATTATGAGTAGACAGATATCTTGTCCAAGAAATGGAAGCTTTCTGATTATCATTCGTGATGACAAAATCGTTTGGTGATGGATGAATCTCTGCACTCGCCTTGTTTAAATCTTCATGTAAACCTACCAGATGGTATCTTAGAAATTCTTCCAAATCTGCTGGGACGTTATGATCGAAGGAAGGAGCAAAATTTCTGAATAGACGGAAGAAATGTGAAGTATCCACTATTTTTCGAGAAGAATCAGGACTCCAGATATTTTCCATCAAAGATATAAAAGATTTCACTAAATTTCCTTTCATTCTTGATGTAGCAGTATTTAAATCCCCCATACAAAAACGAAACGAAACGAGAGACACTGGAGCATGCTATTCATAAAACAGGTATTTCCTACATTCTTCAATCCTCTTAGGCCAAATGTAGAAATGGAGTCTCTTGTTGGTATGGCATGCTCACTCATGTTTAACGAAGAATCCATAGGTTCATTGTTCCTGTAATTCAAAGAAGGTGATAGAGAAACTGATATTGATTTTTTGGAAAGTACTGAGTGATTATCTTTGATAACTGATATGTATCTCGTAGGAAAATTGGGACGATAAAATAATTCATCCAGTGGATGCGATGGAGGAATTGTACCCATTACAGAAGAAGCATTGCCCCTTTGAATTGCTATACTAATTCTTTGTATCAAAAATGACGTTGAACGTTTATCTTTATCGTTTTTCGTTATGTAGCGTTCAGCCCTACATTTCAGCTAAATGGCAATGTTAAGTCACTTAAAAATGGCATATCGAAAATGTCACACACTATCGCGAACATTCATTTTAAATAGTATCAGTTGTGAAAAGAAAGTGTTCATCTTATCTAAGGTTGTTTTTATACAAATAATGAATGAATCAAGCATATGTTTTTCCCATTGGGAATATATTCATGAACATTATTCGTCAACTTTTTCAATTTGGCATTTTATCAAACTTTCATTGGGAAAACTTCATTGGACCAAATATCATTTGGAAAATCTGAAAACACATTGAGTTTTAGGATAGAGTGAATAATCCGGAGAAGATTACTTGTAACTAATAATCCATTTAAAAGGGAAACATTCTTCAGTTTAATCGTGGATTTTTCAATTCACAGAAAAATCTTTCTATCAATATTCAATTGAGAATGTTTCCCTTTTCAACATGAATACCCCACAAGAGGTTATCTTGACGATGGAAGATAGTGACTAGAGTTTATCTTTCAGTCGCAGATGATTCCACATCTGATTTTATGAACATCCTGTTTATATTTTCAACAAATCAATCCATTTAAATTAGACGAAAAAATAAAGAATGGAATTGATATAATTTATATAGAAATTATATTTGGTCCAGGAGTAGATCACAGGAGTAGAAGTAAAGATCCGAAGAGTTCCCACCTTACCCGTGAGTGAAAATACCTTTTGAGGCGAAAAAACATCCCCATACAGGATTTGATCAAATGAATGAGGGTAAGATCTCTTCGGATCTTTACTTCTACACCTATAAACTACTCCTGGATAAAATATAATTTGTATATGAATTTTTTCTTCATAAAAGTCTAATTACTCTGGACTATAACTGTTCTAGTAGATTTTGGTATTGGAATAAAATGTCTGATGAGTAGTTCCGATGATTTTTCATGAAAAAAATTGAAGAAATGATGATTGACATATGTGCTGGCATCAGACAAGTTAGTTCAAACAGAATGGCAATTTGATAAATAAAATATTTTGAATCATCTAGTTATTTCGATAATATTTCTTATTGTCAAAAGCAGACATTTTCAATATAGGGTTGAAACTGGCAACCCAAATGAAGTTTTTTTTTGTATCCTAAGTTGTTTAAAGACGTGTTATCAACTAGCATTTGAAAAATAAAAATAGCCAGTATATCCCCAAAGAGATAAATAAGATTGCAATAGACTTGAATAAATTAACATTTCAGCAGCATATGGTACTTACTCATAGACAAAATTGATTAGTTAGAATCGCCATATCAGAAATAATAATTTTACATTTGATAACCACCATTAACACATTCAGTCACAGTCAGACATATCTGTCTTTATCTTAATTCAAACACTGCTCTGATCCATAGTTTATAGGTTGAAAAAGGGAAAGGTACTTTCCATAGAAGTTGCCAAATGTAACCACAATATAACAATTTTATTTAAACTTTAACTTATGCAATTTTCACAATTTGAATTTATTACACAAATTATGAGAACTTCAACAATATATTTTATGCAATAAATTGAACAGCTGAACGGAAATCAGTTTATAAGTTCCAACAATGGACATAAACTATAACACCTCTTACAAAATATAATTAGAAAAATATTTGTGAGATATCTCACTTTATTACTCTCGTTTCGGACGTCCATCGTCTTAATGGATTTAAAAGATTTTTACGACGTTTCGAATGCTTGTATCTGCAATCGTCTTCAGGTGAATACTGACAAGTTTAGGTGCTATTTACCAATTTATATGACCTACCGGTGCGTGTAATTCCGCCATGTGCAGTGGTGCGTGAATTTGCGTTTCAGTCTCAGAAGACATCAGTGTTAGTTCTTGATTCAACGCTTGTTGACTAAGGCAGGCTTGATGTGGCGGCTCTTTTGAACTTTCGTTTGAACCAATGCTCCTCTCTATGTAGAACACTTGCGTCGTCCATAGAACTCGATGGTGCTCAGTCAGGCGTGAGTCAGCTTCCCATTTTGACGTTTCTCACGTTGAGTCCGATTTCTTGAACTCAATGCAAATCTTACCGATGCATTTTGTTGTCAGTAAGAATTGCATTTATGGAATTCCATGAAATGCGAGATTCTCTACTGGAAGACGAAGAGGCCGTTATCGGTAAGATTGGATGAGCACAAGAAATGGACTCAACGTGGAGAAACGTCAAAATCAGGAATCGCTGACCACGCCTGGACTGAGCACCATCGAGTTCTACATAGAGAGGAGCATTGGTTCAAACGAAAGTTCAAAGAGGCCGCCTACATCGAAGCCAATAACGCCTTTAGCCAACCAAGCGTTGAGATCAAGAACGTATGGAAACCACTGATTGCTCTTTCTGGCGGGCTGCAGAGGCGCGAAACTTCACGCACCACCACACCACGCGAAATTACACGCACCACTGCACATGGCGGAATTACACGCATCATTGCACCGGCAGTCATATAAATTGGTAAGTAGCACCTAAACTTGTCAGTATTCACCTGAAGACGATTGCAGAAACAAGCATTCGAAACGTCGTGAAAATCTTTTAAATCCATTAAGGCGATGGACGTCCGAAACGAGAGTAATCGAGTTACCACATCGTCTACAACCTTCAAACATATCTCACTTTATCTTACTTTGTCACCCAAGAGACCGATTTTTCTATTTTCTTTTTACAATCTAAGTTCAGAAAGTAATTTTTATGGTGGGCGTGGGAATTAAATTCGCCCACTTCAATTTTATCACTTTATAAACTCGTCTCAATATAAAAACAAAACTTTACGGGCTACTCGTAATATTTACTTTGAGCTTCGAGGAAAGAAAACAGAATCACTTCGATATCTCGACCCACCCTTTGTCGAAGCCCGAACTATGGTGCTTCACACTCCTGATATACCCCTAGCTAAGTACTAACTTAGCAGTTATATGGCTAGGATTCTGCGTAAGAGACATCAACGTGTATTACTTACTAGAATCATTATTACTATAATATAGAAAATTCGAGTATCTTATAAAACCACCTTCAGGAACTTTATCCTAAATTAAAAACCCCTATATCTGTATATTAGTCTTATTATCAATTTAAAATCATAAGCTTTAGTCTGCAAGTATCTTGAGGGAAACAAAAAAATTTGTTAACTTGAGATCTAATTCATTAACGCGTTAACTGCTCTCGTTTGGCCATGCTTCACAACTTGAGCAGCCAGAAAAACTAACATATTGTGACCCTCGACAGAACCTGAGATCCTAAAATCGTGGTTCATTGATCTTGTGCTATAGGATATTAAAATTCCACAGCAGCAAAATAGATTCAAAACGTCAAATTCACTATTTATTTCAATAGAGTACCAGGACGCTATGAATTCTATCGAACTCTAAATACCTGCCAGAGTCAGAAATGAAACAAATGCCGGTGAAAATCCTCCCGAGTACGGTAGGATTGTCAATTAATACAAACTAAATGAATTTATGACGGTCAATTGGGAAGACAGTCTGCTATCGTAGTGTTAGGAATTCTTAGTCTATATTTTGGTTCGACCACAATACCCATAAATCAATCCGAAATAACAAATAATACATAAATCGATTTATCGTGAAAGTCACGGGACTGGAATATTTTACAACTCGGTAAATCGAATGAAATATTTAACGAATAAAATAAAATCAATCCGGAGTTTCGCCAACCTGATAAACTCGCCAACCTGATGAACTCAATAGGTTATCAACCACAGTAGGGGAAAAATATACCTACAGGGCAATAGGGGCAGAAATGTATTAATGACACGATCAAATCAACAGGTTATCAAAGGTTTATACAGAATGTTCTACGTTTTACGTAAACTACCTTCTTGACGACTCGCAGAACAATTTTTGAGGTTACACGGACTGGAGGAAAAGAGAGCGATCCTAGTTAAATCTCACCCTTCTATATCCACCGGATTTAAAAGAAATATCGGACAAAAACCGTATAAAGAAAGACCCTCTTTTTGTCTGATTCACATAAGAACTGGACCAGAAAGCAGCTTAACATTTTGTCCCCTTATAAAAAAGCATTCGACGTTTTTACTAATATGAATCTACCTTTTTCTACTCTTATAGTAAATCAGACAGAAAAGTGTATTAGACTTTTTGTACAGTTCTTTTGCTCGGTTTTGTGATCGGTCCAGTAACTTTGTTTTCTAAACAGGCGTTATTTTGTTGCCAGACCATAATTAATATTGAACCCCAAGTTACTTCAAACTTTTGGTTAGCCGTTCTTAGTAACGGAGCTTGGAAAAAATGCTTCTTTACAATTTGACATATATCTTGAAACAGTTACATAAATGGAACTTATTAATTTTCAACAATACAATAAACTTTTTAAAACAAATTTGCTTTTGTGGCCATTTTGGCGTCAAAATCATTTATTATTTTATTTTTCACTTGATCGTTACTGCTTTATAATACCTTGGCAACGGTTGCTATCAACAGACCCATAACGCCCGGGGCGTTATGGAGGGCATTATGAATCATAACGCCCGCTAAATGTTTTTTTCGGTAGTTCAATAAATTAAATACTCAGAAATTTTTTATTTATAGCTGTACATGAAAAAGGGACTAATTATTTTCTCTCAAATAGAAATTACAATTTTCAAATGTTCCTGAAAAATTAGTACCAAGTTTGAAGTTCTGTGAGGTGACCGATGATGAACTCCTCAATGTGCATTCGGTTTCGTTCGGAACGTTAACATTTTCTTTTTCGGAAACAGAATGGGCTATCATTGTAGCAATTTTGTTCTTCGAGGAGATACTTTCTTCAATATAGCTTTCCGCTACCGTACTACTCTTCCATTTTCCATGTAATTTTAGTGTTTCAAAGGAAGCACCACCTTGAACAAGAAGCGTTGACGACGTTCGGCGTAGACAATGTCCGGTGTAACCTTTCGGGTTTTCCAAATTTAGGTATTTCGCTATGATAGAAGGAACACTTCCTATAGTATTTTTACCTACAGGTAACTCAATGCATTTATTATTTCTGTAGGTTAAAAAAAACCTACGTTGTTTACATCCTTTTGGTCGTAGTGCAATGTACTTTTTAACTAAGTTCAAGGCTCCTATTTCGCTTTCTTCAAAAATGGTGAAACTTTTTGAGTTGCAGGTCTTGGTTTCTGGTACCTTGATCAGTAAAACGGCTTCAATGTCATCAACTGTCATCTTGACCATTTCATCACGTCTTAAGCCTCCAAATACGCCCATTACCAGAACAACTTTATGTAGCAGAAAAGTATCATCTGGAGCTTTTCTTATGGAAAGTAATACTTGTCCACCTTCCAATACCTTTGACTTTTTAGGAATGTATCCTTTTGAATTAACTTTTAGAAATGCCATCAGTTGACTGAATGCTGATATATTAATATTTTCATTATCAATCAATATTGATTTCAACTGTGAGTATTTGGTCCATAGACTATTTGCACTATATTGTTCAGACTGAAATAATGTAAAATAAATAAAAAATATTAATATTTTTCATGAGATAAAGTCACCAGTTCCTGGAAGTATGCCATTAAGACAGTTTCATTTACGGTATTCACTCTGTTTTCATCTTTCCATTTCAGAAAATGGTGATACTCCTTCTCGTATAAGTGTTTGGATTTCAAAGGCAGTAAATTTCCTAACGCTTTTTCAGCTTTGAGTGTCATATTCTGTGGGATCTCCATAATTATTATAAACACAACCGGTTTTAGTTTCCTCCACTAACAAGCTTGTCAATTCTTACAAAAATGCAGCGTCGTTTTATTAAATAAACAACCCTTAGCAACCTCTTCAATGATTCCATGGCAATTGCATAGAAGCTCACTTGTGCTCAGTTGCCGACCAGAACGCAGTAAATACTATTAGAAGAAATTTATAAAGTAAACAACGTCGTTTAAGATAATTTTTTCGTGAAAAATAAAATATTGTATGCACCACGAGCGTTACTAGATCCTAACGCCCATCGGGCAACATTCATCCCTCGGGCCAAAGGCCCTCGGGTGAATGTTACCCTCCGGGCGTTAGGATCTATATAACGCACTTGGTACATAAATAGCTATTTACAAACTTCACCTGCCTAGCTGATTATGACTCGATTGAGAGCATTGCCAAACTAAGTCGTGTCTGTCTCTCACGATTCGCAAAAATTAACGTTAATGTGGCTGCCTGGCCTCACTTGGGTATTGGGTGTGGGTATTTAATAATAATTTTTATAATGTTTCATGAGGACTCTGGGCCCCCTGTCCTCTCGGGCCCCGGGACATTATCCCCCCCACCTCTCTCCGGGCCTAGACACACACAATGGATCAGTTGAATAACATTGAGGTGCTGATAATAATTTGGAAAATTAACATTCGGGTCAGAGGATTGATGGAGTATGAAAATAAAGTGCCTAGAGATGGCACAAGAGGCATCACTACCGTGGATAGAGAAGAGGGTCTATTTACGAACATACTGTATGATTTCCCACTGCCTTGGAACTAATTAGTACACGTTTACCTTATCATCGGGAAAATTCCATGGAATTGACGATACGAGAATGTTACCTACCCAAAGTAATATTTATGCTAATTTTCACAACTTGACAATTTCTCAAAAAGAATGCCATTATCGCGAATTTTCCAGATAAGTTTTTTTCCTTCTCATTCCACCCAACGTGAAAACCATTTTTCGAGGGAAATAACTGGGATTATCGGCATTCACGTCAAATGCGAGCACTATAAATAACAGTTGATTGTTCGAATAAGTAGTTTTTAACGTTTGTACCCAGAATGAGGCGTTTAGTTTTTTCTCTGTTAATTGGAGTGTTTTTTGTTCTCGGGTCTGGACACGAGGGTGAGTCTGAATATTCCATTTAGAGGCTATTCCCAGAGTTTCATCAAGTGAAAATTTTTACTATTGAGAAATTGACGCGCAGTACTGTCGGTTTTAGAATAATTGTTCAGAATTTAATGAAATTCGGCATAGTAGTAGATTATGACGGGAAAAAGTTCTAATTGAATTTTTGAAGAGCTACAGAGAACCAATAAAAATATATTTGCATTTGTAATTTCATACATTCAACATTAGGGCTTTTGAAAAATCACAAGTTTTATCGCATTCTACAAAAAGTACCGTTCATATTTAAAAAAAACGGAAATAACGAGAGGATAGTTATTTTTGTACCAAGGCCGTAAAAATGATCTTTTTTGGTCGAATCAGCAGCCAAAGCCAAGCAAATTTCAGGTGCGGCCAAAAAAGATCATTCGGCCGAGGTATACACAATTTTTTTTAGGCCAGTGTCTTATCAAGTAGGTGACATTTTTTTACATTTTTGTTCCTGAAAAGAGACGAAAATGCAAGAGTAGTTTCAAATCTGTATTAACCAAATGAAAAATTTATTATTAAGTAACAAAGTAAAATGTAAAAATTGTGTGGTTAGGACTGAATTTTGATAAAATGCTATCATAGATACAGTAGCGTGCAGATTTTAGGGGATTTTTTTAAATGGTGTACCCTGTATATACACGAAATTTTTTCCTGATTAAAAAAATATACCATATTTCATCTTATACCGTTTTTGAGTTATTTAACTTACTGTAAATACCTATCCTATGAAAGTAAACATTTTCAAAGTAGGCTTTGAACATGCCAACTGTATTGTTTATTTTTCTACATTCAAGTAAAAAAAAACTTTATTGGACTATATTTAGTGAAAAAAGTGGTTCTTTATTGCACAATGAAATGTTTATTGCACTCATCTGTCATTCTACTACAGCGTTTTGTGATCATAACAAACAAAAACGTTCAAATCGACGCCATTTTTAGTACATTTTCTGTGATATTGTTTTACTTTTTAAACAATTGCATATTTTATATAATTTTCAATCATATTTATTGCATACTGGATTACGGAATAATCAGAAAATGTAATTTATCAAAAATAAAGTTTGAGTTAAATTGTTCCTAACATAGGTATCGGTTCCTAACTTTCTCAATGCAAATCGATAGTGCTAATTTTTTATTAAATATTTCGCTATTAAATTACGCTTTTTATTTTCCCTCACTTAGTGCCACCTAAATAAAACATTTTTTTGATTTTTGCCTGAACGTAGAAAAAATATTGTATGCAACTCGTGCAAAAAGTGTGTATTGCACTCGACGTGAAGTTGTACGACGAGGCCGTCAGGCCGAGTTGGAATAAACACTTACTTCTTGCACTTGTTGCATAATAGTAAATTACGTAACAAGTCCGGAAAATAGTTTTTTTTGGACGAATAGACAAAATTCTGGAAGTCTGTGAGTCCAAAAAAACTATTTTCGGGAGTGTTGCGTACAATATGTTTTCGGTAACCGTGTAGAATAACAAATCGATGAGACGACATATTTCTTTATTATACATTTTAATTCTTATTTGAATTAAACATGCAAACTTTTGACAACTAATTTCATATGAACTGTCAGCCCTTATTTCGTTGCAACTGCATTTATCAAAACCATACCTACCAAGATTTTCATATTTACAATGACAACAACGACGTGATTCTTCCCGGCCGGAAAATGCTACTTTCTCAAAGAAAAAGCGTCCGGGAAGTGGGTACATCCCGGACGGTTGCCGAAAAATAACTATTAGTGACATTTCTTCAATGGAATAATGTAAATGGTTCACAGTGAGGAAGAAAAAGTTCAAATATTTATACAAAAATAGATAACAAAGATTTATTTAGGAAATTTAAATAACATGATAACTTATAAAAGATGTTCAATGTGTCCACCATTATTGTCAATGCATAAGTACATTGCAAATTGCTTCATTATTGACATTCATATTTTCTATTTCAAGTCGAATCGTGTCTTTATCGAGTTGAATACTATTATTATCAAGGAATCCTAGAGAAATTAATCCATAGGGGCCAAGTCCGGACTGTTAGGTGGCCATTTAATATTTCCATTACTTCCTATCCATATTGGGAATACATTATTCAAATGTTCTTGAACGGGTAGAACACCATGCGGGGTTTCCCCATCTTGCATCCAAATCATACTGGCAAGCTCGTGTTACGTTCGTTATTCTTTTGCCCTGAAAATAGGGATATGCTCCGACTAAATAACCCAGTGGAGTCGGGGGTGGGTGTATTATGTATTTCAAATACGTTATATTCGTTTTATTGAATATTAGAAGAGGGCGCCAAGTAATTCCATAAATTAAACATACCTCCCTATGAAAGAAAACATCTGAAATTACTAAACAATTTACAATTCAGTATCAGCAAAGTTATCCCACAAATTAGGATCATAAACACACTAGAATGGGATAGAACAGTATTATAAAAAAAGAAACTCTCGAGAGTACAGCTTTACAATCAAAGTTAAATTCCCAAATTGAAGTTACAGTGCCAACTCACTACAACATTGATTGTAAAGTCAAACAAATGTCAAAAATCAAAATATATATTTTGTATGACTTTCAGAAAGGCGCTTGGCAAATATTATACCAATATTAACTAGAAATATATTAATCAATCAAAAGTTCCGCACTTGACTTAACGTTCGAAAAAGAAAACGGACATGAAAACACCATAAAAGAATGGCCACTATGTGGTACCTACTTATCGCTTCTCAGTGGTTTTTGTTTATTCATTTCTGGTTTTTCCCCTTGAGATTTTGTGCCAACTCCTTCAACGGATGTGTCTTTTCCTTCAGTGATTCTATTACCTTTTTTCTCTGGCTTCTAAATGACCGACCTGTTGTCACTATTGCTACCCAGCAATAAAGCGCCTGAAATATCATAATTCGTGTCACCCTCATAGCAGTGGGAATCATTGAACCTTTGAGAAAACTCACCTTCAGTGCAAAAACCCCATGCTATCTGGAAGCGTTTCCTCGAAATGTATTCAATTAATAAATCCAAAATATGCCTAAAGATGATGAACCAATCAAACGAATAGCCCAAAACACATCAACTTACTTTGTGCTACACCGAAAAAGCCGTTAACGAATTTCCTTCCGAACAATTCTGTAAAATAATATTTTCTACTTCTGCGATGAGTATTTCTTGATAGGTAACTCCTGTTAATATACAATCATAAAATATAGTTTTACAGTTTACAGTTTTATTTCTAAAAATTCCGCACCAAATGCTAACAGTTTTTCTTCCTGTTTTCTTTATTTGTTTTATCAATCTTTTTTTCCCACGACCTTCGATTTTGACAAGCTTTTATTTAGTTCCACTTCTTAGTTAGTTCGTTCGTTTGTTAGTTTGGGTCAAATCTTGCAAGTGAGTTTTGACCGTCAGATTAATTTGAAATTTGGCAGGTGTTCATACTTCCGGTGACAATGCATTAGGAAATTATTGTTCGGTAAAAAACGAAATGGCGGCTCCAAGATGGCCGACGATCTCTGTGATTATGGTTTTCTATTCAAAATTGATATGGGGGTTTTTGGGGTCGGAGATTATGAATTTTTATTCAAAATTCACAAATTCGTAATGGCGGCTCCAAGATGGCAAACGAGTTTTGAAAATGGTTCGGTTCTTTTCAAAATTGTATGTAGGGGTTTTCGGAGTCGGAGATTATGAAATTTTTGTCATAATTCATATATTCAAGAATGCGGCCCCAAGATGGAGGACGAGTTTTGTGATTATGGTTCAATTCGATTCAAAATTGATATGAGAGGGTTTTCGGGGTCGGAGATTATACATTTTTTGTCAAAATCAATAAATTCAAGATGACGACTTCAGGATGGCGGACTAGTTTTGTGATTACGGTCAGATTCTATTCAAAATTGGTGTGTGGGAGTTTTTGGGGTCGGAGATGATTTCTTTCAGCTCAAAACTTATAGGGAAGAGAGACCTTGTACTAACGAGTAGAAATGAACAGATTGAGGCGAACTAAGAAGCAAAAAATAAAATATCTAATATAAAACCTTTTTAAAGACAAGCTTTTATTAAAGCGTAAGCTTTTATTGAAGCGTAAAACGTAAAAAATAAGTTTAAGGCATCGCTGACAATGATTTAATTATTTTTTGATGACTTACTTGGTTTCAGAAAGCTTGTCGCGTGAACTGTAATAAAATTAATATCTCGACAAGTTGTTACTTACCAACCAATCATTGTCCGATGAAATTAATTGGTACCTACTTTCATGAACACTTCGCACGACAAGCTTTTTGAAACCAAATAATTCACCTACACGGCATAAATAAAAGCTTGTCTTCAAAAAGTTTTTTTATTAGTTATTTTTCCTATTGAAAACTCGTGCCGTAGAAAAGGATGACTCATCAGTCCATAATATTTTAGTTGAATAATCGGGATCTTCATTCAAATTTTGAATCATCTGTTGGCAAAATTCCAGCCTTTTCCTCTCATGTCTCAGTTAAAACTTGTACGGCTAAAATTGTATATGATTTGTAGTTGTTCTTTTTGAAAGTACATTGGATTTTGGAAAAACTTTTACCTAATTGATCGGCTACATTTTTTAAACTACATTCGGAATTTTCAAAAAAATAATACAATGTTTCAAAAACGTCTATTTGCGAATTAATATGGATAGGCTCACCTTCGAAATGAAGCAGTATTCTTCCTGGTTTTCTTGAACTACACGCTTTTTTCTACTGAAACTGAAGGTATGATTCATCTTTTGGTAAATATTTTTGAATGTATTTTCTGACGGTATTGGACGATTTGGATACAACACCCTATATGCACTTTTTGATGCACGTTTATTTTTGTTGTTTTGTATATAACAACTTTTTCTTCCTCACTGTAAACCATTTTGATTTTTCCATTAAAGAAATATCACTAAACAAACATAATATAGTTATCATTTTCATAGCTTACTTTAAAAATGTTAACTTTCATAGGTTAGGTATTTACAGTAACAACTAGTCTAAGTTATTCGACGTATAATAACTTAACGGTATAAGATAGGGGTAACATATGATATACTTTTAAAATCAGAAAAAAATATGATTCCAAAAATTCAAAAAAATAGAGGGTATTCCATTTGAAAAAAAAATCCCCTGAAATCTACACGCTACTGTATTTTTGATAGCACTCTATCAAAATCCTATCACAACCAAACAACATTTACATTTAACTTTTTTTTCTATAGACAATAATAACGATGATAAGGGGTGGGTAATTTATAGTTAATAACCCGGTACAATATTATTCTAGCTTCTTCTTCTTCTTGATAAATATGGCATTGATAAGATTTATTGAGATTTAGAACATATTTTCAATATGAAGAATACCTTCCCATCATCAATTATCTGCGTATTCTTCGTTTTGTCTCATATGTCGTCACTACTGTTCCACAAACTCGCGATAACCTTAAAACCCAATTATTTAATCAAAAGTATCTGGGTCTGCGGGCGCTTTACTATATTAATGAATCGAATGCGAAAAAGATAATCGTGTGTTTGAACCTCATTTTGATAATCAATGCACCGAATTGGAAATTATGAATGAATAAATATAAATATAAATAAGGAATGAATGCATAATAGCGGATTGTTTAGGAGTATAAAAAATACTATTATCGAAAATTATAACGGGCAGTTGAATTTACTTGTGATTCCAGAATGTGGACATGTAAATTGAATGTTTCATGCTTATCATAAATTTTTTACTGAAATCGGTTGTACACTATTTTCTCTGATTTGACTTCCGGCCATCGTGGGAGACAGAGGTCGACCACGTGGTCAGGAAGTCAAGTTAATGTGAGTTATTGTACAGCCGTTCAACGTGCATTGCAAAGTTATTTCATTGTTGTGTTGTTTCGAGTATCACTTAGAGTGAGACAATCCGAATGGGGATCGAAGTGGATCCCCGATACTGGCATATTATCCATAGTTGACAGGCCAAAAAACAAGCAGACAAGCAACCTCTCTCTCTCTCCCTCTCTAAATAAAATAATGCACTGCACTGTTTTAGCCAACATTTCTTTAGGGAGGTGTAATCCGGCCACGGCTTAAAATGCGTGGTCTTTTTGTTGATCTCCTGTCTAACTATCATAGAACTGAAACAACTCAATATACCAAATTCAATGGAAAATATAATAATTTAACAAATTGAAAAAATATCA
Organism: Gonioctena quinquepunctata; assembly: GCA_018342105.1. Taxonomy (NCBI): domain Eukaryota; kingdom Metazoa; phylum Arthropoda; class Insecta; order Coleoptera; family Chrysomelidae; genus Gonioctena; species Gonioctena quinquepunctata. Next base: position 201,756 of record JAFIRS010001999.1, on the reverse strand, counting down.
ATTTACAATATGAAAAATATACCTCGAGATAGGATTAAACTTTAAATGGTTCTTCTCTATTCCTCGAAATATTTGCCGGGACTTCAAACAGAAGTTCGTTTTGTACAAAAAGTTCTCAAACCTCTATTCCCAAGAACTGCTTCTTCCGGACAAATATGCTTTGGAAGGAATTATTGATTAGAAATTGAAAAAATAAAATTCAATATTTAAAAAAAATACCGCTGTGAAAAAAATACCAAAAACTAAAATAAAGCGTTATAATTAATAAAAAATCTTTTTAAAGACAATCTTTTATTCAAATGCACTGAAAAGTAAAAAATTATTGCGCAAAGTTTTCAGTTCGAATACAAAAGCGAAAAGCTTTTGAATCTATAACTCACGAAATAACCTACGTCACACATTCAAAGCAATTATTTTTTGCTTCTCAGTGCATTTGAATAAAGGCTCGTCTTTAAAAAGGTTTTTCATTAATTATTTTGTGCTTTTTAGTATTTAAGTACGCCTTATTCTATTCATTTTTGTTAAAGCATCGTTATTATGAGGCCTTTTTTTCCTGTAAGTTCTGAGCTATCTAGCCCTTCAATGAGGAGACATTTAAAGATGAACTCATCCGCCATCTTGGAGTTGCCGTCTTCAATTCATGAATTTTAACTAAAACTCAATAATCTTCGACTAAATTCATAATCTCCGACCCCAAAAACCCCGACATACCAATTTTGAATCGAATCGGGCCAAAATTACAAAATTCATCCGCCATCTTAAATTTGTGAATTTTGAAAAAAAAAACATAATCTTGGACCCCGAAAACCCCCACATACCAATTTTGAATAGAATCGGACCATAAATACTGAGATCATCGGCCATCTAGGAGCCGTCATTTTGATTTTATGAATTCCAAAGAAAAATCCATAATCTTGGACCCTGAAAAACCCCACTCACCAAATTTGAATCGAATCGGACCATAAACCTAAATTTCGTCCGCCATCTTGGAGCGCTATTTAATTTTTTTCTCTAACAAAAATTCCAAGAGCCGCCATTTCAATTTCATGAATCATAGAATCGGATCATAATCACAAAACTTGTCCGCCATCTTGGAGCCGCCATTCTGAATTTTTGAATTTTGACCAAAAATCCACAATCTCCGTCTCCGGAAACCCCCACTTACAATTTTGAATCGAATCGTACCATAATAACAAAACTCGTCCGCCATCTTGGAGCCGCTATTTTGTTTTTTTCTCTAACAAAAATCTCATAATACATTGTCATCGGAATTATGAACACCCGCCAAATTTCAGCTCAATAGGATGTCGGCAAGTATTCCAAAAATGGATTACAAATTTTGAAACAGAAAAAATGACATACGAACGAAGCAAGTTAAATATAAAAGCTTGTAAAAATTAGATCACCGAGGGAATGGTTACTTCTATTAACAAAAGGAGCTTACTATCAGCTGAAGATACAAAAGGGCCGTAGAATTTGACAAAAAATATTCAAACACAATATATAGGAATAATTTCAATAGAATAATAAGTAAGGCAAATTCAATTTTTACATCAACAGAAAGAAACATACAAAAATAACATCAAACAATTATGGAATGCAATAAAACAACCGACGATGAAATGAAAATTATAGAAGACAGATGTAAAGTAATAACGATTATTTCATGACTCTGGGATAAACATATGCCAACAAAATCTCCAAACCACCCAAAAAATTATTTTGTTCTGACACCGAAACATTAAATATAATTAAATCATTGAAGTCAAATGATGCGAACTGAAAAAAACGATCGCCACTCCACTCCACCATATTAAAAAAAGGTGAGAAAAACACAATGAATAATTACAGACCAACCTCCATAAAACTTAACATTGGCAAACATTGTAGAGAAAGCTTTAGAAAATAAATTGACATCTTATCTGAACAAATTTCAGAAGAGAGGGATTATCGATTAACGATGCTATCAGTAATCTACTTCAGGACATATAAATTAGTTGTAGACAGTAAAACAACCCTGTGCGTATTCCTAGACTTAGCCAAGGCCTTTGACACAGTTTGTCATGCACAACTATCAGAGGCATTAGAGAAGTCTGGAATACGTGGAACACCACTCTCCTCATTGAAAGAATATATGTTGTTAAAATCAAAAGTGAGCAAAGTGAGGAAAAAACAATGGAATATGGTGTCTTACAAGGAACAGTTCTGGGATCATTACTCTTTTCACTATGCATAAATAATTTACTCTCATCTCACAGCTCCAGCAAAATCATCAGTTTTGCAGATGACACAGCTATTGTATAAATTAATATTTCATGGGAAAAACTCAAAAACAAGTTAGGAACGTAATAAATTGGTTCAACATAGAATACTTACAGTAAATCTAGATTAAACTTTTTTCTTAGCATTCATTTGATATAAGACCAACTTTCCTAACTATAACAAACTCGTTTTTGTCAAGCTGAAAAGTATCTTATATTCGTGATGGATCAAGTGCTTGCAACTGGGTTTCCACCCATAACAAGCCACATTGTTTTTTCGAGAATTAGTCTGTAAAGAAAGGAACAGCATTAGTGCGTTCGTGTGTCAGGTGCGGGAATTAAAAAAAAATATATTGCAGCATATATGCGAAAGTGATTAACCAAGTAGCAGCGACAACAAATCATTACTCTGTCGAATTATATATGAATGAATATTTATTAAAAAACTTGGAAAAATTGTCAATTGCCCTTTTTTATTTCGTAGGTTGATTGTAACAAAGATGTTACAAAAACTTCCTGCACTTGTAGAGCGAATGCTCGTGGCGACTGTAAACACGCTTACGCAGTATTTTCAGTAGTGAAGGATATTTTGATGATTATACTTGACATTTTTGTGTCAATATTGTTGTAGAAATTCATGAGACAAAATATCTTTAGAAGAAAGGACCCCGCAAAATCCTTATGGAAAATGGCTCTCGGCTAAATTCGCTGAAACTCTGCAAAAAGGTAGTGTTTGGTATGCTGATCAGAAGTCTCGATGGGCACAACCCTCCATTTTCCACCCCAGACCCCCTACAGCTCCCCAAAGCCCCCAAAGTACACTTTATGGTGTGTTAATGCATAACAGTTTCAATTCATCTTCAAAGCGTTTCCTTTCACTGCTCACCCCTTTCTCCAACCGAATCCTACATTATACCCTCACCACACCTTGCCCTCACCCCCGCACAACCCTTCATTAACGCCCCATTACACACTTTCAAGGTTGAAGATTCTCCAATTGTTTTATTTCAATCTTTTGAAGCTTTTATCATATATATAAAATGTATATATACATTAGAGTACATCCCTCCCTGCGGCATGTAGGTGCATCTTATTTTAATTTTCATCTATTATATCGATACCAAGATTTGGTACTACACGATTTGCAGCATCTAGTGTTGTATTGAGTAGAGAATCATGAGGGTATCTAATATTTTGTTGCCGAGCATATCCTAGATACTATAAGACACTAGCAACATGCGCACATGACCCTACTATGCGAGCTCCACTTTGGCAGGTGTAATAGTAGCCCAGAATTACGTCGTCGTCATTATCGCCATGATTCTGGATATTTTCATCATAGAATCTGTAAGCTATCAAAAGTTGATGCTTAGTGAGTGGCATTGCGAAATCTTGAATATACACGTACTCTCAAGAATCCAGGCTCATTTACATGATTGTCAAGTTGGAGTTGTTCATCGTTATCTCTTACTAGTTTGTCTTGAATATACGAAAAGGAAAGATGTTTTTGATATGTTCCTACTCTCAGGTCTCGCAAGCAGTTTAGTTCTGGAAAATCTACTAGGTCTTAGTGGTCCACTGACCGTTTCATTTCGTTAAATTATCTGCATCAACTCTTGCTTGTCAATATTAGGCATATCTGACTTTTCCATCATTCTTCTAGCAAGTTCAATGTCTGCATGGTAATAGTGGGATGATATCTGCTCATGATAGCTTCAGATATGAGCTAGTAACTATTTAATTTTTTCGCTTGCTGTTATATTAGCGTTTGAGATATAAACTTAAAAATAGATCTTAGATGCCCGTTTCGCGCCTCGACTATCCATCGACTTTCAGTTACTTTTCGAGTTTCATTGGCATCTTCTGTTGAGAGTTGTCTTCGCCCAACTGGAAGAAGTGCAGGCATTCTATGGTCAATGCCAATATGTTGCAGTAAAGGAATTGCATCACGATAACCTCTATCCACCAAAAAAATGTCATCGTCCTGGAACCAGTTTGCTAAAATACCAGCATATCTTTCAAAATCTTCTCGGAGAATTGCAGCATCATTGTTGTGAGGGTCTGAAAAAAATATGGACCCAAAATCGCTAGAATATAACCATCTGGGGCTACTACCAGGGTCGGTATAAGGAGATGGCGATGTTTGTGAAGAACGTAAGACTGTCGCAATACTCAAAAATTTTAACTTTTGTGTATATGGGCGAAAGTCGTATCAATCGTAACTACAGCTTTACGTTCTTCGGGTTCAGGATTGTGAAGTTCATTTGCAAAATCTGTCACGTGTTGACCTATAAATTGCTGTCTATTTTCCTATTATTGGGTACAAATCGTTTTAACAATGACAATCTTACAAGATTAATGACCGAACTCACATTCTGTCTACTAGAGTAACCAAAAATTGTTTTCAAGAAGTCATCGCTTATTCCTTGTTTCATTTTACATAAGAAAACTGATAAATCCTTCCTTTGGATATATCTCAATGTCCCATTATAAAGAACTGGTTCGCAATGAGTAAGCAGTTCTCAAATTGATTTTTATTGATCGGTGACAAGCTCTCGAATTCCTCTTCAGTCAAATTATCCCAATCTACACCTTAACCTCTATTCAATGACACATTTCTCATTTCTTGGAGAAAAACTCGCAATTGCTGACCTCTAATAACATAAGGTCTGTTAATAAATTGCAAATCCTGTAAAAGTACATTTAGAAAACAGCGTTGCCTTGCTTAATGTATACATATATACATATATATATATATATATATATATATATATATATATATATATATATATATATATATATATATATATATATAATAAAAGCTTCAAAAGATTGGAATGAAACAATTAAAGAATATTTAATGTGTGTAATGGGGTGTTAATGGGGGTGTGGGGGTGAGGGCGAGGTGTGGTGAGGCTAGAATGTAGGATTTGGTTGGAGAAAGGGGTGGGCAGTGAAAGGAAACAGTTTGAAGATGAATTGAAACTGTTATGCATTAACACACCGGAAAGTGTACTTTGGGGGGATGAGGGGGTCTGGGGTTGAAAATGGAGGGTTGTGCCCATTATGACTTTTGATCAGCATACCGAATACTATATTTTCGCAGAGTTTCAGCGAATTTAGCCGAGAGCCATTTTCCATGAGGATTTTGCGGGGTCCTTTGGTCGAGTGGAGTATTTCTGCAACAATATTGGCGCAAAAATATCAAAGTATACTCTACCCAAAATATCTATCACGAGTGGTATATGACTAGATTATATATCGAGCTAGTTATTACAAATATACCTACACTTGAAATGACTATGTTTTTCTACGTTTTTTCGAATTTCTTCTAAGGAAGTGTTTCCGAAACGGTCAGACATAATTTTTTGATTTGACAGTAACTTGGACGTAATCTGACAGATTTTGATAGGTTTGGTATAAACAATGGTAAATGCCTACTTTGTTTTATAGCAAGTAGGGTCTCGAATTCGATATGCGATACTGGGCTGGGGATCTGCACTTCAATAAACCTGTGACTTTGTATCTAAAGTTTTTTTTCAGTTCACATACAGAACTACCGAAACATGTCTGTATGTAGATCTTGTCAATTGTTTGATTATTATAAATAGTGTCCGACCGAAAATGGATTTTCAGACAAAAACTAAAAAGAAGCTTCGGCTTTAGTCTTATTAAGCCGAAAACGAAAATGATTTGGACATTATTGAAATATATTAATATTTCCGCTGTACATTGTAATCTTGTTTGTTATTTCAAACCTAGGGAGAGAAAGAGCAAATACAGGCTTTAAAAGAAGTAAAACACAATAATTTTTTTACAGAATACAAAATTTCTTGTATTTTTTATATGTATATATATATATATATATATATATATATATATATATATATATATTTATATATATGTATGTATATATATGAAAAGCATCAAATTATAGATAGTGACACCTATAATCTGTGCGGTGAAGCCTAGACCTGTTATCGTGGAATTTTAATGACACCAAATTTCGTGCACATTAATAGGTCACCTGTCAGCATGGGCCAATCCACGACACCAATAGTCGTACTCCTAGTACGTTCTGAGTAACGCAAAACAAATAACGAGAATAAGAGAAATCTGTTACGAATCCAAGAGAGCCCACCATCCACCTACAGCCTGTATATATATATATATATATATATATATATATATATATATATAATATAATCAATCAATACAATATACCTACATATCTAATGCCTTTATAATCTTTATGTGCATGTCGGAAATAAAAACAAAAGTCAAGAACAAATGAAAGTAATTACTTACCCATTAATTTATGTACGTGAAGAAAAAATACAACATAACCTCGCTTCACAACTTCAAAACAAAATCCCGCCCGTTCAAGTCAGCTGAGTGAAACCACGAGCGGACTAGATTCACCCCGAAGTTAGCCGAACGTCACCTGATATTGCCGAGCTTTAAGAAGTAGGCCGAATGACTCGCGACAATTCACGAACTTCTTCGGCTGGTTTATGGCTGAAATCGAAAATATGACCGAATCATGATTTTTTGGCTGGACACGAAGCTTCGGTCGGACCCTAATTATAATATTATTCTCTATCTATTATAATTAGAACTCCTCGTATTTTTCCCACCCAGCTTGATGATGTAATGCTGAATAAATGCTAATTAGATATTCTTTCCAGCTGATCCCCAGAAGCCTGTCCATCCCCATGAGAAACACCACCATGCGAATCAACACCAAGATAAAACCCATCATGTAGAAACTCTGCACGAGAAAACCCATCATGACCAGCATGCAGCAGCGTTGCATCCAAAAACCCATCATGCAAAACCATTGCATGAAAAAACCCACCATGCAGAACAGTTGCATGAAAAAGCCCATCATCACGGAAAACCCGTGCACGAAAAAACCCATCACGAACACGCTTTGCATGAAAAAGCACATCATGGAAAACCTCACCATGAAAAATCCCATCACAAATCGGAAATAAGGCATCATCCAACCTATCCATTTGCATCGGCGGGTTACAGAGACCACGAAAATAAACATTGTCGTTGGGTTTGCGATGATGAACCGGGTGGTAGTAAGTATTGATTTTATTCCAGAGGATTCGATAATTTTCTTCAGCGATAAACTGATAAAATAACATTTTCTAGAGGAAAATCTCTTGATAGCCGCGACCGAAACATTTTTCAAGCCCACATTATGGACTTGTGAAATATCAGCGGTGGGTAGTATGGTTTATGCCTGCGTGACACATATATGGCATGATTCAAGTGAGAAACATGGCAAATCTTTTACTGTAGCCCTAAAGTTCCCCGAAACATCAAGGTGCCACGTCTAAACTTCCATCCTATTCTATAAAGTTCCTTTGCAGATAGATAGATTAATGTTGTCGTGGATGGTGCACCGTCCAAAACTTTCACCATCAACGCAGGCCTTCCTCAAGATTTCATTCTGGCCCCTACACCTTTTCTCCCAAATATTAATGACTAGCGATCCTGTTTATTCTTTCACAGACGATAGCATTGTACACGTATATATATATATATATATATATTTATATATATATATATATATTTATATATATAAACTACACGAAACAGGCACGTAGGATCTGTTAACAAGGACCTGGACATAATTCTGAAATAGGGTTCGCATAATCTAGATTTCAATGCGACCAAGACCCAAACTTCCGTTTTCTTCAGAAAGCTGATTCAACTATGACCAATGTTGAGATCTCAGATATCTATGCTTATGAATATTCGCGAAAGATCACGTCGCAACCAGCAAAAACTTTGGTTTAATTTCACGCCTCAACGGCGTCTCGTTATTTGTAGAACTCAGATTCGCACTTATCTAGACAGAGTACTGTTCCTAAGTGGGGGTTGATCCGAAAAACGAAATTGAAGGGTTAAAGTACACCGTTTTGTAGACGTGCAGAGCCATAAACGGGAAAATCTCACAGGAACATTTCTTCAAGTAAGAAATTACGCTTCCCTTCCAGGGTCCTTGAAATGTAAAAATGCTCAATGAAGCGTGCAAGCATACCAACTTTCGACACGTGCCACCATAGGGGACTAGGCAACCCCCCGCTCACCTCTGATTCCTGTAGGGTACTTATCGCAAACTTTCACAAAGTTGTCGTTTCATATTGTAAGAACGGATCCCGCGACTACTATTATTCATACCCCTACATGTCTGCCTCTATACCACGCTATCGAATGGATCGTTCAGAAAAAACACCCCAACAACTGAGTTATATATTTATATAGATAGAAAATAATTTGTGGCATTCAGACGAGAAAAATGAAAACTAGAACTGAAAAATAAAAATATGGATCGGCCAGGATTAGAACCTGGGACCTCTCGATTTCTAGTCGAACGCTGTTCCAATTGAGCCACCAGTCCGGCGATTCACACTTTTAAATTCAGTTCTGTGTTATATTTACTTGGCTTGAGTCATGCACACTCGAAAATTTCGGGTTTGAAGTTGGTCGATAATCCTATATATGATTGACACCAGGTGACAGACCAATATGATTTCATCATCATCTTTGTTACTAACACAGAACTGAATTTAAAAGTGTGACTCGCTGGTTTCGAACAAGGACTGGTGGCTCAATTGGCAAAGCGTTCGACTAGGAATCGAAAGGTCTCAGGCAAAGATTAGAGGTTAGAACAAGATCCCGCACAGACTAAATGGCGCGAAAATCAGGCTATGACCTTCAAATTTTACAATAATGTTTACCCCCTACTCTTTGATGTTTACATCTGTCTGTCAAATATCAGATGACTGCTTGATTTTTCTTGAAGTCTACTGATGATTTTTGATTATTCAAAATGATTTTTCCTCAAAACGTTTTTTTCAAAGCGATTTGGCGAATATTGACATACATGAGTTGTTTTGGTTCTGGTGCTTTGGTGTTTTGAAGTGCAATTTGTTTTATTTTGAAGTTTCATAATTCAATATAAATAAATGGACCTAACCTAACCTGCCCAACAAAAATGGAGTCCATATTATATATCCATCGTCAATAAGTGAAATCTTGGACGCATTCTGAAGACTAAAGCAATCATTAATAAATCATGAAATGTTGAAATTTCAATTGTGTCAATTTATCGATTTAATTTCATGCCTATATAAATAAGAACATATTCTCTTAATATTTCATCCCATTCGAAAAGCTTATTTCCTACATTTTTTTAATACGAAAACACCCGAAGGTCCGAAGCGTTTCCTAGTGTACGATTCCCGATACTTGATGTCACATGACAGGCTTCCCTGACTCCTAATTCAAAGTGACAGCATTTGGAGGATTTTGAAACGATTTTACTATTTCATTCATGAATAGGGTTAGTGATTTCTCTTGTTACTCAACTCTTTGTCCCAGGTTCGAATCCTGGCCCATCCATATTTTTATTTTTCAGTTCTAGTTTTCATTTTTCTCGTCTGAATGCCACAAACTATTTTCTATTGATATTTAATTACAGACGCTATCCACCCCTTCATTATTTATATAGAGGGTGTAATCTGAACTCTTGCATAACCGCAAACAGTTGATAGTTCGTCAAAACATAATTTTTCTCAAAAAATTTTTCGAGCCCAAAAAAAATTTCAAAAAAATTATTACCCACTGAAACCCCGTTTTTTTGCGGTTCCAAGAATATGGACGAATTTGCTAGGAAAAAATATATTTATTGAATTTTCTCTTTTTTTTTCCAATTTTTAATCACTGATTTTCGTTATAAAATGGCATCATACACGGGTATGCAAGAGGTTAGATGACACCAGGTACACGACGTTTCGCCAAACTCACATTTGCCATCTTCAGGTGATGTCTCAATACTTCGAACTAGACTTGGAAGGTACAGGGGCGTTTACTCCCTTGCACGACCGTTAACTAATCAGACTAGTGCTCACAGATCTCAATGAGATTTCTGGCTCAGAGGCTCCCTATTACAGCAAGGTTAGAACCGTATTAATCAACTAGGTGCTAGAGATTTCAACCCTTATTTGAAAATTATCTTGTTCTGTTATACTGTACCGGCGTGACTCTTAGACGGAGTTAACCTGAAAAATTACCGAAACGCAAAAATAACAAACTAACCGGGAAGCGGAACCCCTTATTCTCCCCGGAAACTTAGTGCACATCGCAAAGGATGTTGAATTTCGTAAGGAAATATAAAAACAAAACTTTTCATCTACTTCCGTCTACGCGCCAGAAAAAAAAACAAGAAAAAAATATTAATTTAATTTTACTCTACTTTCTCCTGAATATATGAAATCGTTCATCTATTTTGTTTCCAGAGAGTTATGACTTTTTTCCAGAGAGTTGTGACCGTTTTCCCCAGATGTAGAAATCTGAATCTGGAAAATATTCTTTCCGTACGACTGAGAGCTCCTATATGAAAGTCAGTTTGAAATTCTATGATCATTTTGGCAATAAACTCAAAAGTTTCAAGATCCAAACTGCTTTTGAATATTAGGCACCAAAATCTAAAAACCGAATTCAACAAAACCCGCAAAATCCCCATGGTGACAACAAATATATATATGCAACAATATATAATGTAAATATATGACTGGTTCCCTGCTAAAACATTTTTTTTCCAAAGTGTCATTTTTGATTACTTTTAAATGTCAAAAGTGGTCTATTGTTGAAACAAAAATTTAAAAAAAATCTGCACGGCGTGCAAAAAAGTACAAACCTACGTTGTTTAAATACAGGTAATACACAATACCCATCATTCTCATTTCAATTGTTTTTTATTGAACATATTACAATCATATTCCATCCATACTAATTTTTCACAAGATTTAATAGTACAATTGCTGTTATTCTGTATGTTAATTCCAAACGATGATTTTGGTAATACTGAATCAAATGTATTTTCTTGTATAATGTTACAAGTATTATTGTTCTCGACTTCGACATTTCCACTATTCTTGATATCACCACTAAAAATACCGTTTCCAATTTTAACTTTTCTTTTCACTGACTACTCCAGATAGCCTTCTCCAACGGTCGACGATCGCCATCCACCATAATGTTTAAGTCTCAAAATATCAGCCCCTGAAGCGACACAGAGGACTTCCTAAAACTATAGCCAGTATATTTTGCAGTATTACGTAATCCAAGAAATGATGCAATTGGACTCGGAAATTTTGCAAAAGTATTTATTCCGACTACTAGGGTTTTCTGCTAGCTAAGGACGCAGTGACATGTGTACTTACGGCAAATTTCAGCTGGATCAAATTTGTGTTCATTGTTATTTGGAACTACAAATGTTCTTTGTATTTTCGTTTTTGAATCAGGAATTTTGACAATTAAATAAGAATCCTTGTTCTCAATATCATTTATTGTCATTTTAGAAAGTTCGTCCCGGCTACAGGCGCCTGACAATCCCATATAACTATTTTAAATAAAAAAAATTCATCCGCAGCATCAAGCAATAATGTAGTTACCTCTTCTCTCGTGAAAACGTTTGCCTTTTTCGGCTTATGGCCGGCAGTTTTTCTTTTAAGAAATGCCTTCCCTTCGGGATAATCACCTATTTGTATGTTCTTGTTAACAGCTAAAGTTGATTTTAACATAGAAAACTTCGACCACAGGGTTGACGACTCCATAGTTTTAGATTTTTCTCCCAAATACGCAAAAATGACGGGTTCTGATACCTTAGATATTTTTTTCTGAGAACAACAACTATCGAATGCATCATATTCTTTTTTGTATAGTAGTCTGGACTTTATTGGTAGAAGTTCTAAGCTAACTGCTTCCGGTGACTCTATCACATCGACAGGAATATCAGATGTATCACTAAAATCACTTTCTTCATCCATAATTAAAGCGATATTTTATAAATTTACGAAAATTTTCTGATTACGGTTTTACAGTAATGGCGACTTCAATAATTGAAATTGTTACTATGCACCCTGACAACCTAATATTTGTTATAATTTTTCCTGGTGGGTATATATTGCGATTGACTGAAATAATTTTGTCACTGTCACTGCTAAAACAATAAGAATTGACGTTTGCTTTCAAAACGTTAATAATAAAGAGTATTTTCATTTTTATATTAAAAAACCGAAGTATTGGAAAAAATCATGTATACAACTCGATGTGAATCCTTTTTTTTTTGCACTGCTGGAACGTCAAAAGTACATAGACGATGAAACAATATAATGGGCTAACCATCTGGAACGCGCTCTTAAATGAAGGTGTCTTAGATATTTTCCCTGAAGTGGCTTCTACCATTGTTTGTCGAAAATCGTACTTCCAGCTAACCACAAAACCCTAGACTTATCAATTTTCGTAAGAGAAGCTGCTGGATTCCTTTTCATTTGGTTGATGATGCTTCCTTGATTAACTCTAGAAAATCGCAGAAAAATGGGTGACATCTCTCTGTTTTACTGATACTTTCATGGCAGATGTTCTTCCAAAATCGCATCTTATTCCACCCCGGTCTTCTGTCAAACAAACTCGACAGACTCAATCAACCCATTTCATTGTTAAGCTCAAAACTCGCGGAACGTCGCTTCATCAGGAATACTTTTATGACTCATACCAAAGTTGGGAATTCACTATCTGAGAAGGTTTCTCCCGACAACTAAAACGTCCATACATTCAAAAAGAATGTTAATAAACTTCCCCACTTCCAAACCTTAATGTAGTCTCTCTTCCCTGTCAAACATTATGTGGTGTATGTATCGTGTATCTTTTCTTTTATATTCCGCATATATGATTTTTCTTAAGAACAGGGCTCAATTTTTCTTAAACATGCAATTGAGAAAATGTCAAAGAAACAGAAAGAGAAGAGGTGTTTTTTTCCGTGAAACTGATGAAACGTTTCGATTAGAAGAACTGGAAAGGTAATCAAAAATAATGAACTGAAAAAAATAGTTTTTACGGAAATAGTAGTTTATGTAACAAGTACGCAAAATGAGGCTTTCGCGGACGAATCGTATGTTTACGGACGAGGCACCAGCCAAGTCCGTAATATAAAGATGAGTCCGCGAAAGCCATTTGCGTACGTGTTGCTTACAATATTTTTTTTGTATAAAGCTGGATTTATAGTTAGACGGACTGTAAACGTAGACGCACTGCAGAAAGATCAACTATAGAATTTATGTACTCTTGTTTATAAATGAACGTAAACGTAAGTGAAATGGACTGGAACGGAAGAGTTGGCCAACTTTAATATTTTTACAGTGCGTCCGGCCAATCAATCCCGTCTTTTATACTTTTCTTGAAAATTCTGTTTTTTACAATAATTCATTAAATACTGGAACAGTCATTCGCGTATACTTAAAAAATTCATCTGGATCAGCAGACCTCACCTTTAAAAAATAATTGATGGCATTCTCTACTTTTCTGTTACGGTTTATGGGTCCTGTTTTATAACGTCTTGGTCGCCTAATTATTGTTCTTCGAGTTTGTCGATACTTTTCTAATGCTACTGCACACAACAACGTCCCACGGCACCAAGAAGCATATCTTCATGTATTTCATAATCCATTGTGACACGGAAAACGAAGCATAGATACATATTTAGAATATTATAATACAAATCCAAACCAACACAGGCTGTTTATGATTCGTATAATTTGTAGGTTATGTTGAATGTCACTCATCATTTCTACCCATGCGCAAAAATTCCGTTCCGTCGATTTATAAATTGAATAATATTTGACAGTCCGTTTGTTACGTATACAGTGCGTCTACGTTTACAGTCCGTCTAATTATAAAAAAGAATGTTTCATATAGGAACTATGATTTAATTTCTGCTATCAATACGCAAATATATTTGTAGGCAGCACCGGCAGAAGGCCGTGGGAAATACCGAATCAGATTTTTTATTACCGACGTGTCAAATGTCAGATATGTCAACTGTCAATAACATTTGCGTTTGTTGTTATGTTCTCTAATTGTGTTTTCAGTCATTTTTTCCAGGATCCAACCATACTAACCCATTATGGGGATATAGATAGTTGAAAATAATGAACTTGTAAGTAAAAATGACAACCATTCAAAAAGATATACTTCAAATTTGAAAGAAAATTGTAAATGTATTCAGTATACAGCAAAATCCTGTTTTCCTCTAGTTTGACATTCGAATCGTGAATGCTAGATGTCGCCCACTTCGTGGTAATCCTGAATAGTAAGTGACATTTGGAATAAATGAAATATAAATTGTTATCATCCATTGAATGTATGTAGATTTAGGTGTGGAAATCGAAACTTGATTTGAACTCAAACTAAACCATTATTCGTAAGTGGATTGTAACTTGTGTGAATTTACTATTATTTTGTTTGCGATTGTTTGAAGAAAGAAAGTGTGAAAGTCATCATGTTTGTACCTACCGCAACAATAACCATTGACAATTTTATTCTGAAAAAAATCAAAACATCCGTTAATGTTCATTTATGTTATAAATGAATAAAATTCAGTTTGTAAAGTGTTGCCATGACGATACTTTACGGAGAAGTCCGTATAAGTAGCATTTTACGGATTATTTATAATTCCCAAAGTAGCCGTTTTGTACCAAAATGTTGCTACTATGATCTCAGAAACAATCATGAGAAATACTGTTGTTTAATTGGTTCAAGATACCACGAGTAAAACAGTCGTTTAAAAATCTTAGGGTGCATTTTTCCCATATTTCTATATCCTCCCCTCATTTCAGCATTGTTTCAACCTGTGAAACCTGAACTCGAGTCACGTTCAATATACTTGTACCATACTTACATATTTTCCAGCAAATTCAACGAACACGACCGTCTCACCGAATCTCGTCCTCTACAAGAAATCCCTCATAGCTCTTGCCAACATAGAAGCCAAGACGGCCTTAGTCATAGACTTCTCCACCCAAGTAGTCGTCGTTTTCAGCGCCAAAACGGGAGTCACCGCAACCAACGGATCATCTTTCACAGACCTGTACCGCATCAAAACAGATCAAGTGACGAACAGCAGCGTGTGGCCGGATTTCGAAAAATTCTTCGACACACTAACATCCCTGGAACCAATCTATAAAATAGCCCAAGAGAAAGGAGAGAAATTGGGCCAGAATGGCGCATCGGACCTCTTTCAAGAGCTACGAGAAGCTTTCGGATCCTTGGGTAGACAATCTTCCCCGGACGTTATTGTGAACCTCTTCAAAAAATTCCTCCCCCAGCTCAAAGGCACCCTGACTTTACTTTACACAGGCTCCGGCTCTTTCCAACTGAGACACGGCTTCGAAGGAGTCATAAGGGTGAATCTAGCCATAGCAAAGCTTCTAGATTACGCAGAAGGCAAGCTGGACCCATCGAAAGTCAAGCTGAACGTGACAGAGATCTTCAAGGGTGCCAGTGGTGCGGAAATTCTACTAAACGTTCTCTCTCAGCTGGGGTCGCTAGACTTGTACAAAACGTTCGAGACGCTTTTTTCATCGCCGGATAAGGTGTTGGATCTTCTGAAAGATGCGAGTAGCGGGTCTCAAAAAAATATCGATGGACTCATAACGATCCTCGTCAGTTTTGCTGAGGTGATTAGTGGTAGAGGCAATATAACAGAGCTGATAGATTCTCTTACGAATTATGATGTGACCGTCAGTGGTTTACCTACCTTGGGGGATCTGGCCAACAAGGCTTTGACCATAGCTGTGAATCAAGACAAGCTGTTCCACTACTCTCCTGGCTTTTCGATCTATATTAACGTTCTCCGGGCTTTGATAAACAACAACTACGTCTTCAACAACGTTAATTTTTCGGAGATCATCGCTATATTGACATCGCCCAATCCTGTCACTAGGTTCAGTACCGTCGTGAAGGTGCTATCAAGGTTCAGCCCGGCTGTAACAATACCTAGGTTTTTCAGGTTCATTTTGGACCATGATGGTGGGGTACTACGTAGATTATTACCAGGTATGTATTCAAGGTGGTCACTTTTATAATTCTTCATTTGCTCCAAATAACAAAACATCTCATTTTATACCGAGTGATTCTCCAAGGGGGCTCACCCCTATAACTTGTTTATTAATGAAGATAAAAAATCGAAATTTGGGTTTTGTGTATTTTAGTTGAATTTTTTAACATATTTACTTGCTTTGCCGTACTTCCGGTTTGACCGGAAATGACCACACCTTTCGATTTTCAAATGAGACATCCTCTATATTTTTACTTATTCCGATCGAGAATGACTTTCTTAATCCAACAACATCTCACTTGTCAATATTTGACGAATAAAGTCACTTTTATTCCAATTTTTATTTTTCGATCTAGAATGCCATGGATCGTGTAAATCGGTTCATTCTTGATCAAGTAACATGGGAAAAATACGACTTTGAGGCTTATGACGGTTGGTTGGTTGGTTTAAGGCTGACGAGCCAGAGACAGGGTTGGCACTTAGCTTCCCTTGACACTGCGACCAGCTGGGGTCTATTGTATCACTCTGTCGTCAGTGGTTCCTCATTCAAACAGGTTTGTGCCCCTAACTAGGTCTAGAAGCCCGTTGATAAGGTTCTTCGGACTCATGCCCGTTTCCGGGCCGATCTCTCCAAAGATTCTGTGTCGCCCACCACTTAGGGCGTCACAGTCGAAGATTGAAATACAAGAGTTAGACCCGAGGCCTCCTCTTGTCTCTTGATGACAAGCCATTCTTCAGTATCTATCCCCATGTCCTGGGTTTTGATGAGCTGAAGAATCTTTTTGGTTTCCATTTTACCAAATGGCTTTGGAATCCACTCTGTTTCCGGGAGTTTCTCAGTAGGTGTTCGACCATCTGCTGATCCCTCCTCGGTTGGGTTTACGGTTTCTGGTGCCGAGTGTGATTCAACTGGAATCTCCTCGACTTCCATACCCGCTATCGGTGTTGGGTCTTCTTCAACTGGAAGTTCCCCAAGGTTGTTTGTGTAGGGGAAAGGGTCGTCCACACCTGCGGTGCCCCCTGCGCAGGTGTAAGGCAGATTACTCTGGGAGGTCGCCATGTATCCCAGAGGCTCCGTTTTTTATACCTGACTGGCTCAGGTATCATCCATCCTCGGCACGGGTCGTTGACGCCTTGGATTAAGCCATGTTGTGGTGGCATTTGGTTTGAGATTGACTTAGAGATCCGCAGGTTTTGACTATTTCTGGTCATTCCCACTGGATTTTCCTTGTCAACCCCGTTATCCAGCGATACCACTTGGAGGTAGCCACCTAAGTTTCCGCAACCCATCTTCATCTCTCGTAGGAGGTGAACATGTGTTGACGCAAACTACTCGCCTTATGGCTTCACAATCGTTTTAAGAATTATTAAAGAGTCGCAAATTAGTACATTGAGGTTCTAAATTTTCAAAATGACCTCCTCCTGTAACAGGGCTACATTGGCTTTAGACCCATTTCCCTGTTTCATATAGAAAAAATGATAATACCTTTAACTTTACCTGACAAGGAGAAATTTATCTTTTCATAACTTTCTCGACGCTGTCACCCCTGTAATACTAGCCACTTCAGTAAAAATGAATAACAATGATCTTCATAAAAAAAATGTCCCGCTGATGTCACCATTTATAACGGAGAGACAGTTCTCCGTTTTACCATTTTTTCAATACCTTTGGAAAGAAATATTCATACTTACTAACCATATCTTTCTCTGATGTCCCATATAGCCACACTATCTGTTTTTTTTGTTTCTAATAAGACCAAAATACATATAATATTTTGAATATTATATGGGCAGTTGTCACCAGCGGAATGGCCAAAAATAGATTTCTCGACACATTCCACAAATTTTGAAAATAATTTAATTCACCAGATTTTTGAAAAAATTCTTGTAAGGCACTGATTAATTTTAGTCACCTGTCCTTCAGGACAATAAATTCGGCCTCGGCTTACATGCGAGGTCTTCTTTTGAACAACTTCTCTTTTCCAATGAATCAAATAGTCTTTTTTTCCTCAAATAAAATTTTTCTAAATATGAAAAATAAATATATATACGTTTCTTCTCAAATAAAATGACTTTTACATTGAATTCAATTTATCTTTTGCTTTACTCTATTTTCAAATAATACACAAAATAAATTCAATACTTCTATTGAATTAAAGCATAAAAAAATATAACATCGTTAAAAAAAATTCATCGAAAAACAATAATAAAATAATAAAATGAACAAATAAAATCATATCTAGCTTCAACCAAAGATTGAAACCATAAATTTGAAAACATCGATCAACATCAAATTTATTTCAATAAAAGAGCTCATACTTGTATTTTTAAAACAAATAAAATCCATATTTTCCGTAAAACCCTCATATTTTATGTTTACCGATAATTCCCTAATTTTAATAAAACTTTTTGTGCATTGGCGTCAATACCAGAACAGGTAATACACCTGCATAAATACGAACGATTTTTGTACATGTGGTTCACCCCAAGAGTAAAATTAAAGCCAACGTTAAACTACTTTTTTCCTAAAAGCATTGCACTTACCTTGTAGAACAATTGTTGCCTCCAATAACCAATTTTTCCAAATGTTTGTCCCAATTTTCTGTCTCATGTTTCATAGACACTCGTATATATTCCCTTTCGATCTACCGATACAATAAAAATCCCATACTTGAACACCACCCATTTTGACTCACGAAAAACTCACTTTATCCCGAAATTTCATATAAATAATCCTCGACGCTTCAAAATGTTAGTCAAACAAAATATTATTCTCCACCGTCGTATAAAAAAAAACCCAAATCTGTTACCAAACATTTTCTACCGAACCACTTCGCCCGTGCCTAGCACGTCTGTTCGGGTGAAGCCCGTAGACCGAATTCTTTATTTCATCTCCTTTTTTTTTCCGCTCCAAGTTAGCGTCAAGGCGTAGTCTCATTTTTAAAATCCCTTATTGGTCTTTCATTTAAGTGGTACTTTTGCATAATAAAATGCTATTGGCTACTAATTATTGCGTGATTTTTCTAGATGAAGTCTTTCTCCGAATAATTCTTGTTATTTCAGCACAACGGCAATTAGACCATAACACTTAACTGTGTAAATGAATCTAAATACAGCGTCCGAACTTAAATAAACAATTGAACTCTAAACCGATAATTGATTATTTTTCAATCTCCCATCGAAGATTGATGGTTGACTTCCATTAAACACCATCTATGAATATTATTTCAATGAAAGAAAATGATAATTTCTGAATAACTTAGATATGAGCTCTTTCAGTATTTCTTACAATAATAAAATTTCAATCTCATAAGTTACCAGAAAAATAGATACTTTCAGGCCAAAAAAATAAGAAATAAAACAACAATAACATAACACCTTACAGGTTGTTACACTCCTTGATCACGACAAAGTTCAACTTTTTCATTTGTTGCGCGCCCCACATTGATTAGCTGTTCAGCAGTGATGTTCTGGAATGCCACCCTTACTTTATACTCCAGTTCTTCACGAGTAGCTGATGCTGTTTATACACCTGATTATAAATTGTTCCCCAGAGAAAAAATCTAGCGGAGTAAGATCTGGTGATCTAGAATATGAAAAAGAAATAATACATTATGAAAAAATATGACAACTTAAGAATGTACCTCGCAGGCCACTGAATAGGTCCATAAGTGCCAATACACTCTTCCTGAGAATTGTGTGGTGGCGCTCCATCTTGTTGAAAATAGATATCAACTTGGTTAGCCAGTGGCAAATCTTCAATGGAATCATTAATTTGATTTCTAAGGAACTGTAGATATCTTTCCGCAGTAAGTTGTTCGTTGAAAATTATTGGCCCCAAAAGTTTTGGCCGATAACACCCATCCAGCAATTGAAACCGAATCACTCTTGAAAATTTTCTTCTTGCATCAGATGTAAATTTGTTGCAATAAATTAATCTTCGGTTGTGGTCGTTATCGTAAAGATGTTGGTGTAGTTGGTACTTGAATGATCGATAATTATATTTGTGAAGAATTCTCCAAACGGTCGAATAACTTATATCACACTCAGAAACAATTTGGCAAATTGACGCCGTATAATTCACTCCAACACGTATACTTCATTTTCTTCACTGACGATGACGTTATTGGCATTGGTTATTGCCTAGTGGGATGGCGACGATTAGGGAATCTCTGAGCATAAATTCGAGCGCATCAGTTGCATTCTTTTTTGCTTCTCCGTAAATTGGAAAAATGTCAATTTTCTCGTTTTTAGTATAATTTTCCATATCAAATTATAAACTACGGAAAATAAATTTTTAAAAGTGACAGCATATTCATTAGCCTATTTGTTTAGGTAGTCCTAGCAACAGCTCCAATTGTTTGTCACGGATCACTAGAATAACAGGACTTAGTGCATACGTATACCGAATACATATTATTTGTTATTAGTTATGATCGCTTCTTGCAATTACTCAGAAAAATAGTGGAGATAAAGTGAAAGTGTGTGGTATCAAATTATTCGTGAGAAAATGATCTTTCACAAAAAGCCGACGAGCTACCCCCTTTCCATTTGAAAAAATCAAATTAACTGGAAAAATTCTTATTTCCGACTTTTAAATATTTCTCAAAACGACTGTGAAGTCATAAGCCTCAGAGTCGTAAGATTTACACGATCCATGGCATTCTAGATGGAAAAATAAAAATTGGAATAAAAATTATTTTATTCGTCAAATATTGACAAGTGAGGTGTTATTGGATTTAGAATGTCATTCTCGATCTAAATAAGTAAAAATATATAGGATGTCCCATAGAAAATCGAAAGTTGGGGTCATTTCCGGTCAAACCTGAAGTATGGCAAAGCAAGTAAATATGTAAAAAAATCTAAATTGAACTATAATACACAACCCCCAAATTTCATTTTTCTATTTTCATTAATAAAAAAGTTATAGGGTCGAGCCACCTGAATCACCCGGTATATGAATAGTTAAAAAAAACAAATACTAAAAAGAGCAAAATGAAAAATATACATATAAAAAATATAAAATACAGGTACCTACAACAGTCGTATAAAAACTCGTGTATAAAAACAATTAAGTAGCAATAACAACTTCTGACTTCTTTCAAATATAATTATCAATGAATTTGAGTGTTTTAGGTAAGCAATTTCTGGCTTATAGAGTTCAACATGTTCCAATGTTGAATGTGTTTTTTTGTACGAAATGAATGTTTTTGACGAGTATTTATATCATGGTAGTAACGACAGTTCTATTGTTGAAAATCGACAACTCATATATAAACCAGCTGACTAGTGTCATAGCTCTCTGTTCAATAAAACATTTTTGCTCATTGCTGAGTTGCCCGATAAACAAATATCACAGTGCACCTGTTTCATCACTTGACTTTTATTTAAAACAGTTCCTCAAGTTGTTAAACATATAAATCGGTGAGCTCAATTCCTGAAAAAAATACTTTATAGCAGGTGCTTATGATGATAGGATTCACGTTTAGATGAAATACTTTAGTTTTATTACCGTTACTGTTGCATGAAATATCTGGGAGTCATAGACAGAATACGAGCTGAACCGTGCGTTTGTGATGAGCGTGGAGCTTAGAATTGGTCTATCGAGCATTTTGAAGCGCCAACGAAATGTGGGAAGAAAAAATTTCTCACAGGAGCTCAAGCAATATTGGTGTGGCATTTGCTAGGTATGGCTTTGATATGGAAATTGAATGTCAGTCGACAGTAACAAAGAAGGAATAGTTCATTATAATACAGAAAATAATGGAATTTCTAGAAGACATTCAATAGAATCGAGTACTACAACAAATGAATCCAGCAAAAAGAAATAAATTGAGGCTGAAGAAAGAAACATTGAGCTACGAATGGTCCAACTATAAAAGTGAGACTTGTGATGATGAAGAAAAATACGAACATCTTTAGAATTGAGCAGCAGAAGAGGTGAATATGAATAAGCAAGAGATGCCAATATTATGGTGACGCCCCTAATAATATTAATGACTTTTCTGAAAATATGAACGAAAAACAAATGTGATAGAAAAGATGATTTTTCCCATAGTTTTAGTAGACTGCATGGAAAAATTTAATAGGAATCTTGAAAAAATTGTTATGAAACAAAAGTCTACTTAGTTACATGACTTCTATGGTAATGGTAATGATTTTTCTATTTGGTTCAATGTATATGAACGCACCACCTCAGAAGAATTCATCCCAAATGCTCAAAATCTGTATCGTCTTCAAATGTATTTGAAACTTAGTTCTAGCAAAGGGGTTGAGGTTCTGTTCTGGAGTCCAGAAAATATTCCAAATAGAATTGATACTCTGAACTCAATTATGGCTCATTATGAATCAAATAGAAAAAGTAAAGATCTATCCATACTTGAGAAAGGATTCCGTAGAAAGGTTGACTCAATTTTCAATAATAGTCTCCAATATGGTTACTTCCATGGAAAATATGAAATGTCAGAAATATTCAGACGATCCAGATCTTCTGAAGGAATTGGAAGAAAAACTTGGCTGAACTGGTTCTTTAGTAACTCTGGAACATTTTTTCGAGTAAGTGAAGTGCATATTTTAATATCAGCATTTCTGCATGTGAAGAAAGGAAGGAACTAAAAAAATATGTATAAAAGTTGCAAAAAAATATTCTAAATTTATGGAATGTCGGATCATACTGTGGAAAACATAATCGACTCCTTCATCAGGACTATTCGTAGGAAGACAGAAAAGAGGGGAAGAAAGGAAAGAGGGAGAAGAATAGAAAGAGGAATAAAGGGGAAAAAGAGGAGGAAGAAGCGAGTTAGAAGAACAAGATAACCAAATATTCCGTTTCGTAGGGAATAAAATCATCATTACTGAAAATTACAAAAGTAAGAATTTTTAAGAAAGTTAGACCATTTAGCTCAAAATATTAATGTTGAAAATATCATTACCTTGATCGGAATACTTTTGAAATGGTGAGAAATGCGAATCCAACTACTTGGACATGATAATGCTTTTCCCCTTTCTCCACAAAAGTTATGCATCCTGGCTTTGACCAACCTGCTTTCAGTTTGACTAGCCTCGGATGGATAGTACACGGGCCATACTCGTAAAATAGTGTGAACATTTATGTGAATCTTTGTAGACATGATAACGACTATCTGTGAGAAATCATTGAAGATAATAAATTGAAAATTAATTTAAGACACGTGTATTAGCTTTTCAAAGATGATCTGGAAAAATTCACCAGCAAAGTAGAAGATCGTTTTGAAATTGGGCTGCCATGGAAAAAATAACATTTTGTAGAAAGTAAAATAGCAACTTTTGATAGATTGAGATACATGGATAAGAAAATGGATTATGATAGAGAATCCGCAAAAGAATAAAGGAAATATATTACCCGACAAAAAACTATGCGGGTAGCTACGAAGACGTATAAGGGCCATGAAAAAATATTTTTCAAAAACATTTGGAATTTCCACTTCGAAGTGACAATTTTCACTACAAAGTGACAATGTCAGTTCAAAGTGACAATTGTCACTTCAAAGTAACAATTGTCAGTTCAATGTGACAATTCCAAATGTTCTACGCCTTCGTAGATAGCAACTGAAAATTCTCA
The DNA here is from genome assembly GCA_018342105.1 of Gonioctena quinquepunctata. Lineage (NCBI taxonomy): Eukaryota > Metazoa > Arthropoda > Insecta > Coleoptera > Chrysomelidae > Gonioctena > Gonioctena quinquepunctata. The sequence continues at coordinate 177,977 of JAFIRS010001999.1, read as the reverse complement.
TGATAATGGACGAGTTTCACCAGGTGCTGATTCGGAAAGAGAATGGGGTTTGTCAGAGATATTCATTCAGAGGAATGAACAGACTATCTGTAAGAAATCATTGAAGATATTTTCGAAATTGAAAATCAATTTAAGACACGTGTATTAGCAGTTCAAAGATGATCTGGAAAAATTCACCAGTAAAGTAGAAGATCGTTTTGAAATTGTGCTGCCATGGAAGAAAGAACGTTTTGTAGAAAGTAAAATAGCAACTTTTGATAGATTGAGATACATGGAGAAGAAAATGGATTATGATAGAGAATCCTCAAAAGAATAAACGAAATATATTACCCGGCAAAAAACTATGCGGATAGCTACGAAGACGTATAAGGGCCATCAACAAAATATTTTTCAAAAACATTTGGAATTGCCACTTTGAATATGTGACAATTGTCACTTCAAAGTGACAATTGTTACTTCAAAGTGGAAATTCCAAATGTTCTACGCCTTCGTAGCTAGCAACTGAAAATTCTCATGATAATGGACGAGCTTCAGCAGATGCTGATTCGGAAAGAGAATAGGGTTTGTCAGAGATATTTATTCAGAGGAATGGCAGGTGATGCGTGCGGTGGTCTTTGGTTTTGTTTGTTCACCATTGATAGCTGGATATAACATGTATAATGTGGACGACTATCTCGACTGTGAAGATATGATGCGGTTAAATCAGTCATAGAAGTACATAAAGCTGCTGGGTTCGAGCATACCAGAAAATCATAGAGCTGCAAGGAGCTGAACTTGAACACGAATAATCTTGAGATAATTTTGGAAAAAATTTGGAGTGTTTGATGACGATAGTTTTATTATTCAATTCAAATACAAGAAAATCTCTTCAGAATTGATGGATGGCCAGAAGTCACCAACGAAAAGAGAGCTCCTCAGAATCATTACAACAGTTTTCAATTCTATTCGTTTTTTTTGTCATCACTGGTCATTAAAGGAAGACTTATACTTCAAGATTGTTGGAGGAGTTCTATGGGATGGGACGAAGAAACCTCGGAAGAAATTCTGAAAAATTGGCGAAAATGGTGCCAATTTAAAAAATATGAAATTTTTCAAAACACCAAGGCAACAGAAGGTGCTATTGGAAATACACAGCTATTCTGTTTTCTGCAGTTGCTTAGGATGGTCTGAAATCAGAGAACTATGGAATCAATATATCGTTTGTTTCATCTAAATGTAAAATTGGCCCTATGAACCAAATTTTGAATATACCCTGTATGGAACCTCAAGGCAGCCTGATGGGCGAATTTCATTGAAAACGAGACTAACTAACGCATATCTGATATTTATTGGTGGATGTCTCCGAAAATTGTGTTGAGTTTATGATCGAATTCGTGCAGAATGAACATATTCGAGGTTCACAGAATACAGGAGATTTTGTAGTTAACGGAATTATCCATATGGAATGTGTTCCTTCAATCCTGAACGCTACTGACAAAGCTATATAACAAACAATTATTCCAATTCATCGGATGATTCTTTTTGAAGTAGTCCGAAGAATTTTGGCCTACTGAGGATGAAAAAGAAGGCAGCATTGTCGTGTTGGAGGAAGAATATGTTAACTTAGTAAAATAAAAATGTTTTAATACCGAATGCCCAGATATTTTTAAAATGATTAAGATTGATAAGGACAGCGTGGATCATATTTGTTTTCAATGTAAGAACCATTACACCTGGACAGAAAGGAGAGGTAACAATAGAAGAGTTATCTAAAGCGGATACTCATAGAAGGAAGTTCAGAGACGCCATTTCATGAAGGAAATTATGAAATTGAAACAATGAAGGAGAATAGATGGAAACTCCAAAATATATCAACCGTTTGAAGATGAAAATGGAATTTTAAGGATGGATAGCCGAAACAAATATGCTGAAGTTGATTACGACATTAAATTCCTTATTATTTTGTCCTCTGGAAATCATCGTCAGAATGCTAGTACAATATTATCACGAATTGGACAAGAAACTGTTTTGAATAACCTCAAAGATACTCAAAAAGAGGCAGACTGTAAGAATGCAACTTCATAACAGTCAAATTTGTAAGATTCATAAAGCCAAAGTCATTCAGCTTGAAATGTCTTCGTTGCCAAAATGTCGTCCAAAAACCGGTTAGGCAGACCCTTCAGCTACTCCGGTCTTGAGTATTTTGGCCCAGAGTGAAAGTGAAGTGAAATAAAGATACGATGTCTTGTTCGACTGGTTCAACATCAGATTAGTCCACATAGAGATAGTCAATTCTTTGGGCACTGATTCGGCATTGATGCAATAAGAAAATTAATTGCAAGGAGATGACAAGCCAACCAATGAAAATGCATTGAGAAAGTCCATTTAGCATGTTTTGTACCAGTGGCTGAAGGAACAACATCCAAAAAATTAAATTATCACGAACTTTCTTCTAGAAGCTGAAAGCATAGCCATTCATTACTGAATGCCCAAATATTTTTAAAATGATTGAGATTGATGAGGAGAATAGCTTGGATCATTATATTTGTAAGAACCATTACACCCAAACAGAAAGGAGAGGTAACAATAGAAGAGTTGTCTGAAGCGGAAAACTCATGGTGGAATAATATTCAGAGATGCCATTTTATGAAAGAAATCATGAACTTGGAAAAAGGAAAGGAAATAAATGGAAACCCTAATATATATCAACCGTTTATAGATGAAAATTGAGTTTTTAAAATGGATAGCCGAAATAAATATGCCACAGTTGATTACAGCATCAAACTTCCTATCATTTTGTCCTCTGGAAATAATCGCCAGGACAATATCATCACGAAATGGTCAAGCATATTGGACTGGAAAGCATTTCGAATAACCTTAAACAGAAATATTGGATACTCAAAACTTAGGTAGGCAGTTTTAAATTGCAACTTCGTGACTGTCAATTTTGTAAGACTCATAAAGCCAAAGCCATTCAATATGAAATGTTTCAGTTGCCAGAATGTCGTCCAAAAACCAGTTAGGCAGGCCCTTTAGCTACTCCGGTCTTGATTATTTTGACCCACAGTAAAAATCAAGAGAAGCGTCGAAAATAGTGTCTTATTCAACTGTTTGAACATGACAGCAGTCCACATATTGATGGGCAATTCTTTGTATACTAATTCGGCATTGATGCAATGAGGAGATTCATTGCAAGAAGAGGACAACCAATGGAAATGTACAATATGTTGAAGGAACAACATCCAAAAAAAGAAATTATCACAACCTTCCTTCTAGAAGTTGGAAGCGTAGTCATCTCCAGACCAATTTCCTGCAACGAAAATGATTTGGAAACATTAACCAACTGCAATTCCTCATTGGTTCACCTAACGTCAAAAATGGACCGAGCGCTCTTACAGCAGATAATATTTTTGGAAGATAATAATAAAAAGATACAGATATCATAGCAGAAGACTGAGGAAAGTGGATCACTTTTTATCTTCCATATTTACAGCAAAGACAAAAATGTCAAGACAAAGGTCGGCCTCTGGAAGTTGAAGACGTCGTTGCTTTATCTAACTTTAGCATAAGTAGTAGATGGAAAATGGACAGAATAGTGAGAACGCTGAGGTTGAAATATATTATCAAGAGTATGGAGCTTACATCTATGTTGTACAAAAAGAAGAACTAGTTCCAGGGTGGATCCCTGAGGCATTCACATCTGAACCAGTTTCCCTTTCCGAAATGCATTACTGTTATCAAATTTCAGTGAAATAAATTCCTATCAGTGGGGAACGAAGGAATTCCAGTTCTCTGCAGACTCTTTAAGCTATCATACAACAAAGGGGTATTTCCGTTCATGTGGAAAAACGCATCCCGAAGAAGGGAAAGGAGACCATTCCTGCGAATTATCATCGCCCTATTGCACTACTCTCAGCCATATCCAAAGTTATGGAGAAAGCGATCAACATAGAACTCATCAAATATCTGGAAATATTTGAGTTAATTCATGACGACAATATGGATTCCGTCAACTTCGGTCTCCTGGAGATTTACTAGCATATGTCACTCAGCTCTGGACAAACACTGACGACGAATTTGGAGAATCCCGTGCAATAGTCTTAGATATATCCAAAGCCTTCGACATTGTCTGACACTAGGAATTATTAAGCAAATTATCTGCCTACGGTCTCCCAACCAAACTGCGCCAGTGGCTCATGAGCTTCATGCGAGATCGCTCCCTTCTTGTGGCGGTTGACGGTGCTTCCTCCGATGCGATGACAACCAATGCCGGGATTCCACAGGGTTCCACCCTGTCCCCCACCCTGTTTATTTTACACATCAATTACCTCTTGAAGATCACCATGAACCCCATCTACAGCTTCGCAGACGATAGCACACTAGTCTCGACTTTTACATCCTATCGACCTCTTTCGGTGAACAATACAAACAGATTCAGGCAGAAACAGGTTGACTCCATCAATAGAGATCTTGAAGCCATCGTCGAATGGGGAAGCAACAATCTTGTTCAGTTCAACGCCCAAAAAACACAATGCACCACGTTTTCCAAGAAAGTCAACTCCTCAAATCATTCCATCACAATGTCCGGAAATCAAGCCACGGTTTCCAATAACATGTCTTGGCATGATCATGTTGCTAACATCGCTTAAAATGCAAGCCAGAGGCTAGGTTTTCTGTGGAGAGCTAGAAAGTTATTTTCTCCTGACCAACTGTACAAGGCTCAAATCCTACCTCTGCTGGAGTATTGCTAGCACATATGGCGTTCGGCACCAAAGCATTCGTTTCGTCTTCTAGATTCCATACAGAAAAGGGCCCTTCGGTTGATATACAATCCAACCCTCACAGATACCCTCCACCCACTGGATCATAGGAGAAGAGTTGCAGACCTGATATTATTCTACAAATATTTTCACGGTTGATGCTCCAGAGAAATAAAATATCTTATACCACCACTGGCCACATTCGGCACGATGATAAGTCTCACCCATTTACTGTCAAGATTGACACGGCAAGGACCTGCGACCGTTTCCAGTAAGGCAACAAACTTCAAAAAAATTCAGTAGACAAAATTGACGCAGTCAAAATTATTCCAAAACTGCATACTCTAGATCTTTTGAGAAACTCGTGGAGATGGCCTTTGATTTAAAATTATCAATTGTGGATTATTTCTTTTTTTAATAGGATTTACCTAACCCACGTTGGAAAAGTTCGCGGATTGCTTTCAGACCTATTTATCTTTTCTTTATAATATTTCTTCTTTGATTCATTGGCCAGTAGTATATGATTTTCCTTGTCATTATTATACAGGGTGTTAGGTAATAAGTGTCCGTTATTTTGCAGGATGATTCCTCAGTTATTTATAAGATGAAAGGTCATATAAGCATGGGTCCGCAAGGCCTTCATTTTTTATATACCGGGTGTTAATACTTTTTTTATTTTGGTTTTTCGTAAATAATTTTTGAAATAATGTCGATATTTGGACGGAAATTGGTATTTGGGGATTTTTTTAATATGAGAAATTCAAATTTTATCTTAGTTTGGCCCTTAATTGTAGGGGGCGCCGCCTACAGGTATTTGTCTCTTTTGGGGAGTCACAACTTTATCGTGCATGTATGTATCAAATTTTCTAGAGAAAAATCGATTCCTCTATAATTTTTACGTGAAAAAGGCATGCTTTTGAAAAGTCGCTACAAGCAGCATTTTCGAGATATTTTGATTTGAATTAATCGATGCATGTGTTTGTCAAAAAGTGAAACAATTTTGAAAACTTTTTTTTTAATTCAACATAGAAACATTTCAAACGCTAATTTTTAAACAGCAATAAACAACGGAACACTAGATATAAATCTGAATCAAAATCACAATTCATGTTCGAAATGCCCACCTCCTGCCTGTATGCACGCATCTAATCTTCTTCTCATTGATTCGCTCACTCTTTGGAAAATTTCTGGAGTATTTTGAATCGTTCTACAAAAGTTAATTATTCGATTACTTGATACTCGTTCATTTTGGATAGGCGTCTGGTGAATTGAGGATTTTAGAGTTCCCCACACGAAAAAATCCACACTGTTGAGGTCTGGTGACCTAGAAGGCCATGGTTGAGGCCCTCCCCGACCTATCCAACGGTTGCCGAAAATTTGATCTAAAAATTCTCGCGTTTGGATACTAAAGTGTGCCGTCACCGTCATGCTTTCATTTCGTAGTCTAAGCGGCACATCTTCCAGTAAAATAGGCAAATATCCTTCAAGAAAATGATGATATCTCTCTCCGTTTAATCTTCCCGGAATGAAGAATGGACCTATAAAATAATAGAATAGAAGTTTGTGCCCCACTTGGAAACTCTGATCACACCCTCATCTCCACAACATGCTCTTTCCATTTACCATCGAGCTGCACAATACCACCCCGTCTCATGTGGCATTACAATTCGGCCGACTGGGAAGGTCTTCGTATGTTTTTCTCAGCGTTTCCATGGAAGAGAGTTTGTTTCTCTTCAGTAGATCCAACACGATGTGCTGAGACAATTTCTGAAATCATCATGTTGGGGATGCAAACTTACATACCGAATACCGAAAGAAGAACATCATCCGATAAGTCCTGGTTTAACAGAAACTGCTCTAGAGCTGTGGCTTCCAAACAGGCAGCATACCATTGATGGCTAAAAAATCCGGGCCTGAGACCAGAGCAGCATATGTCGAGGCTAGAGGCATATGCAAAGAGACAATAGAATGCTCAAAAGATGCCCACAATGCCAAAATAAGATCAAAACTTGCTGACTGTCCTAACGGATCCCGTTCATTTTGGTCTTTCGCCAAAGCTGTGGGAAGAAACTTCACTTCCAGCTCATTTCCTCCTCTAACCAAAGAAGATGGAACACTAGCAACGACTGCCCAGGAAAAAGCCAATATCTTTGCGCACCTATTTGCTGGAAATTCCACTCTGGATTCATCGGGAAAACAACCCCCGAACATTACACCTATTGACAGTCACATGCCCGAGATCACCTTTCGCCAACGTACTATCAGAAAGATTTTGCTGGGTCTCAACACCAACAAAGCCTGTGGATCTGACGGAATCCCGCCGATTGTTCTCAAGAAATGTGCCCTCGAACTAATACCTGTTCTTTTGCAAGTTGTTCAACCACTCTTACAATTTGGGGTATTTCCGTCCAATTGGAAAATCGCAAAGTACAGCCAGTCCCTAAAAAGGCAAAAGGCCCTACCTAGCAACTACAGACCTATCGCACTGCTATCTATTATTTCAAAGGTCATGGAAAAAGCCATCAACATCGAGCTCATGAAATATCTGGAAGAGTCAGGAATTGTCAACGATAGGCAATATGGCTTCCGCCATCAGAGATCAACTGGTGACCTGCTCGCTTACGTCTCACATATATGGCAGCTATCTATTGAAAAGAATGGAGAAACTTTAGCTGTGGCATTAGATATCTCCAAGGCGTTCGATCGAGTTTGGCACCAGGGACTCCTCGCCAAGCTTCCGTCTTATGGTTTGCCCCCTCAGCTGTGTTCTCTGCTTGCTAGTTTTCTCTCAAACAGGTCTCTCCATGTAGTGGTCGATGGAGCTTCATCTGACACTCTACTCATAAATGCTGGTGTTCCGCAAGGATCTATTCTCGCACCAACACTATTTCTACTTCACATCAACGACCTGTTGAAAGCAACTTCATGTCCAGTACACAGCTTTGCCGATGATAGTACCCTCCATACCGCTTTCTCTTCCAGGGCCCCTATATCAGCCCGTGGAACCAGAAATGAACGAGGAAGAAATGTTAATAATATAAATATGGACTTAGCAACAATTCTCGGGTGAGGATCTAATAACTTGGTAGAATTCAATGCAAACAAAACACAAGCATGTCTTTTCTCTAGAAAAGCCGATCTCACTGTGCCTAACATAGCTTTGTCAGGAGTAACCATACCACTGAAGTCATCCATATCGATGCTTGGTATTACTATCAGCAATAACCTTTCCTGGGAAAATCACGTGAGGTCCATTGCCAAAAGTGCATCCCAAAAACTTGGTTTTTTGTTTCGTGCCAAGAGCTATTTCACCCCCACTCAGCTGCTTATGATCTATAAGGCACAGATCCGACCTGTCCTGGAATACTGTTCCCATATTTGGAGCGCGGCACCTAAACATATCCTGAGGCTATTGGATTCTGTCCAAAAAATGGCAATTCGTCTCGTCGGTGATGCCTCGCTTACAAACTCGCTCACTTGTCTGGAACACCGTTGAAAAGTTGGCGATTTGTCTCTATTTTATAGATATTTTCATGGGCGATGCTCTTCTGAAATATCAACAATCGTTCTTGCTTTGGCAGTCTCTTCGAGACTAACCCGTCAAGTTAAGTCATCACACCCCTTCGTGGTCACTTTGGAGACCTGCAGAACATCACTTTCCAAAGACTCGTTCATCCAACGAACAGCGAGACTTTGGAACTCATTGCCTAGGGAGGTGTTCCCCGAGGCATACAACCTCCAGAAATTTAAGAAGAACACCAACTCCTACCTTCTTTCCCTTGGTTCCCACGATGTTCTCTGAACATTACAGGATATCCCTTTTCGTGGGAACCAGAACATAAAAAAAAAAAATCTCCATGGATTCCCGCCCACACGTTAAGAGAGAACTGTTCTTGGAAATGTGATTCCTGTTTCGCATGAGGGTTTTCCTCTGACCACAAATCATTGTTGTGAAAATTGCGTAAAGCGTTGCGTGAGAAATTTGCTTCGTCGGTAAACAGGATTTGATTTTCAAATAAAGGATTTTGAATAAGGCTTTGGAGAAACCAACGACAGAAGTTGATACGTGACGGAAAGTCACGAGGGAGTAGTGCCAGAACTCTTTGAATATGGAAGGGATATAACAAATTATCAATTAAAATTTTCCATACCAGAACATGAGAAATGTTCAACGTCAGCGCTATTTTTCTGGAGCTTTTTCCGGGTGTTCCTACCAGTTAAGAACTCTTCTCGGTTTCTGGGGTTCTTACCGTTCGATGTCACCCGACAGATGACTAGTTTTCTCAAAACTTCCTGTTTCCCTTAACCGAGCGTGAATTCTTGAAAACATTTTTGAAGTAGGAGTTGTGCGGTTCGGATAACGCTTCTGATACAAACGTCTAGCCTCATTGTTTTAAAAAATGATCATACTCTGAAATTTGAATTTACCATTTTTCAACAAATAATCACAATAATAATAAATAAAACTATTTAACTATGCTTCAAGATATTATTTTTGACATGACAACACAAAAAAAATATTGTAATAATTTTTGATACTCTAATTTTCAAAGAGTTCGCGAATCAATGAGAAGAAGATTGGATGCATCGATTAATTTAAATCAAAATATCTCGAAAACGGCTGCCTGTAGCGATTTCCAAAAAACATACCTTTTTCACTTAAAAAGTATAGAGGAATCGATTTTACTTCTAGAAAATATGATACATACATGCACGACAAAGTTGTGACTCCCCAAAAGAGACAAAGACCTGTAGGCGGCGCCCCTTACAATTAAGGGCCAAACTAAGATCAAATTTGAATTTATCATATTAAAAAATCCCCAAATACCAATTTGCGTCCAAATATCGACATTATTTTAAAAATTATTTACGAAAAAGCAAAATAAAAATAAATTTTTAACACCTTGTATATCAAAAATGAAGGCCTTGCGGACCCATGCTTATAATGAATTTTCCCCCCTATAAATAATCGTCCTGTAAAATACGAACACTTATTACATAACACCCTGTATATCTCAGTAAGAAAAGTATTGTTTTTTTTTCAGATAGAATATACTAATCAGTGATGAATTAGATTATTTTATTGTTTTATTAATACATTTCTTTTCATTACTGTTCCAATGAATTCTCCACGAAGGAAAACAAATTTCGAAATTATAAATAAGGCACAGTTCTTAAATGTTGACCAAACTTCTTTTTTTTAAACCTAACTCAGCAATGAGCGAAGATTAAAGCAAGACCCAGCAGTGCACAATGAACATTGGACTGGAGATCAAAATTAAAATCATTATATACGCAAAATATGTCAGGTTTATAAAATGAGTTCGGTATACCACGAATAATATGTCATTGACCATTTTATTCTGAAGTGGTGTTCGTTTTTAGTCAACACATGTTTGTATTGACACCTTTCGAAATTTCAAAGGTTTCCCTCTTGGCAACACCGGACCAGGCAGCATCTTACAACACATTTTAAATGGTACCGTAAATGGGTCACTGGTTATCGAGAACATATTCGGTAGGTTCGAAACGGAAGTGAGAAATGGGGTGATTTCACATCACATCTGCAACCCTATCGTATTTCTAGAACCGTTCAGGCAAATTCTAAACAGTTCAGGTTTTGGAGACATCATCAAAAATGCGAGCCAAGCCATTTCCCGTTTACCATTCTTTGGAGGCTACGCTTCTCAGCTGGAGAAACTCATAGGTGGAGGTAAGTATTTGTAGGTTTATAATTTATTCATAACTGAGGGAAATATAATGAAATATTAAATGTCCTTATAACTGTGTAGGGGTACATTTTTTTCACATGGTTTCTAGAACAATAAATATAAGGTCAATAAATCTGAAAAGTCTGGAGGGTAGACGTTGACCTACTGTTGTTTTCCATGCTTTTACATTGGCTAAACAGGCAGATCATCCAAGAAACGAATATTCGAACATAGGAACATGATGGTAACACAAATTCAACTCTATTCTGGCATGTGGAAAAGAGAACTCTACATTCTGGTACCTTTTCTCACCACAACACCGTGGTAGCAATGTATGTTTGGTGAAAATGGGGCCTATGAGGTTATTATACCGGGTGTCAATGAATCTATTAGACAAGTCATAACTTCTAGAATATTAGGTGTATCAAAATGAGATTTGGTATAAGTAAATGGCATCTGAAGAGAAGAGTTCTCGCATATTTTTCACTTTCCGTTCACTTCCAGTTTCACCGGAAATGGCTCCGGTTTTGAATTTTTAATTAGAACACCCTGTATATTGTAATATTTTTGGATTTCTGCGACAAATCTTAAAAGTTTTTACGCCTACTTCATTTTTTTAGAGTCACTTTAAATATTGCATCTAGGTGGCCATGATCGGACGTTAATTAATCTGAGGACCTCAGGTGATGTCAGAAAATTACAATCGCAAAGTTTTAGTGACTAGTATGATAGATAGGAATAAGACAAGTTGGCAAAATTACATATTTGTGTCTAACTATTATTTTTCAAATGGAGACCATTTTTTGGCAGGAACTTCCGAAAAAAAGGATTTTTTGACGAATCTAACGATACTAATTTATTTGCGACTGTATTTAAAAGAAGAACATAAATTAAATATTACTAAGGAAAATACTGGATAATAATTTATTTACTTTTGTCAAGTGTGCCATGGATAGCCATGATGCATAATATTTTGCAGTTATTTTTATCAAGTCTCTTTTGGAAAACAAAACACTCACTTAGATAATGACATAAGCTTTATGAGCAGACAGTAAAAGTTTCTTAATTTTCGTTAAATTTCAGTTTGATTTTTCTTCAAAATAATGTATACTCAAAGTGAAAAAGTGGATATGTCATCAATATTTGGAGAATGTCATAGAAATTCAAAGAATGCTGCTGAGTTGTATGCTTAGAGATTTCCCAATTGGCAACATCCAGCCCATCAGTATTTTCCGTATGTTGAGAATAGTTGTAGGCAAGAAGGAAATCTAGATGCGGAACAGAGGTTTATTATAAATGACGGGACTGAGTTCTTGCTATAGTTGAGGTTGATAAAACTGTTTTTTAGGAGAAATTTGTCATGAAATGCAGATAAATACTGAAAAATCACGGATATCGAGCATTTAAATATCAGTGCTTCAAAATCATAAAGTTAACCTAAATTTTATCAACTTTATTCTATTTTCCGACGAATCACGATTTACAAATAATGGTATGTTCAATGAGCAAAATACTCGGCACTGGGCCCAACAAAATCAACATGCAATGAGAGAGGGCAATTTTCAGGAAAGGTTTGGCGTCAATTGTCCCAAAATATCATAGCGAAGGGGTTGAGGTCGTAATCAATGAACGCCACCGTTTGACACTTGTTTTACCATCGTGCAGATCGGTAAAATGCACAAAATGTGCTGTCATGTGTTCCACCTTTCTATGAATACCTACGCTGCAGCCGCTAGGATCTTAATAATTGACAGGCCTGGCCCGGTCACTAGACAGGACAGACCCATAATTATCAAATCAAACGTGCCATTGAATATATGTACAATTCCCACGGATATCCCAAAAAAGGCATTGCCATATAGACCACTATTATGCTCACGCATGTATTTCATCAGGGATTTCGATTTCCTACATACGACTAGTGCTGACTGGGGTTCGTTTGCTCCGGGCTGAGACAATTTAAAATACCTAATGTCCCACGAATAACCTTATTTGAATGAGATAATAGCCCAATATCCCACCCCAGTTACTAAGCCCAACCCTGAAATAATCTCGTGCTCCACCAGCTAATGAAATTCTAACGAGGCTCTTAACCACCACCCCCGTCAACTCCGGACGGTCCTCAGTAACATTTCGTATACAAATTAGAGTACTCCAAATTTTTAAACGTTTCTGAAAGTAATGGCCGATAAATTACAAGGAATTTGGAAAACCCCACGAACAAAATTGCTATTCAAATCGCGAGAGATTTTTCCACCGTTGGACATCCGTACAGTCCTCTGAAAACGAGAAAATCTCGTTTCCAGCCGGTCCAAGGAGAGAGTGTTCCTTTTCAAGCTATACCGTAGCCTCCGAACAGCTATTTGCAAAAATGTTGAAATCCAAAAATTTCCCAGTATGAAAATTTTGAAGAACCAATTTGTTATGGAAATTCTCAGGGAAAAACACTCCACGGTTGTTTTTTCCCTAAACTGAGTTCAGAAATTTTTCCTAACTCTTATTTTATGAGTTGGTGAAAACTCATTTTAAAATCCCAAAACGACACACTACCGAATAAATACGTTCAAAGTCACGCTCCTCGGGAATTTTGCAAAGTGCATTAAAAGTACTTGAGATCGGATCTCGAATGTAAAAATGATTCAAATAGAATCGAGTTCAAAAACTGGCAAAGTGCCATGACAAACGTACCAAATCAAATCAAATCAAATATACTTTTTTGTCCAAAGAATCAAGTTCTTGTTGACAAAGTAAAAATAATAAATATACAGAATTTAGATATCACATAGGTTCACACAATAAAGTATGTATAATAAGACTATATAATATTCGTGTAAATAGTATAAATATAAATATAGTATGTACATTTTGTCGATTGTAAATAAAAACTAATATGTTTATAAATGTAATTCTTAATCTAAACAGCATAAAGTTGAGTTAAAATTATATCATCAGCAAATGCATTGTAAAGACATAAAAAACAAACAATAAATAAATGTTTACAAATATTCACAAATGACTAGTATGTGCAAATCGGTTGAACGGCTCAAATTTGGAGTTAGAAGTTGTCATTATAATATTCTTGCAAACTATAATAGGGTCTACAACTCGAATATCAAAATTTTGCAAAGAAAACGAACACAAACTCGCCCGGGAGTTATTACCGCGATACGTTTCGTTGCAAGAGAAAAAATCTCAGAAAAACCGAACTAGGAATTTAGAAAATTCAATTGAAAAGTGAGGTGAGACATTGAACGCAATATTTTTCCCTTCCACGAGACTTCACGGGTACCCTGATCCGTCTATACTAATAAATTAAAAGGACAAGTCCAGGAGCGACTTGAAAGGAAGGTTTTACAAAACTAATTTTGGATAGAGAGCGTAGAAAAACGAAGACCGACCTAACTCAGGAAATTTACATTTAACTCTCTATCCACAAAGAAAAACAGGAAAAGATTGCCTAATCGTTGCAGGAAGTTTTTGGGAAAGGACAATTTGACCAAGGAGCTTCCTTTTGAGAGTCGGGTCACTCGGTTTGAGCGCCCTTCACTGAAGAACTTGAGAGGAGGACTTTCTTTAAGCTCGTGGGCTCCAGTAAACTAGAGATTCAATCTGATCCGGCAACGCTAGATTTATTGTGAGTGCTACCACCTAAGAATAGCTACCCCACTCAATCCCTGAGCTGCCACTCAAACCCTATCGCCATACCAGATCTGAAAAACTTTCAAGAAAACAAAGATTAGTAATCTGAGAAAAAGATGGCATGATTAGACCCTGAAGAATACTTATCGCAGGCGACTCCTGAAGTAACTTCTCAAATACCATCAATACAATCCATCCATCCTACGTAATCCAAAAATCGATTACTCGAAGTACGAAGTGGAAAATGAAAACAGTCCTTCTGCTCGGACCGAAGCCACCCATTGACCTGCTACTCTCATTCTCCGCAATTCTAATTCCATTGTAAGTTGTTGTACTATGGCTGGCGCTTCGTTTTTCGGCATCCCTTCGAAATTGGAACCAGATGTTAAAGCCTCGTAACGGTGTCGCTGCAGACACTCAAAATGCATAATCTTACTATCGTCAGACAAGGTAGTTCTGAATGTACCGGGTGTACCATTAAAAACATCCTAATGTCAAGAGCGCAGTTTCGTAAAAATGGAGTTCATCGTCAGAATAGGCGATTTTCGTGACACAATGTCTGGGCTGGTCTCGTTGGAAACAAAATAATTGGGCCAATATTGTTTCAAGGTCAGTTAACAGGGGTTAGGTAATTAGGTTTGCTTCAAAATGAAATCGAGGATCATCTTAATAATCTACTTTTAGCAGTTTTACGGCGAATTTACTTCAAACATGATGGAGCACCCCCTCATAATACCAGAGAAGTTCCTAATTACTTAATAGAGCATTTTAATAATCAAGTTATTGCAACCAATGGTCCAGTTCGGTGGCCTGCCCGCTCACTGGATCCCACTGTGCTCGATTTTTTAATTTGGGAATATGTTAAAAAAAAAGTTTACTACTAACAGCCCCAACTACTCTTGAAATCTTAGAAGAAAGAATTCTACAGGCATTTAGAAGTATAACGCCTCAAATGTTACGAAACGTGTTGGGAGTAACAATTGAACGAGCTGAAATGTGTCTTGAACAAGGAGGAATGCACTTTGAAAATTTACTACAGTGAAAGTAAATAAATTATTATCCATGGCATTTACTTAGTATTATTTAATTTATGTTCTTATTTTTAATCCAATCGCAAATAAATTACTATCGTTAGATTCGTCAAAAAATCCTTTTTTCGGAAAGTGCTTGTCAAAAAATGGTCGTAATTTGAAAAATAATAGTTAGACACGAAAATGTAATTTTGCCAACTTGTCTCATTCCTATCTATCATACTAGTCACTGAAACTTTGCGATTTAATTTTCTGACATCACCTAGGTCCTCAGATTTACGTCCGATCATGGCCACCTAGATGCAATATTAAAATGACTAAAAAAAGAAGTAGGCGTAAAGACTTTTTTAAAATGTCACATTCTGATCCAGAATTGTCTCATAAATACAAAAACGTTACAATATACAGGGTGAAACCGGAAGTGACCGGAAAATGAAAAATATGCGAAAACTCTGCTCTTCTCATACCATTTACCTATACCAAATCTCATTTTGATACACCTAATATTCTAGAAGTTATGACTTGTCTAATAGATTTGTTGACAACCAGTATAGGCGTGATAAGGGATGAATACAGGATACACCTCATAATGTTCATGAATTGGCGAAATAGGAAGATCTTTGGGAGGGTATAGAGAACATTCGTTGTAGTGGTTAGGTAACGGATATATTTATTTACATTATTCTTGAATGTTTGGAGTTGTTGGGAAAAACCTCGGGCAGTTAATTCAAAAATTTCTAAGTGCCACAAAAATAATTCCTGATGAAGCGATGTTAGGCGTGAACTAACTGAGTCTGTCGAGTTTGTCTGACATAAACTGCTCGGGATATAATGAGATATGTGATTTAGGAGAAACATATGCCATGAAAGTATCCATTGAATAGAGAGATTCCAGTTTTCTGTGATGTTCTGAAGCGTTAAATAATAATTATTGTAATTGTATTTCTTCTGTTAAAAAGTACAAATCAGAAGCCTTTCTATCGATACAATTACAAGGAAAACGTCATGAGACACTTTAAAATGAAAATAGTGTTACAAAACTGGGTTCGTTTTTAATAAAATTGCTCGATAAATTTTATATCCGTTTATTCCACTTGATACACTCTGACAATTTAATATTCGATCGCACTGCACTGAATCAAAATTCACTTTAACTACGCTAATACGAATTACTTTGTTTTCCTTCCCAATATTCAAAAACTGCCACTTTCGTGATTCGCATGATTTATATATCCGTATTACAACCCCAGCAAAGCAGTGATTTCCCCTTTTTTTTTGCGGATATTGAAAAATATTTTAAGAACAATAGTGATCGTGGTATAGATAACTCAAATGAACTCCATATGCTTTAGTATGCCGATGACATCGTTATTCTGAGCAAATCCGAAATTGATGTAACTAAAAAACTCAAGCTTCTGGAGGATTACACTTTTTAAAATCGTCTCTCAGTTAATACTGCGAAAACCAAAATTGTTGTTTTCTCCAGGGGCTCCTTTCAAACAGACCATTCGTTTAATGGACACCCAATAGAAACTATCAACCTTCTTCCCTTTCTCGTGATATGGCTGATGGTTTCAATGCCAAGGCTAAGCAAGCTACTGCCACATTATTCCCACTTCTTGCTAAGACCAAGGTTCAATCAATGCAAACCAGGCTGCATCTCTTTGTCTCTCTTGTCCTTAGTGTTATGTCCAACTGCATTCCTGTCTGGGGTCTACGCTATGTCGACATCGTCGAGCAAGTTCACACGCAAATCTTCGAAATGAATGACACCCGTTTACTAAAAATTATTCTCAAACATCCTCCAACTTACTAACTCTGACCCCAAATATAACTGGATACTGCAGGTCAAATAGTTTTTCACGGTGGTACACGCCCATGATATTTGGGACAACCTTCCCTGGAATATATCAAATCACAGAAGAAAACTCTTCTATTGAAATTTAGAGAAAACCTGTATGAGGCTGATCTATTACTTTTGCAGCGGTCATCATTCCTGACCATGTATAACTCTTTCTCGATTTTACATAATTCCCTCAGAAATATATTTCTTTGAGCATTCCCATCAAGTACACAAGAACCATTGCACAACTAAGACTATGCAATCCCATCTCTGCCAAATTCACCAACAATGCTTCAACTCATACCATCAATCCAAACGAGCTGTTCACAGTTTGTAACCAAGCTCAGATGGAGACACTCGAACACATTTTCATCAATTGACCCATATATTGTGTAATGAAACCTTCTTTCCTAAACTCCTTAACTAATTTATGACTGCTTTGGCCCATGCTCTTGATACTCTTTCAGTTGATAACGCTAAAACCATTGCTTCGTACATATGGAACGTTCTAAATTTACGATATTTTCTTATCAATGAATGAAAGTTATTATATTAAGTGCTCACCAGTATAATACTCTCTACTATTAACTCTCCTCTATATTTGTTTCTTTTTCTACTTGTTTTTATTATTGCACTTCCCCAATACTTTTCCTGTTTTGTAATACATATGTATGTGTATCTATTTATTTATATACAGGGCGATTCAAAAGTACTTTGACAAACTTCAGGAGGTGATTCCTCGCAATATTCTAATATGAATTGTCCAAATAAATATATGTCCGAAAACACTTCGTTTCCAAGATACAGGGTGTTAAAGTTTTTTTTATTTATAACTTTCGAATTACTGACCTTAATTGAACGAAAATTGGTATTGAGAGGTTTTCGAGGTGTCGAATTCGAACCTGATGTTATCATTGCTCTTATTCGTATTGGGAGCCACCTACACGTCTTTTTCTTTTTTGAAGATTCATAACTTTTTTGAGCGTACTTCTAGCACATTTTTCAGTGAAAAGAAAGCTACCACTGTTCCAAGTCGCTATGAGCAACTGTTTTCTAGATATTTGGACTTGAAAATTTCAAGTCGATTATTTGATAATCGATGCGTGTTGAAGTTATTTACCATTATTTTGAATTTTTCACAAGAATGTTTAGGAAATGAATTTGACGTTCAAGTAAGTAGTTTTGGTAATTACATATTATGTGAAACTGCGATCAACTTTGGAAAATTGATAAGAATTTAAAATAAAAAAAGATCGATTTTCCCCCTATTCAGGGTGAGGCCGGAATGTGTTATGACCCTGAGTCCAAAGCTCAAGCTTCTGCAGACTCGATGGAAAGACAATTTAGGCTGAATGAACATCCAGACGATGATCTGGATCGTGAGCTTTTGTTGGAAGATCGGGTCCACCGCACCCTTAGGGAACCCAATCATGATGTCATTCGTCCAGCTACGTTGGATGAACTCAAGGCCCATATCAAGGGATTGAATCCCAAAAAAGCGCCTGGTCACGACGGAATTACTAATCGTATGATTCGGTATTTTCCGGATAACCAAGTGCAGTCACTATTAAATATTATTAATAACTCTTTGCGCCTTAAGAGATTTCCTCGTAGGTGGAAGCATGCCATCGTGGTTATGATTCCAAAACAGGGACAAAACCCGACCTTCCCGCAAAATTATCAGCCGACCAGTCTGCTTTGCAGTTCAGCTAAGTTGGCTGAGAAAATCGTCCTGGAAAGTCTTGACGAAGAAGTGGAGGATAGAAATGTCCTACCTAATGAACAATTTGGTTTTAGACGTGCTCACTCCACCGAGCTTCAGATTATGAGGCTAGTGGAGGACACAATTTCATCGCTAAATACTAACAATAGCGCTCACATCGTTTTGCTAGACATCAGCAAAGCTTTCGACAGAGTGTAGCACGAAGACCTACTGTCAAAGCTGATAGACTTCCATCTGCCGCTTAGTTTGATAAAGTGGATTAAATCGTTTCTCTTAGGTAGGACATTTCAGGTCAGGGTCGACAATTTGCTCTCGAATTCGAGAGAAATTGAGGCTGGCGTTCCTCAGGGGGCAGTGCTGTCTCCTGTATTATATGCCCTTTACACGTCAGATATACCAAGGAGCGAACATGTGAAGATCTCCTTATTTGTTGACGATACGGCTTTGCTTTCCTCTGCAGCTGACCACTTGATGGGTATCGTTTATTTGCAAAATGCATTAGACGACCTCCAGCAGTGGTATCTGGAGTGGAAAATAAAGCTGAATCCTGATAAAACACAGGCGATTTCAATGGGTCGCAAGATAAACAACCCGGAGAGGGAAGTGACTATCTCTGGAAGGGAGATAGAATGGTCAGAGCGGGTCAAGTACCTGGGAGTTACTATGGACCGCCGGCTCACCTGGAGACCACATGTCAACGTTGTTAGGGACAAAATTGTCGAAAAGGTATGTGCGTTATATCCTCTGATTAACAGGAAGAGTAAGCTCTCCCTCAAAAACAAAGTCATGATTTACAAGATGATGTTCAGGCCTGTCATTTTGTATGCCTCAGCCGCCTGGGGCCAAATCTGCAGGTCTAGCATTGGCGTCCTGGAACGGGCGCAAATGAGAGTCCTGCGGATGATAACGAACGCTCCGTGATACGTGCGGAACGATCGGATACTTGAAGACTTAAATCTGCCTTCTATCAGAAGTATCATCAGAGAACGCAATCAAAAAGTATTTGATTGTGCATTAGCTCACGAGAATCCGCTCGTGAGGGAAGCCACTGATTATAACATAGACGACCCCTCGCGTTTTAAGCGTTTCAGGCACTCTCTGGAGTGATGGGTTACCTACTAATCCATACAGGGTAGCGAAGTTGTTTTCCAAATTTTTGATCAAAATTTCCTCTCGGTCATGGTTCGAGAAACACCATCATGGCAAGGGCTATGGACCGGTCTGTAGTCCTTTACCAACCAAAATTCGAAATTCGTGAATGGCTGTGGCCCACTTATTCGAAGTCCAAAGAGCAAGAGCCTTAGGGTTACGCTTGGTTTTACTAACAGTGATCATATTATGTGACAGTTAAACATTTTGTTGTGTTAAAATTGCTGTAAGTTTTAAAACACTAATTTTATAAAACTGGATTATTTAAACAATAATGCTTATTTAGCCGATATGCATTTCGCTTATGGCATTGCGAATGGCAATGCGCGACTTGCAAGACCTATCTACCAGGAGCGATTTTCTAATCGAGTACTGCCTTCAGCTCCAACATTCACCAGTCTCCACCGTCGTTTGGCAGAAATAGGTAGCTTTAAGAGGGCAGCTGATATTATTGGAAGACCACGAGCAGTCCGAACCCCAGAATTGGAAGAAGCTGTTTTGAACGCTCTCGAGGAGAATCCAGAAACAAGTACAAGAATAATTGTCGAAGCTCTCAATTCTACTCAGTCCACAGTTTGGAGAATTATCCACGATCAACAATTTTATCCATACCATATTAATAAATAATAATGATAATAAAGCGGCTTTATTCATCATTTCAAATTCTACATATAACAAAGGAAAAATTCAACAGTATTAATCAATGGACAGAAGGTGAACGATGAAAAGGCGTAGTGTCAGCTATAGCTGTTTTTCAACTCGACCGTAAAAAATATAAAAACAAAAACAAAAACAGTTAAAACAAACAGAAAAGTAATAAATAAGGTAAAATCATCACAAATAATCTACTTGAGCATATAACAAAATACAAAAAGTTAATAATAAGTTCGTTACTGTTTTATACCTTATTGGTTAGTGATACTCAACATCTCAAAACATATATCAGAAGCGGGATCTATTCAAAGGGTACAAGCTCTTTTGCCACGAGACTTTCCCCAACGCATTACTATGTGAGTGGTTTTTGAGAAAATTGGCTGGAAATCCTCAATTTTAAAGATATGTACTCTCCACGGACGAGGCAAACTTCTCCCGAAATGCTATCACAAACTTTCATAACAACCATGTTTGGGCTCTGAAAAATCCGTACGCAGTTAGTGGAATACATTATCAGTATCAATTTTCTGTAAATGTATGGGCGGCAATAATTGATAATTACTTGATAGGTCCTTTTTTTTCGTTCCGACTGAATGGCGCAACTTACAGAGACAAAATGAATTGCCGGGACCACTTCAGAATGTACCATTAGAAATTCGTATCCGCATGTGGTTTATGCATGATGGGGCTCCGGCCCATTTTAGCATTGTAGCCAGGGAATTCCTTAACACTGTCTATCCAAATCGATGGATCGGTAGGGGTGTAGAAGAACCTAACCAGGCGTGGGCACCAAGGTCCTCAGATCTAAACCCGCTAGATTTTTATTTTTGGGGACATTTGAAGTCACTAGTTTATAAAACTCCAGTAGCGAACGAGGAAGATCTAAGAAACCGAATAGTAGACGCCTGTGAAACAATAAGAAACACACCAATAATTTTTGAGCGGGTACGAGATTCAATGACTAGAAGACTGAATGCCTGTATCTTCGCTGAAGGTGGACACTTTGAACAATTTATTTGAATACAATTTAGTTTCCTTTATTTTATTTTATCCTACATATTCAAAATTTCTTGAAATAAAATGTTGATATTTCTTGCAAATTTTATTAAAACAAATACAGATTTTTCACCCTTGATACAAAAATAACTATTTCAAACAAGTAAAAATAAATAGAATAGGGGCCTCCTACAAAAAACCAAAACTACTTACTTAAACGTCAAATTCATTTCCTAAGCATTCTTGTGAAAAATGCAAAATAATGGTAATAACTTCAACACGCATCGATTATCAAATAATCGACTTGAAATTTTCAAGTCCAAATATTTAGAAAACGGTTGCTTATAGCGACTTGTAACAAGGGTAGTTTTTTTACGTAGATATGGAAGGGGAACTGATTTTTTTTCTGTAAAATGTGCTAGAAGTACGCTTAAAAAAGGAATGAATCTTCAAAAAAGAAAGAGGCGTGTAGGTGGCGCCCCCTACGAGTAAGAGCAATAATAACATCAGGTTCGAATTCGACACCTCAAAAAAAGCTCTATATACCAATTTTCGTTTAATTAAAATCAGTATTTAAAAAGTTATTCAAAAAAAAACGAAACTAAAAATAAAACTTCAGCACCCTGTATCTTGGAAACGAAACGTTTCCGCACATTTATTTGAACAATTCATATTAGAATATTGTGAGGAATCACCTCCTGAAGTTTATCAAAGTACTTCTGACTCACCCGGTATATTTATTGTTGACACATATCTGTTTTTTCAATACAAATATCACAATTAAAAAACGGCCAACACACATAATCTATGAATGTCAGAAACATTTATATGAACTGAATAAATTTGTTAGCTTTAGTACATTGCAGTGTTACCTATTGACAAGTAGCGGTACTACGATGTTCCCAGAACGGAACTATAAGCATATCGGGTTGATAATGCTACTAGGCTTTTCTTATGGAATTCTTCAATATTGTGTTCCCAACTGGGAATTTTATGCAATAGAGGGTTGAATTCAGAAATATATTCCGACCAAAATTTATCAACAAAATCTCCAAAAGGTTTCACCATGAAAATTCAACTAATCCAAATAAGTCAAAACTACAATCAGATAACCAAAAAACACTTCAAAACGAATAATCTAAACCAAAATGCTTCGATAAAAGAACCCATATACTCCGATGTGCCAAAGCAGTTCCTTCAGGCGCTATAAAACATGTGTATCTCATAGAAATTACAACTCTTCTTCCGAATAATCCTATGAAGTTTGATCCGATGGTCACTCCATATACTGTATAAAAAACTCCGGTGCTTTATTGTGGCTAGAAAAGCTAAACCATTCTATGAATTATTCAAATGTTCACCCTCGTATTCCAATGAAAGCTTTGCACTATGGTTATCTCATGAGTTTCTAGAAGCGTCCCAACTCACCAAGTCTGCAACAGTTTTTCCCCCCATAAAAGACTGCAGTTCCCCATCCTTAAAGAAACAAAGTGCGTATGTATTATTGACAATCTCATCCTAGGGCTATTCACTTTGAGGAAACACTATAGTGAACAAAACAAAAAAAATATATTTATCCACCACAAAACTAATACATGATATAATCGACAACGAATAAGAGATACATTATACCATGCTCTGCAGAACTATTATCATTGTGATGTTTTTGTGTAGAATATAAGAATAGAAAGTGTGCAATATTAGATATTAAAATTATTTATTTATTATCTAACAATAAGACATCCATTATTCTTTAAAACATCTTTCCGCTTTGTTGTCTACTAAACAATACTGAACAATATCACACTTTCCCCCTTAACTAATAAGAACTCGTGAACTCCTCACGACCCTATCATTTGGAAAAATTGTTCATTTCAGACTGTATCAAAGAATTTTGGCTCTGACTTATCATCCCTGAAGATTCAACAAAACTACTTTCCCAGGATTCATTCGAATTGTTCAACCTTCATTTATTATCGACAATTAGACATCCATTGTTCTTTTAAACAACTTTCCGCTATCTTGATGTGAACTAAACAATACTAAAGAATAATATCTGAATCATACAAACCCGCAGCATTGCACTAGCAAACATAAAAAGGCTATAATTTCCACTTCTTTTCCTTCTCTTTCTTTAAAAGCTTTTATTTAACTTGCTTCGTTCGTATGTCAGTCATTCTGTCCGATTAAAAATTTGTAATCCATTTTTGGGGCACTTACGACATCCGATTGAGCTGAAATTTCGCAGGTGTTCATAATTCCGGTAACAATGCTTTCTGAAATTTTTGTAAGAGAAAAAAACGAAATGGCGGCTCTAAGATGGAGGACGAGTTTTGTGATTATGGTACGACTCGATTAAAAATTTGTATGTGGGGGTTTTCAGAGTCGGAGATTATGAATTTTTTTGTCAAAATTTATAAATTCAAGATGGCGGCTCCAAAATGGCGGAGTCTTGTGATTATGGTTCGATTCTATTAAAAAATTGTATGTGGGGGTTTTCGGAGTCGGAGATTATGAATTTTTTATCAAAATTTATGGAATTGAAATGGCGGCTCATGGAATTTTTGTTAGAGAAAAATCAAAATGGCGCTCCAAGATGGCGGACGAGATTTAGGTTTATGGTACGATTCGATTCAAAATTAGTATGTGGAGGTTTTCAGGGTCGAAAATTATTACTTTTTCTTCAAAATTCATAAAATCAAAATGGCGGCTCTAAGATGGCCGATGATCTCTGTGTTTATGGTCTGATTTTATGGGGGTTGTCTGGGTCGAAGTTTATGAAGTTTTTATCAAAATTCACAAATCTAAGATGGTGGATGAATTTTGTAATTATGGTCTGATTCAATTCAAAATTGATTTTTCGGGGTTTTTGGGGTCGGATATTATGAATTTAATCGAAGAATAGTTTCTCGTTACACTATACATATATACCTTGCCAAATAAACAGTTTTATTTTCTTACCCTCAACTGGAGAACACACCACGTTTTAAATGTTACTTAATTATTCTTTTGAATTACCGATATTTTATTATGTGTTCACTTATCGTAATATGATTATTCAGCTTCTTTGACAAATATTAATTCCATTCGTTGAGTTATTACTGAGATGATTTCTGAGAGTTACACTTCCACTATTTTTCTGCATACTTTTGATAAATTGGCTACTTTATGAATAAAATACGAAGTCTACATTTACTTCGCATCAGAAGATGGGAATGCATCTTATCTAGATGAAAGGTGAAACTGCTTCAATTCGCTTCATAATATGAAGCCTTGAACATAACGTCTCTCTCTCTCTCTCTGTACTTGCTGAACACTGAATGAATTCTGATCTGATAATCTCTCCGTTTACTTTTGACTTCAGTCTTATATAGAAAATTTCCCCCTTCTCAGTTTTTGAATAAGCGCGGTGTGGTCTCACGGTAATGAATTATACTTTTGGACATTAATGCCACGGCGGTACATTTCAATCACATTCTTTCCGAGTTAATGTTTCCTCCCGGCTATTTGAGAATCGTTAAATATCTATCGCGGCTTTGGGCTTGATAGAAATGAAATAAATGTCCTGTCGTAATTTAGTGGCCGCCTGTTGTAAGTTTTACATCATAACAAATTCATGAGATCCTTTTAATGAGTGATGCTATCATATCGATGATTTTACGAGATTTTTACAGTCTTCGTCGATCTCATACCGCCTCCTAATTTAATTGCGGACGAGATAAAACAGTCGCTCCTTTTTTATGGCCGCATTCTTCAGTTAAGAGTATTACACATGGATACATTAAAATACTTTATTGATCGCGGCCATTACATTATCATAGCAGAGGAAACCAAGATTTTGACGTGATCGTTCCATGAATTAGTGCTACTAATTTTCACTCTGAGCAAAGAATCATCTACCTGAGATTATTACATTGGCCGTACTTGAATCGGATGTTCCCGAGAAAACATAAGCTTGGGTCTATGGGTCATATAAGACTTCTTCGTTTGTCAGCTGCTTTCCTCAAATTTTGAAAAGAAGGAGACCGATGAGTTCGTCAGTTGGAGAGAGTTAAACCATACGAACTAACGAGCCTCCTTTGCGTTACAACAGAGGGATCTTTCAAAAATGATGAATACCCTCTATGAACAATCATTTTCTCTTTTCGTGCACATCCCGAAGAAAAACTTTTCAAATGGAAATTGTGAGGCTCAAAAAGCCATTTTGAATAACGTAATTTGACAATAACTGTATGGAATTAGAAATTTGATGATTTTTTCCATTGTCACAACCACAACATTTGGAAACTATGCCATTTTTGCTTAAACTAATATGATGTAACGCAAAAGACACAGTCAAATCAATCACTTTAACTTTTTATCAGAGTGGAAACAAGATACTACACAACAAAATCTGGCTTGGTAAGGGGTGACTTTTTGGTTTTAGTCACACTACAAAAGCACAAAAAAAACACTACGTAAAATTCAATGACTGTATTCCCGTATTCAATGAGGCATCTATCTTTGAAAACATAATTTAATATCTCGCGAGCACTGTGAATGTTGGAAATCTCGAGTCATAGAAACGACCGGACATATGGAACTGTGCAACATTGGGACAGAAACAGTTTCAAATCACCGATACTACTTTTTGAAATGAAAGACATTGTGATTGCTCGAAAGATGGCGTGGGGTGGCATATCAACTTAAAAATTTCAAATAGCATGGGGGGTCAAGTGGCCCATCGTTGAAAAGATATTTCAGTTCTCTTTTCAACCATAATTTTTTTTGAATTTAAGTTTTTTCACATTATGCATTAGAAATGTCAGGTATAACAAAAAACAAAACTATTATGTAGGATTTTCATTTATTGAGAATAAGAAACAACATTGTTGTCAATTAACAAATAGGCGTTCGAAATGTCCGCCTAATTCTTCTTGACAATGAAATATTCGAACATATATGTGGGTATACCAGCACACACCCGTGTGTTATTCGTTGTTTCAGTTCTTCCAAAAAGTCGGATTGTAGCAGATGTTATATGTTATCTCGCAATGAAATGTGTTGACGCGTATTGATGTTGGTTAGTTAACACGTTCTGTAGCCTCAATATAAATGTTGTTCTCAGGAGTCACTCTTTTTCTATAAAATGTTTTTTTTTCAACAGATAGCGGAAATGGTACATCTTCCCCTCTTGGAGGACTTGGAGGGCTTTTCGGTTCGGGTAAGTCATTTGATGTTGGCTGGATATTCGAAATAATAATTTTTCTATGAAACGCAATGCAAATTTTCAAGCTCATTGTTGTAGGGGGTTATGAACAAACACACAATAACTATTGGAACACCAGATCAAACACAAATATACGGCGTGATTCAGAATCAGACCGACAAACTACAAATGACAATCGTTATTTCACAACTATTTTTTATCAACAAGAAATGAGGGGTTAATCTTACAAAGCTCGAGTGTTTTCGAAGTTAACTCTTCAATTTTCATTGTTCCACTGATATTTTTTATTATATCTAGTAAAATTGCAACTATTAACGAAATGTTGGCATAATCGACATGGTTAATATCGTGAGTAGAATTTATATGAGTAATAACCTCATCACATCATTGATAAATATAGTGAACCATATTGGACCAATAATACTACCCTGTGACATATGCAAGAATAATGATCTTACATTTTTAGAGACAAGCTTTTATTTAAACGTATAAAAAAAGTTTAAGTCATCGCTGACAATGATTTGATTATTTTTTGTTGAATTATTTGGTTTTAAAAAGCTTTTCGCGCGAAGTGTTCATAAAAGTAGGTACCAATTAATTTCATTGGGCAGTATTAGTAGCATTAAAGTATTAATTTTATGATAATTCGCGCGACAAACTTTTAGAAACCAAATAATTCAACAAAAAATTATTAATTCATTGTTAGCGATGACTTAAACTTATTCTATACGTTTAGTACACGGTTTAAATGAAAGCTTGTCTTTAAAAGTGTTTTTTATTATTTAATTTTTGCTTTTTAGTTAGTTCGCCTCAATCTGTTCATTCCTAATAGAGCATCGTTATCACAAGGTCTCTTCCCTGTAAGTTTTGAGCTGAAAGAAATTATGATATCCGACCCCAAAAACTCCCTCACACCAATTTCGAATAGAATCTGACCATAACACAAAATTCGTTCGCCATCTTAAATTTGTAGATTTTGACAAAAAATTCATAATCTCCGACCCCGTAAACCCCCACATACCAACTTTGTATCAAATCGGACCATAATTACAAATCTCGTCCGCCATCTTAGAGCCGCCATTTTGTTTTTTCTTTCAACAAAAATCCCATAATGCTTTGTCACTGGAATTATGAACACCCGCCAAATTTCAAATCAATCGGACGACTAGAAGTCGGTCAAAGTTCACTTGCAAGATTTGACCCTAACTGAAACTAAATAAAAACTTGTTAAAAGGTTCAGATCGTCTATTTTTCTGGCACTGCACAAGAAACGGCCAACTTGCCAATTCCGATAGTTTAAAGGATTTTTTCCAATATTGAAAAGGGAGAAACATTCTCAATTGAATATTTTTGATGACTTTTAAAAGTCAACAGAGTGCAAAAAAAAAACTTGCACGGCGTGCAAAAAAGTACAAACCTACGTTGTTCGAATACAGGTAATACAGAATACCCATCATTCTCATTTCATTCGTTTTTTATTAAACATATTACAAACATATTCCATCCACTAATTTTTTACTAGATTTATATTGATAGTACAATTGCTGTTATTCTGTATGTTAATTTCAAACGATGACTTTGCTAATACTAAATCGAATGGCTTTTCTTGTATAATGTTACAAGTAATATTGTTCTCGACTTCGACATTTCCACTCTTCTTGATATCACCGCTAAAAATAATGATTAGAAAAATCGAATTAAACGGTTTTCTTCACATAAAGGATTCAATATAAAATTGAACCAGAAAATGGTAGATCTGAGGTGAAAAACAAGTACTTTCCTGGCAAATACCACGCAGAACGTTGAATGATATTCAACTGAAAATCCATGCATACTTCCATATAATATCAATGGACATTGAATGCAAATGTTTCTTTCTGATAAGCTCGATTATGTTCAATTTATGTCGTGTTCACCTAACAATCCGCATACCGGTTTCAGGCTTCTTGGCCCTCATCAGTACGGAGTAGTCAACCAGCCAAAGGTCCAAAGAACTCTGGCTGAAGTGAGACACAACGTAAACAAACCATCATCGATCTTGTAACACCTATAGGTACGCCGGAAAAGATAAACTTTAACTGGCGGTACCTAGTGACAGAAAGAAACACTCCGAAAATCTCCCACCTCGATAGGTTTCTAAATAAAGATTCCTTCTCAGTAGGAGTGGCAAGCCCGTCTAGATATAGTGAACGATAGTGCCATTAAGTGATGAATAGAAAATCGAATTAACGGTTTTCCATAAAGGATTCAATATAATTGAACCAGAAATGTAGATCTCGGTGAAAACAACTACTTTCCTGGCAAATACCACGCAGAACGTTGAATGATATTCAACTGAAATCTCATGCATACTTCCATATAATATCATGGAATTGAATGCAATGTTTTTCGATAAGCTCGATTATGTTCAATTTATGTCGTGTTCACCTAACAATCCGCATACCGGTTTCAGGCTTCTTGGCCCTCATCAGTACGGAGTAGTCAACCAGCCAAAGGTCCAAAGAACTCTGGCTGAAGTGAGACACAACGTAAACAAACCTATAGGTGTTACAAAATCGATGATGGTTTGTTTACGTTGTGTCTCACTTCAGCCAGAGTTCTTTGGACCTTTGGCTGGTTGACTACTCCGTACTGATGAGGGCCAAGAAGCCTGAAACCGGTATGCGGATTGTTAGGTGAACACGACATAAATTGAACATAATCGAGCTTATCAGAAAGAAACATTTGCATTCAATGTCCATTGATATTATATGGAAGTATGCATGGATTTTCAGTTAAATATCATTCAACGTTCTGCGTGGTATTTGCCAGGAAAGTAGTTGTTCTTCACCTGAGATCTACCATTTTCTGGTTCAATTTTATATTGAATCCTTTATGTGAAGAAAACCGTTTAATTCGATTTTTCTATTCATTCCACTTCACATGGCACTTATCGTTCGAAAATAATGATGTTAAAGTCTCAAAATATCAGCCCCTGAGCCAACTAAAAGCGATGCAGAGGACCTTCTGAAATTATGGCCAGTGTATTTTGCAGTATTAGGTTATCCAAGAAATGATGCAATTTGACTCGGAATTTTTGCCAAAGTACTCATTCCGACTACTTGAACTGTACATTTTCCATTCCTATACTGAAGGAAAAATCTAGAGTTTTCTGCTATCTTAGGTCGCAGTGACTTGTACTTACGCCAAATTTTAGCTGGATTAAATTTGTGTTCATTGTTATTTGGAACTACAAATGTTCTTTGTATTTTCGTTTCTGCATAAGGAATTCTAATAATTATATAGGAATCTTGTCCTCAATATCATGTATTGTCATTTTAGAAAGTTCGTCCGGCGACAGGCGCCTGCCAATCTAATAATCATAACTTCTTTCATCAATAACAATTTTTCATCCGCAGCATCAAGCAAGAATTCAGTTACCTTTTACGGCTTATAGCCGGCACTTTTTCTTTTGAGAAATGCCTTCACTTTGGGATAATCACCTATAGGTATGTTCTTGTTAACAGCTGAAGTTGATTTCAACATAGAAAACTTCGACCACAGGGTTGACGACTCCATAGTTTTAGATTTTGCTCCCAAATACGCAAGAATGGCGGGTTCTGATACCTAGAGGTAAATATAAAGTTAACGTACACATGCTCTCTGAATAAAGGTAAAAAACTTTTCTCACGTGTTTTTGCCTCCTGAACACGAATCCGGAAAGAAAAATGCGGCGGTCTCATACCGTTTCCGAGTTAGATCACTTTTAATTTTTTTTAACCCCATTTTCAAGCATTGTCGCAAAAATCACTCAAAATGCCTCTTCTTTACCAGCATAAATATTACACTATATCACTTTTTTAATTGAAAATAATGTAATTTTTATCGAAAAAATCCTCCTTGTTATACAGTTCCAAATAAACAAACATGACACATGTGACAGATGAAATTTAGTAACTTTCCATTACTTTTCATGTCGGTAATGAATGAATCATGATGAATCATGGTTCCCAAAAACAATTGCAAACATAAATGAAGGAGAAACTATTACTCATATTTGAATTCTAAAAGTTGGCGGTGATTCATTTATTACCTACATGAAAAATAAGGGAAAGTTATTAAATTTCATCTGTCACATGTGTCAAGTTTGTTTATTTGGAATTGTATAAGAAGGAGGAGTTTTTCGATAAAAATTACATTATTTTTTGCGAATTTGTGCCGAAAATAAGTGATTTAGGGTGTATTTGTTTATGCTGGTAAAAAAAGAGGCATTTTGAGTGATTTTTGTGCGAGGAAACTGCTTGAAAACGAGGTTTAAATAAAAATGTTAAGTGCTCTAACTCGGAAACGGTATGAGACCGCCGCATTTTTCTGGATTCGTGTTCATGAGACAAAAACACGTAAGAAAAGTTTTTTACCTATATTCAGAGAGCATGTGTACGTTAACTTTATATTTACCATCTTAGATATTTTTTCTGAGAACACCAACTATCAAATACTTTTTTGTATAGTAGTCTGGACTTTACTGGTGGAAGTTCTAAGCTGACTCCATCACATCCGCAGGAATATCAGATGTATCACTAAAATAACTTTTTTCATCCATAATTAAAGCGATATTTTATAAATTTACGAAAATTATCTGATTACGGTTTTACATTAATGGCAACTTCAATAATTGAAATTGTTACTATGCACCCTGACAACCCAATATTTGTTCTAATTTTTGCGATTGACTGAAACAATTTTGCTTAATGTCACTATCACTGCCAAAACAATAAAATTTGGACGATTGCTCTCAAAACGTTAATAATAAAGGGTATTTTCATTTTTATCTTAAAAAATCAAAGTATTGGAAAAAATCATGTACCTATACAATTCGAACATGAAGCCTCTTTTTTGCACTTGCGAGGTTTTATAACTTCTCGCGTATGCAAAAAAGTGTCGCTTTATATTCTTGCATGAATAACTATTCATTATAATTTGTGAGTATTGTGCTATTATTGTGGTAGATTGGAAAATAGAAGAAAAAAGGAATTCATTGCCTAAATATACAGTATCCCAAATTCTAAAATAAAACAGGTTTCATTCCTAGCAAAATTCAACCCTTCGGGGTTTTTCCACTTGAAGATATACAAAATGACATTCACGCAACCTCTACGATAGTGTGAGATTCTAGAGTCCAAAATTCGAACTACAGCCTTGGTTGTCGCGCCGTCTGCATCTATAGGCCAGTAGATATAGGCAATCAATTAACATTAATTCCAAAAGTTTTTAAATTTCAATGGTATGTTAGTGCATCAATGAAAACAGACTATAAAATTTTGCAGAAGTCTGCGATGAACGGAACATTGTTTTAATTGCAAAAACCGTTTTCATGCTTTATTATTGCACTGAAAATTGCAAAAGTTTTGCAAACTAGGCATACCTATAGTAATGGTATTTTACAACATGCATCAAGTTTGCAACCTTGTAAAAGTTACGAAACCTTGTTTTTTGTAAATTTTCAAAGTTTTTCATTTTAATTTGTTTAAAAAAATTACAAAAGTTCTGCAAATTGGATAAGTGAACGGAAAAAAGTTTAAAATATCCACGTACATTTGCAAATGTTAACAATGTAAATATGGACTTAGCAACAATTCTCGAATGGGGATCCAATAACTTGGTAGAATTCAATGCAAACAAAACACAAGCATGTCTTTTCTCTAGAAAAGCCGATCTCACTGTGCCTAACATAACTTTGTCAGGAGTAACCATACCACTGAAGTCATCCATATCGATGCTTGGTATTACTATCAGCAATAACCTTTCCTGGGAAAATCACGTGAGGTCCATTGCCAAAAGTGCATCCCAAAACTTGGTTTTGTTTCGTGCCAAGAGCTATTTCACCTCCAGTCAGCTGCTTATGATCTATAAGGCACAGATCCGACCTGTCCTGGAATACTGTTCCCATATTTGGAGTGCGGCACCTAAACATATCCTGAAGCTATTGGATTCTGTCCAAAAAAGGGCAATTCGTCTCGTCGGTGATGCCTCGCTTACAAACTCGCTCACTTGTCTGGAACACCGTAGAAAAGTTGGCGATTTGTCTCTATTTTATAGATATTTTCATGGGCGATGCTCTTCTGAAATATCAACAATCGTTCCTCCTTTGGCAGTCTCTTCGAGATTAACCCGTCAAGTTCAGTCTTCACACCCCTTCGTGGTCACTTTGGAGACCTGCAGAACATCACTTTCCAAAGACTCATTCATCCAACAAACTGCGAGGCTTTGGAACTCATTGCCTAGGGAGGTGTTCCCCGAGGCATACAACCTCCAGAAATTTAAGAAGAACACCAACTCCTACCTTCTTTCCCTTGGTTCCCACGATGTTCTCTGAACATTACAGGATATCCCTTTTCGTGGGAACCAGAACATATAAAAAAAAAAAAAAAAAAACATTTCTGAAAAACGCATCATTTATTTATCAAACATTTTTATCGACGCTCCCATTTTCAATACACACAAGCTTTGAAATAATTACAAAAGTTTTTTATTGTGGTTGCAAATAAAGAGAATATTGGATATGTAACTTTGCAACCTCATACGAAAAACGGAACCTATTTATCCACCAATATATTTTTTTGCATTTTTACAATTGAAATAATTGCAAAAGTTATGCACATTGCAATTGAAATTACGACTAATATTTTACGTGAAGCAAGAGATTTGCAATCGTCATTGTTCAACGAAACAGTTTTTTTCTATAATTTGGCCATAAATGCAAACTTTGTACAAATTGGTTTAGGATATATATTAGACCGACATATCTATAGTGGTCCAGTTGAATACTTGATTATACATCGCGTATGTCTGTTATATTTTGTACTGGTTGATTAAAATTGCATCCGAAGAATAATACGGTTACGTAGTTACCCATTAAAAAACATTTGGAACCAATTTTTGATCACTGTTTTCGACTAATCAGCGAAATAAATTTAAACTAACATTTTCGAATGCAACAATCGAAATAATACAAAATTTTGCTAAATTCTGCTAAAATACTATTGGAAGACTTTAATTTTTTATCGCATTAGAAATGACATGCAATCATTCTTCATTTAAAATTTTCACTTGTCACAACATGACTTTATAGTAATCGACGAAATTTTAAAATGAATAATCGATGCTCTATGGAAGGAAGGATATCAAATCGTTATCGATTGTATATCTCGCAAGTACATAATTATCATCATCAAACAGAAACGTTGCTGAAAAATAAAAATTTATGAAATCAATATTATATCTCAAATTTAATTTTTACAGGTATGTATTTCTTGAATTAAATGAAATTATAATTTAGCTTTCCACTCGACTTTCTTACTCCAATTGTGGTTTCGCATGAAAAATTCTATTGAATCCGGACTAAAATTTAATCGACACGTAAGAATCATTTTCTTGATTTATAAAAATTTTGAAAATAAAGAGGGGAAAACATGTTGGTAGGCAATTCTATTTCAGTTGTTTCTCCAGGAATATCAGATGAATGTGCATTGTTTTTGGTTAGTTAAATAGTTGATTGCCATAAAAATACAATTGTCACTCTTATTCTTATTCTTATTCTGATAATAAATCATGTTACTAAATCGCTGTGCATTCATTACTCTTTAAACAGAACACTGTGACGTAACACAGTTGTAGATTAATCGTACTAATGTACAACTGTGTACGGTGTTCTTTAAATCTCAATATTTTCTCAATATTTTAATGAATCAAGAAAATTATGAAAACGTGTCGAAAGATTCTCGATCCTCCATCAAACGTACTCAAGATTATTTTTTATGCAAATTCCTAATTGTAATATGATGTTTTGAATTCATATCGAAAAAGTTAGTCTTCTTGGTCGATAGTTAACTTGGTAACACAATGAATGTAATTTATTAGGTATATGAAAATATTTATTATTCAGATAACACAAGTGTTGCAAAAATAAAAATAAAATTAATTCCTAATGTTCCGCATTGTAACATAGTTTGCAAATTATTATACTGCCACCAATTGGTAAAATGAGTTGTCTGTCCGATTGGCAAAACTTTTGCTTTTTTTGGTAGAGTACAAGTATGAAAATATTTTCCTTTTGATTTTACCCTCATTTTGGTGTTGCAGACGGGGTTGCAAATTAATGAAAACATTATACGTCAGGACAACTCCACTTGCAACCATTATTTGAAACTTTTGTAATAATTCCGATACTTTTTTCAATAACAAAAATCAATATAATGAAACAATATATTTTCCGTTTGACCAAAGGGGTCGCAAATCAAAACTCTTGTCAAGAATATTATTTCAGTTATTTTTTCGAATTTGCAGAACTTTTGGAATTTTCATCGAAAAATTAGGACTAACAACAATTTTTTTTCGATAAAACAGACATTTCCGTTTTGTATGAGTGGTTGCAAATTTATCAGAGGATTACATCTTGATTTTCAACATCTTCCGTTCAGAAAAAGGGGTTGCAAAATCAGACTACATATCATATGAAAGACCTCTCCACTCTACTGAAGTTTTGAAACTTTTGTAATTATTATTAAATTTTGGGAAAATCATGTCTATCTCTACTGGCCTACTATGTCTACGTGATATTACTATTTTTCATCCTTTCCCTCAATCCTTTTTTAACCGATGAAACCAAATTAGAGGAAGTTCTCTAGTCGTCGCGTATATTTTTTTTATCATCATTTCTTTTGTGTATGATCACGCATAACTTTTTACTGAGGCGTCCGATTCCGATAATTCTTTCTTCAGTGGATAGGGTGTACTCCGAAGTTAATCCCATTTGAATTTAAAAGATAAAATCCACCCTTAAGGGTAGCAAAATGAAGGATATTGATCACTCACCCTCTGAATTCTGGTCCGTTAACCGATTCTATCAGGCATAACTTTGTACTGGGTTCTTCGATTTGGATAATTATTTTTTTAATAGATAGGGTATACCTTATTTTTGGATTTCGAATTACTTCCCCTTACTGGTAGAAAAATAGGGGATAATTGATTTTTCACTTGTGAACATTGGCACACACATACGTAGTTGACAATGACAGATCGCTACTGACATTATTTTTGTTCAACATCCATCAAAATCATTATATTCTATGAGGGGATGGAATGATATACAAAGTAATGAAATAAACTAACCAGAACAACAAAAATAATTCATATTACAACAAATAGTAAAAGTAGATAATCATATTATTTAACTAGTAATAGTTGAAGTAAGGTGGGTAAGTAAGTATTTTGGAAGTAATAAAAAAACAAGTAGGTAGTAATTAGTAGATTTTAGCCACAAAAAATTTAAATATTAAAACTTTTTAAGAAAAAATTAAACCGACGAAATACGGAACTGAATAGTAAAAAATAAAATAAACCTTTTTAGTCTCACTAACTAAGCTTCTAAACTAATGTAAGTAAATAATTTTGAGTCGGCGGCAAACGAACAATCAACGAACATCATTAAATTTCTTCAAAAAAATCACAAGAATGTCACTGCGCAACTCGATGCCATCATTTTACGCCTTACCTAATTCATGTGTTTCTTTGTTTGGCGCCGACTCAAAATTAGTTACTTACATTAATTAAGGAGCTCAGTTATTGAGACTAAGAAGGTTTATTTTATTTTTTACTTTTCAGTTCCGTGTTTCGTCGGTTTAATTTTTTGTTAAAAAGTTTTTTTCACATCTCTATACAGATACCAAAAAACTTTTCATTTCAACAGGTGGCGGAGCAAGTGGTGAAGGTGGTAGTGGTGGCACTACCGGAGCAAGTGGTGAAGGTGGTAGTGGTGGCAGTAGCGGAGGAAGTGGCGAAGGAAGTGGTAGCGGTGGCAGTAGCGGTGGAAGTAGCGGCGGACTAGGTGGTCTCTTCGGTAAATTCATTGTGTTTCTTTGATTGTACCGTGTATCAACGTATTCTTAAGACAAGCCATTGGTTTCCAGAGTTCCGAGGGTATTCAAACTTGGCAGGGGTGTTAGATTCAGGTTTTTTTTTCAATATTTCATACTCTCCCATCACTTCCGGTTTCACCCGAACTTGGGAATTTCAAATGGAACACCCTGTATCTTTTTTTAAATCCTAGGAACGATTCTGAGTAAAATTACATACTTTTGAGTCGAAAAATTGGGTTGTGGCTGCTGGGACGTTGGGGATCAGTAAATACCCCACATCTGACCAACCAAATGTTGTGGTTGCTCGTTAATTCTTTTAATAGCTAATTACTATACTGAGCGTTATTAGTCTATTGACCAATAACTGGACAACCTCCCAGAGCGGCTTGAGAAGCTATCTCACTCAGTATGTAATGAAGCGTGGGACTTAATTTGACAGTACAGTTACTAATCTCAGATAGTTCAGAAACAATTTAAAAACAACAATTGATACACCTGGTATAATTTACGGAGAAAATGTATAGAAAGTCAAAATGGATATAATATATATATATATATATATATATATATATATAAACTTGAATGAGACACAAATATGGAATGCCTGATAAAATAACTTCTTCAGTTATTTTGGCGATTGCTGATATCAATAATTGACTCTACTATGAAATCAATGAGGGAATAGTTCCTTATTACCATATACATATATACCTTGCCAAATAAACAATGTTATTTTCTTACCCTCAACTGAAGAACACACCACATTTTAAATGTTACTTAATTATTCTTTTGGATTGCCGATTGTTATTGAGCGTTCACTGGTCGTACTATGATTATTTAGCTTATTTGACAAATATTAATTCCATTCGTTGTTACTGAGATGATTTCTGAGAGTTACACTTCCACTATTTTTCTGCATACTTTCGATGAATTGGCTACCTTATGAATAAAATACGAAGTCTACATTTACTTCGCATCAGAAGATGGGAATGCATCTTCTCTAGATGAGATTTGACTTTACTTCAATTCGCTTCATTGCTATGAAGACTTTTACTGGAACATAACGTCTCTCTGTACTGGCTGAACACTGAATGAATTGTGATTGTTCTCGTTTACTGTTGACTTCAGTCTTATATAGAATCTCGCGGCGTTTCTAATACGCCGCTAGGGTCATAGATTTTGTTTTATGTATCTGAGGGTACTCCGCGGTCTTAGTCTCACGGTAATGAATTATACTTTACGAGTTAATGTTTTCTCCCGGCTGTCGGAGAATCGTTAATTATCTATCGCGGCTTTGGGATTAAAAAATAAAATAAATGTCCTGTCGTAATTATGTGCGGTCTGTTTTAACGGTTAGATCGTAACTGTCATTGCCTGATAGTGTCTTTGATATTTTACGAGATTTTTCAGTCTTTGTCGACTCATACCGCCTTCCGGTCTTCAAATTTAATAGCGGACGAAAATAAAACAGTCGTCCCTTTGTGTTGCCGCATTCTTCAGTTAAGGGTATTACACATGGTAACATTAAAATAACTTGATTGATCGTGGCCATTACAATTGATACATTTGATTTTTCAAAAGCATATTTACTTTTGCATCTAGAGTGTGTTGGACCCAATCTGATGGGCATGAATGATGAGTGAAAATATGATATGACAGTTTTTTCCGCCAAGTTGATATTTACAACACCACAAATTGTGAGAAAAGTCAATTGTTTCAAATGACAACATCTTTTAGATACACAATCCCCAGATCCTAATTTTCACCGACGAATCCATTGATGGTTTCAAATCAAAAATCGGATGGATAACAATATTAATTTAGAAAAACCTTTCGAAACTTTTTATGAACATCTTGCAATACTGTTCAATAAATCCTTTCCTGTACATAAACTCAAGAATAAAAGAAAAAAAACCTTGGTTGAAATTGGGAATAAAAACGTCTTCTAAAAATCTTAGATGTTTGCATTACATCAGAAAATACACAAATGCAACTTTTTTCACATTTTTTTTAGTAACTATCGGAGTATTTATAGAACTTTGATCAAAACTGCAAAGCAAAGGAAAATCATTATACAAATAAAATAAACGAATCTGATAACAAATCTAAAACTAGCTGGAATATCATAAATGATTTAAGAGGAAAAAACAGTAAAAACAAATCCAAAATAACTCTATCTTCCAATGAACTAAACAATCATTACTGCGCTATTGCTGGCTCATTAACTAAAGACTTATCATGAAATATTAATCCTATGGACCACTTTACAAATCCCCCTATTCCTCAATCTTTCTTACTTTATGATACTGATACTAAGGAACTGAAAGAACTTATAAAATCAATTAAAAATAAAAAAACCCATGGAATAGATGAAATTTTATAAAAAAAATTGAAAATCTGCCAGATCAGGCTCTTGATTTATTGGCCACTGATTAATGATTCATTTCGCAGAGGGATTTTCCCTGATTTCCTAAAAACATCAATTGTCATACCTATACATAAAGGAGGTAATTATGACGAGCCAGCAAACTTTCGACCTACTCTAGCTAAAATCATTGAAAAGTTAGTTAAAAATAGAATAACAAAATTCTCTGAAAAATATTCCATAATTTCTCCAAATCAGTACGGTTTTCTGGAAAAAAAAATCCAGTGATGCCATTTTCTCTTTCCTTCAGGGAGTATACACAAATGTTATTAGTGGTGAAGCTGTTGCGGCAGTATTTTGTGATTTCTCAAAGGCATTTGACTGTGTTGATCACGAGATACTGTTGGCTAAGCTTCACCACTACGGCTATAGAGGTGTAGTTAACGACTGGATGGAGTATTTAACCGATCGCTACCAAATAGTAAAAACCACTACCCTGACAAATAGTGCACCTATTATTTGTGGTGTACTCCAAGGATCTATATTGGGCCCCACCCTTTTTTTTGTTATATATTAATGATCTGCTTAAACATATCAGAAAAATTCACAGTTTTTGCCGATGACACTACCATTTTATGGCAAGACAAAAATCCTTACTGACATAAAATTAATAAAACAATGGTGTAATTCTTATCGTCTTATTTTGAATGTAACGAAAACCAACATAATATCTATCAGGTGTGAACTAAGCAATATTAAATTGGATTATGGTTCTATCGAGAGCCGCGATAACACTAAATTTCTGGGAATATTCATCGACAATAAATTGAAATTTGAACATGTTTACAATTTAAATAAAAAATTAGCCTCTGGATGTTTTGCTGTGAGACTTGTAATAAAAGAGCTCGGACTCTCAGTAGCAAAAACAAGTTACTATGCCTTGATAGAGTCCCACCTATGATACGGAATTCCATGTTGGGGAGTATGCAATAACAATCTCTTACAAAGCACCATGATACTACAAAAACGGGCAATTAGATATTTATCTACAGCAAAGGCACGTGATCCCTGTAAACCATTATTTGTATCCCTTAAAATACATACGGTTTTCGCCATTTTCATCCTGTTGAAACAGTATGCTCAATCAAAAAACATTTATATAATTTTAATACTACTCCTTCCCATTACTCTATTCGTAAGCATAACAGTATCAATTTACCAAGACCAAATTCGTCCTCAGTGAAGGACTCTTTTATCTACAATGGTTGCAAAATTTTCAACCATTTACCAGATTATATAAGGGATATTACCTACAATGATCATTTCAAAAAGGCTATGCATTTATTACTATGTGATCGACCTAATTATAGCTTGGAATAATTTTATTCTGACACTTTTCAACCCTTTACTCTTTCTACCTTTGATCTTATCAATTAATCTTATCAATTAATCTCATATACCAACATCATACTCATGTTGCTTCGTTCTTTTTAGTGTCATGACCGTGTTATATATAGATATAATTTTAGATCTATGTAAATGCTTTGTCCATATGATTTAATTTTCTTCTTGACGACAATCATTTTTTTTCTCCATCTCTCTAAACAAACTGTGATTGAGTACTATTTACTATTTAATATTTTATCTTTTTATATTGTCAGCTGTGATTGTTTCTCGTTTATGGATCGATTTTATACATGTATACCTACATATACTTATTTATTGCATTTTTCATTATTGTAAATTGTAAACTATGCTTTGTCAATGACAATCTTATTTCTTCAGACAATAGAGTACATATTGATTGATTGTTTGAAGACACTGATTATTTTTCGAAAAAAAAGTTTGCACGCACCGCTGGGTCACCCTGTATAGTCAACTTTATGGAGGACATAGTATAATAGGAACTGCAGACTAGAAAGCTATTTTTCAACAGGTGGTGGCCAAGGTAATGGTGGTAGCGGTGGTAGTAGCGGAGGAGGTAGCAGTGGCGCAAGTGGCGAAGGAAATAGCGGTGGCAGTAGCAATGGCAGTAGCGGTGGAAACAGTGGAGGTAGTAGCGGTGGAAGT
The DNA here is from genome assembly GCA_018342105.1 of Gonioctena quinquepunctata. Classification (NCBI taxonomy): domain Eukaryota; kingdom Metazoa; phylum Arthropoda; class Insecta; order Coleoptera; family Chrysomelidae; genus Gonioctena; species Gonioctena quinquepunctata. The sequence goes on along the minus strand of JAFIRS010001999.1, from coordinate 136,952 downwards.
GCTGAAGCTGGTAGCAGTAGCAGTAGTAGTAGCGGTGGAAACAGTGGAGGAAGTAGCGGAGGTAGTAGCGGTGGCAGTAGCGGTGGCAGTAGCGGTGGCAGTAGCAGTGGACTAGGAAGCCTCTTCGGTAAATTTATTGTGGTTCTTCGGTTATATAGTTGGCCAACATAATTTGAGACTGATGCTTTCCTTACATTCATTGACCATGCCTGTCTCAAATATGCTGTGGCTGTAACAAAAATTCAATTCTGATAACTCAAACTGATTTTTGATACTGTGAAACAGAAACGGTTCGTGGTGAATATTAATGCAAATAATTATAAAAATACACTTATTCCAATTTTTCCTTTATATAGTCGAATTAATTGCGGACATAGTATAATAGGAAATGTGGACTACAAAGCCATTTTTCAACAGGTAGCGGTGGTAGCGGAGGAAGTAGCAATGGAAGTAGCGGAGGAAGTAGCGGTGGAAGTAGCGAAGGAGGTAGTGGTGGAAACAGTAGCGGTGGAACTGGAAGTAGCGGAGGATCTTCTGGTGGATTGGGCGGTCTTTTCGGTAGGTTGATATCAACTTTTTGGGAAAATTTATTACTTTCAAGAATAGAGGTGCATGTTAAACTCAACAATGAAATATTGTTTGCCCTTTAATGGTTTTTTTGCACTTTCGAAGGAGGTAGTGCTGGAAGCAGTGGAGGCAGTGGATCAGGAGGTGGAAGCAGCCTAGGAGGAAGTGGTGGAAGTAGTGGAGGCAGTGGCGGTGGAAGTAGCGGAGGTTCTTCTGGGGGACTGGGTGGTCTTTTCGGTGAGTTTATCCTCAGAGAATAATGATGTGGAATTTTTGGAAATTTCACCACTTTATAATATAGAGGTGCGGGTAAAATGATAAAATAAACGATTTTTGCATCTTGATGCTTTTTGAAATTTTCGTCAATTGAAATTTTCGTGATTTTATTTTCCTTCAATAAGTTTTTGTCGTACATTTTTTCAATAGATGATGGAGCAGCTACATAAAATTCTTCTTTACCTTATATTTTTTCCGAAATTATTTATTTTTACTTAACGAGGAATAACCACAACTAGAGAAGCTGATTCAATAGCGAAACATATGTCAAGAATAGTTTTATTGTGTTCCTAGGAACAGGAGGCCAAGGAAAAGGAGAGAAGGGAGGTGAAGCGGGAAGCAAAGGAGAAGGTGGAAGCAAAGGAGAAGGAGGTAGCAAAGGTGAGAGGATTGTTAAACTTTCTCGGCAGTTATTTAATGCTCAATATTTCATTTGGTATAGTTTATTCCTCACAAGCATCATGACAATCATCGAATTCAATTGCTTTCGAAAGTCATTTTTTCACAAAAAATTTCATAATTTTATATTTAATATATACGAGAGATGTGATTTTAACGGGTAAAAACCACATCTGGAGAAGCTGATTCAATGGCGAAACGAATGTTTGGAATAGTTTTTCTCGTAGCCTTATGTGAAGCTTAGTGTTTTAATTATTAATCATTTAAAATCTTTCTGACAAAAGTATTCTGAACAAAAATCTCAGAGGAGAATTATTACTCACGGAAGCGAACCACCCAAAAGACCAGTCTCTCCCATAAGGAAAGGAACACGACAAAATACATATCCCCTTAAGAATGTTTGGAGACTTTGACTTCGAATATGCCAGAGAGAACTTTCAGAATTGAACAGGAAGACTTCAGTATAGGTGTCCCACAAGGGCATGACTTGGGGCCAATGTTATATCTCTTCACGACAACGGAATGGCTGGCGGACATGAGGACATACTTTATCTTCACTCCTATATAGAGGTTCCTCAGTTACCAGATAACTAACTCCTGGTTCCACAGACTGAAGATGACCGAACGTTTGAGTTAGTGTAGTATTCTGTGTGAAATCAGAGCATGTGTTTAGCTCATAGTATTGAGCCCGCATGACATTCAAAACAAGTGAAGGACTTTGATGAATGAACTTTAGATAAAAATTATTTAGTTTTGAATTTTATCCAAAGCAAATTAATGGTTGGTCAACATTTTTTATCAACAGGAGGCATCTGATCACAATGCAAAAATGGGTGCTGAAAATAATTATGGAGAAGGACTTCAGATATTCGAGTGATGAACTGTACAGGAATGCAGGAGTAATGGATATCCATCAAATATTTGTTTTAGCTCTTTTGACACATCAAAACAGAAATTCAGCCAAAGTTAAATATGTCGAGCACAATTAATCAACCAGACATAAAGAAAACGCCTTGAACGGTACCTCGTATGTTGAAGACAATAGGGCAAAGCAGCGACATATATCTTGCACCTTAAATTTATAATTTATTACCGAGACAGCTGAAAACACTCAATTCCACATCCTTGCTCAAGTCAAAACTAAAGGCATGGCTTATGAACAAACCCCGCATAGAAATACAGAACATGATTGACTTAAAAATAATTAGAATTACAATAACTATTAAACAATTCTGTAAAGATAATTAGATGTAAGTTTATTGTAAATATATATTTTTATACTTTCCAACATTTCATATTTTAACACTTCACATTCAACATTTCACATTTTAATACTTTCCGAACTTAAAAAAACACATTCTTATATTCGTAACATTATATTTTCAAATTTCTACACATTATATATTTTAGTTATCAAAACCATTTTACATTTTATATTATGGGTTCGACTCCCACTTGGGGATGCTTTTTTTCTTTAATTTAATGATCTGTCCATTATGCCACAATTTCCTCTTTTCATGATTTCTCTCGGACAATAATTTCCCACTTTCATTTTATATTATATTATACAATGAGAATATTGTGAATATATCAGAAATACCCACGCACAAGTTCTCCTTTGTGGGTTAACTGAATTTGTTCAGACTGTTTACTGTACTGTTCTCATACTAAAAACTGAATAAATTCATTATTATTATTATTAGGTGGCGAAGGAAGTAGCGGTGCATCTGGAGGACTAGGCGGTCTCTTCGGATCAGGTCAGATATACCACATTGTCTGACAATGAGAAAAGAAATCATTCCTCTTTTTTCTCAGGTGGCGGAGCAAGCGTAGGAAGTCAAGGGAAAGGAGAAAAGGGTGGTGAAGCGGGAAACAAAGGAGAAGGAGGAAGCAAAGGGGAAGGAGAAAGTAAAGGAGAAGCAGGAGGCAAGGGAGAAGGAGGAAGCAAAGGGGAAGGTGAAAGCAAAGCAGAAGGTGGAAAAGGAAGTGAAGGAGGAAGGAAAGGAGAAGGAGGAAGCAAAGGGGAAGGTGGAAGCAAAGCAGAAGGGGGAATAGGAGGTGAAGGAGGAAGCAAAGGAGAAGGAGGAAGCAAAGGAGAGGGAGGGAGCAAAGCAGAAGGTGAGAAAGGAAGTGAAGGAGAAAGCAAAGGAGAAGGAGGAAGCAAAGGCGAAGGTGGAACCAAAGCAGAAGGGGGAATAGGAGGTGAAGGAGGAAGCAAAGGAGAAAGCAAAGGAGAAGGAGGAAGCAAAGGAGAAGGTGGAAGCAAAGCAGAAGGAGAGAGCAAAGGAGAAGGTGGAAGTAAAGGAGAAGGAGGGGAAGGAAAAGATGGCAAAGCAGGAAGCGGGAAAGAAGGACAAGGAGCAGGCAGCGGAGAAGGCAAGGGAGAAGTTGGCGGTAAAATAGAAGGGGGATCGTCAGGAACCGGAGAAGGCAGCGGAAAAGGTGGAAGTTCCGGCGAGAGCGGTGGTAAAGGAGAGGGAAAAGGAGAAGGAAAAGGGGAAGTTTCAGGAAAGATAGAAGGAGGTGTATCAGGCTCAGGCTCAGGAGGTGGAAAAGGCACTGGTGAAAGTGGCGGCGAGGGAAAGGGAGAAGGTAAAGGAGAAGCTGGTGGAAAAATCGAAGGAGGATCATCGGGATCGGGAGCGGGAAGCGGAAAAGGTGATGGTGGAGAGGGGGGCAAAGGAGAAGGAAAAGTCGGCGGGAAAATAGAAGGAAGTGCATCAGGATCGGGAGTCGGAATTGGTGGAGGTCATAGTTATGGTGGTGAGTAAGAAAGTTAACGAATCACGTTTCAGACGATGAAGAAAAAGGGAATTTATTCAAATAAACGATAGCGAAATACCATTGTTATATGGATTCTTGTTTTTCAGGAGGAGCACACATAGGAGGACAAGGAAGGAAGTGTAAGTCCTGTTAGCCAATTCAGAATAGTTAATTCACTTTTGAAATATTTTTTTTATATCTTAGAATCGTAATGATACAACTTTAGGTTAATTTTGGTAAAATGTTGTACCCTTCCTATCGAAATAGTTCTACCCGAGGAAAAAAAGGTGGCGAGGACAACATTTTTAATTTTTCATTATTCCAACCTACCCACGATCAAAACTGAAGTTGATGAAATACCCCTTTTAAATAAAAAGTTTTTATCGTGAAATTGTACTCTGAACACATTGATGGATCGGAAATATTTTGAATTAAACTCTAGGTGATTATGTCGTGTGTTAGATCATTGCTCTGAAATAGAGTTAGGGTAGTTTTTGAACGATTGATTTGATCAGGTGCCATCTGTGGTTTATCTAATATAAACTTGAAAACGATAAAAAAATTAATAAAATGTTTTTGCAAAGCAAACAAAAGTACTATTGCACTGGGAAGACTACAGGGCTACCCAAAAAGAGTACAAAAAAGCTATACACAAACCCAGAGAAATAGTTGGTGTACTCACTGCGAGAGCATTAACACAATGCTCTCAGCGGCAAGGCTTTGCAAAATTTCTGCCTCATATCCACACACTTCCCTGAATCAGAACTTATTAAAATCAGTTACCCTTCAGTACGAGCCCAATGAGGAAAACTGATATGGACTACGGAATGGTCTCAAAACTTACGAGAAGTTGGAATGGTAACGTATGAGAAGGTGGGATGGGCTACAAAGACATTACCATCCAATTCACCAGGGTGGGATGACATATTTCCAGCTCTCCTCCAGGAGGGACTGGATATTGTTATACTCTTGTACTCAAGAATTCTTTGATGTTATCTAGCTTCAGGCTACATACCAGAAGAATCGTCCTCATTACAAAATCTGAAAAAACTCACTATCGAACCATTAGCCTAACGTCCTTTCCAAACAGAAAAAACCACAGACACAGCTCTCCACCACCTTATTTATGGGATAGAGATAATTTTGAAGGGCACACAATACAAAATATTCATTGATACAGAATAACACTACAGTATATACAGATCTGAATGGGGGAACTATGGCTACCAAGGTATCTTGGGGGTACTGTCAATCTATTATGGTGCTCGGTAGCTCTCCACCACTTTATTCATAGGATGAGATAATTTTGAGGGCACACAATACGCAATACTCATTGATACAGATACAGATACAGCATATACAGATCTGAATGGGGGAATTATGACTACCAAGGTATCATGGGGTACTGTCAATTTATTATGGTGTTGGACAAGCTACGGGTTAAAAGAAAAAATACATAAGTCATATTGGCTCCAGACCAACCGCTAAATCTGCTGAGAGAAACTATCATGAAAGCTCTTGGTAGAGTAGCACCCTGGTGTTCTGCCGGAGGGTTAAGAGTCAATCGCCCTGAAACGCAAGACAAGATTATTTTCAGAAATATTTCTTCCGGAAAGACGCCTTCCATACAAACGGTCAACAAAATATCCCGGAGTCATTATAGACCATTATAGAGCCATCTGCCCATATTGGGAATGTAGAAAAATTTTCGGTAATACGTAGAGCCTCACTCCTAATGTTATTCACTGGATATACACGATTCGTCGGACATTAAAGTATAACGGCTGGCTTGTCTAGGAATAACGAATGCCATGAAGATGACGCCTACTAGATCACACGGGGTTCTACCAGGTCTTGTAATTGGTCATGAAGCCATGCGTGCTATCTTCCGATTCGAAAGCGGAAAACAATTGATCGGCACTGAGACAGACCATATATACTCTTCTATTTGGGGTAAGCCGAGGGGGGCTGTCCAATCCTATTAAAGGGAAGAGATATACATTCCCACTGGTAGCAAATTTCAGAAAAGGGGCTATCCTTACGAGGAAACAATTGCCAATCTGGCCCCCTATCTATGAATCAATTTGTTATACAGATGAATCAAGATCTGGGGGAATGTCTGGTGCAGGAATGTACGAAGAAGGAAATATGCCTCAGTGTTCCAGGCAGAAGTATATGCTATACTCAATAGGCAGAAATGCCCTAGGAAGTTTAGCAAAGCACACTCATGAGTGTCTGCGAAGGAAGAGGTGAAATACTAGCCAAGATAGGATCGGGAAAGATTCTAATCGGACCGGAACCATTCTTGGTTGTTTCTATCATGGGAGGGGGAGCTGCTACAAAAGCAGTTCCTTGAAACATGGCAAGAGGCGCCATCCATGAGACAAGCAAAGCTCCCCATTCAACAGATGGGATATCATGACTGTGACTTGGCTTCTAACTGGACACAATCACCTGAACAGGCTCATGGGACTCATCGAGATCACAAATGATTCTCTATGCAGATGGTGCCTGGAGGATGACGAAACATATTCGCATATCCTCACCGAGTGTCCCACAGGAGTGCACCAGAGGGAGACCAACTTTGGGAACATCATTCTGAACCCAGAGGATGTTGAAGAGATTCAACTGAAAAAACTGCTGAATTTCTTCAGAGAGAACAGCATGCACAGCTGAATCTCCGAACATGCGGGCGGAAGGGGCTCAAGTAGAGAGGCCCACGTGTACTGGGTTTTCCAGAACGATGACAAATTTTACTAAAAATAAAAAGAAAGAAAAAGGGTTTGGGAAAACGTGTGGTGATCGGGAAAACATATCTGATACACTTTACATGTATTTCAATGTTTTTTTGTACAACTAGCTTTTTTTTCCAGATCACAGAGTGCACCACCCGTTGAATGAGAAGAAACACCAATGAGTTAACCTGGGCCCGTACATTGGAAATTCCGGTACTCGTATATTATGTGATTGATATCTTATAGTGAAATACAGTTTATAGCAACTATATTGTTTGAATAAATATGCATTTCTCTACCTTCAACATATGAAAAATATGCTGCATAAATTATGACAGATGAATTTCCTGAAAACACCTGGTCTAAGACTACGTAAATTAAAAATGATAGGGTAAAAGGAAAACTTTTACATAGATTTCCCCCGTCGACTACAACCATTTCCTCAGTAAATGACAATTTTAATAAGAGGCATGCATTTTACATCCGAGCCTATGACCAGTTTTCGAGATACATAGCGTTAAATCGAGAATTGCTGATTTTATAACTTTTTTACAAGCTTTTATTTAGTTTCACTTGTTAGTTCGTTCGTTCGTTAGGGTCAAATCTTGCAAGTGAATTTTGACCGACTTCTTTAATTTGAAATTTGGCAGATGTTAATTCCGGTGACAATGCATTATGGAATTTTTGTTACCGAAAAAAACAAAATGGCGGCTCTAACATGGCGGATGAATTTTTTTATTATCGTCGGATTTGATTCAAATTGATATGTGGGGGTTGTCGGGGTCGGAAATCATAAATTTTTGTTGAAATTCATGAATTTAAGATGACGGCTCCAAATATGGTGGACGAGTTCTGTGATTATGGTCCGATTTGATTCAAAATTCATAAATTCAAAATGGAGGCTCCAAGATGACGGACGAGTTTTGTGATTATTGTCCGATTTGATTCAAAATTGGTATGTGGGGATTTTTGGGGTCGGAGATTATGAATTTTTTGTCGAAATTCATAAATTTAAGATGGCGGCCTCAACATATAGGACGAGTTTTCTGATTATGGTCATATTTTTTTCAAAATTGGTAAGTGGGAATTTTCAGGTTCGGAAATTATGAATTCTTTGTCTATAAATTCAAGATGGCGACTTCAGGATGGCGGACGAGTTTTGTGATTATGGTCAGATTCTATTCAAATTGGTTTGTGGGAGTTGTTGGGGTCGGAGATCATGATTTCTTTCAGCTCATAACTCACAGGGAAGAGACCTTGTAATAACGATGTTCTACTGAAAATAAACTAACTAAAAAGCAAAAAATAAAATAACCAATGAAAAACCTTTTTAAAGACAAGCTTTTATTTAAGCCGTGTACTAAAACGTATAAAATAAGTTTAAGTCATTGCTGACAATGATTTGATTATTTTTTGTTGAATTATTTGGTTTCAAAAAGCTTGTCGCGCGAATTGTAATGAAGTTAATACTTCGACAAATTGTTATTTACCAACCAATAAATGTCCAATTAAATTAATTGGTACCTTCTTTTATGAATACTTTGTAAAAATCAAATACTTTAATTTCTTTCTTACCAACCAATCACTGCCCAATCAAATCAATTGGTACCTACTGCTATGGCAACTTCGCGCGACAAGTTTTAAAAAACTAAATAATTCAACAAAAAATAATTAAATCATTGTCAGCGATTACCTAAACTTATTTTATATGTTTTAGTGCACGGCTTAAATGAAAGCTTGTCTTTAAAAAGGTTTTTTATTAGTTATTTTACTCTAAATTGAATAGATGGATTTACTCTATGTTGCGTAAATGAGTTCAATATAAGTTTTGGTTAGATGTACATTAAAAAGAACAGCTAAAAATATTAACTGGTTCAGGGTGATTAACGAATAAATCACAATGGGTTTTAGCAAACACTCAATAACTCTACAGTTGCGCACATAGAAATTATTTCATAAAGTTGAAACCTACCCGATCACAATTTTGAGGCTTAATCAATTCGCTATGATTACTTTTCATACAGGGTGAGCCGTACAGCCAACCACCAACTTAGAAACTATTGAAACGAGAACTTGCATTTGTTTAGTGACTTTTCATCAAACACTTTCCCAATGAAATAATGTAAGTGATATATTGAGTACAGAGGTAGATAGTTACGACATACCCTGTATATTCAATTATATCGGTTCTGATGAAAATCGTATAAAATACTAATTTTGCTAATAACTCATATTTGAGACGGCGGTCCAGCAGAAAACCGTGAGTGGCTCATATATGGGACGCTTGGTAGCGAATCATCAAACAGATTCCCAAATGAAATAATGTGAATCATCAAACATATTCCCAATGAAATAACTTAAGTAATATATTGAGTACAGAGGTAGATAGTAACGACATACCATGTATATTCAATTATATCGGTTCCGATGAAAATCGAATAAAATACTAATATTGCTAATGACTCATATTTGAGACGGCGGTCCAGCAGAAAACCGTGTGTGGCTCATATATGGTAGCGAATCATCAAACAGATTTCCAATGAAATAATGCTTGGTAGCGAATCATCAAACACATTCCCAATTAAATTATGTAAGTAATATATTGAGTACAGAGGTAGATACTTACCCTGTATATTCAATTATATCGGTTCCGATGGAAATCGAATAAAATACTAATATTGCTAATGACTCATATTTAAGACATCGGTCCAGCAGAAAATCGTGAGTGGCTCATATATATGACGCATGGTAACGAATCATCAAACAGATTCCCAAATGAAATAATGCGAATCATCAAACATATTCCCAATGAAATAATGTGAGTAATATATTGAGTACAGAGGTACATAGTTACGACATACCCTGTATATACAATTATATCGGTTCCGATGAAAATCGAATGAAATACTAATATTGCTACTGACTCATATTTGAGGCGGCGGCGAAATAATGTAAGTAATATATTGAGTACAGAGGTAGATATAGAATTATATCGGTTCCGATGATAATCGAATAAAATACTAATATTGCTAAAGACTCATATTTGAGACGGCAATCCAGCAGAAAACCGTGAGTTGGCTCATATATGGGATGCTTGGTAGTGAATCATCAAACAGATTTCCAATGAAATACTGCTCGATAGCGAATCATCAAACACATTCCCAATGAAATAATGTAAGTAATATATTGAGTACAGAGGTAGATAGTTACGACATACCCGGTATATACAATTATATCGGTTCCGATGAAAATCGAATAAACATACAGTATCGGAAAGTATTTATCTTGGGTATGGTGGTTTCATGAGAGCGTAAAGAATAGCTATATGTTGAGAGAGCATTACAATTTCTCATCGACTCGCTCGAGGAAGGGATATCGACGTCACGACACAGAGATAGGAGAGTCAGGGCGGTTAGCTCAGGACGACAGTATCATACCAGCAGCGGTCGGGATAATGTGTGCGCTGCAATGAAGAAGAATTTTTGACGATAATTTCACATCAGATAATTTGAACAAATTGAACTGAATCATTGATCCAATTTAATCTGTCGGACAACAGGTAGATCAAAATATCTTTGGTGCCGTGGTGGCCGCGAAAACAAAAGAAAATTCTTTAACAAAAGCAATCTTTATTTCTGTAAGAATAAAAACAGAAAACTTATTTCTAACAGAAAAATAATTATTTCTTGAATGGAGAGAAAAAAAAATATTTACAAGAAAAGACAAACCAAATTAAATATTTTGTGTACGGAATTATTTTATGAAATGTTCGAACAAACCACCATTTTGGGCCGAACAATAGCCAAATCTACTGTACAATTCTGTTCTGGTAGCCGCAAGGGTAACTGGTGTTACCTGAGCACACAACTGAATGATGTTTGCCCTCAGTTCACCTAAATTGGTGGCACGTTCGAACTCATGCCGATATACCTCCGATTTTAGCATGCCCCAGAAATAAAAATCGAGAAGTGCTACATCTGGTGATCGAGGTGGCCAGTTGATTGTACCTCGCGTACAAATAAACCGATCGGGAAATAATTGATTCAGAAATGTAATCACCGTGCCTGCATTGTGGGCAGAACAACCATCTTGTTGAAACCACACGTCGTTAAAGTCAATCGGAAGAGCGCGAACTGCAGGAATAATTTGATTTTGCAAAAGTTGCAAATATTTTACTGCATTTGAATTTCCTTCGATGAAAAATGGGCCTATGACGTGATAGCCTAAAAGTCCCGTCCACACATTTAATTTTCTTGGGTACTGTGTCCTCACAGCAATACTCAAATGTTTATTTTTACGAGACCAATAACGTACTACGGATGGGTTGTGTTTTCGATGAATTGAGAAGGACGATTCATCGGTAAATAACACCTTTCTTAGAAAGTCATCATTTACACGAAATGCCCTATTGCATTTTTCGACCATCGTTTCACAAAACTCCATACGTCTGAAATGGTCTCCAGGCAAAATTTCTTGTATGGTCTTGACTTTGAAACAATGAAAACTGTTTCTCTTCAAAATATACCTTACAGTTCTTTCATTCAAATTCACTTCGTCGGCGATCTGTCTACTCGAACAAGGTGTCGTTTCTGCCAATGCACACACTTGTGTTTCTCTTATTTCTCGTTCCTCGGGTATTTGTCTAGGATGCGGTGGTGGATTTGTGGGACAACATTTTTTGCAATGTGCTGCCACACACCCAAAATTCTGAAATTTATTAATAATTGAAAGGACAGTCGCTTCCGTAGGTACAGATCTATCTGCAAAAGCCACTATGAATAGATTTCTTGTACAGAATTACCCCCAAATTACCACTTAACGATCTGTACTCTCTCTGCGGTTGTGCAAATAGGCGGCATGTTCCAAAAGGTAATAATTGTCACGGTCTTTTGTTTTCGCAACCACGGCTCGGCAAGAATGAGTCGATTCGCTGTGCGCTGTGTTGCATTGCCACGTGGTCAGTTAATGTGTCGGGTGGGGTAACAGGAGGGGCGCACAGCAGTGCGTATCTCTTGTTTATGTGGTATTATCATTGCGTTCCTTGTTGCTCGTGTCTATACCCCCCAGATAAATTGTTTCCGATACTGTATATGGAACGCTTGGTAGCGAATCATCAAACATGATTATATTCGAGGAAGGAAATTTGATGGTTTCCGTACTTTTCTTGAAATAGAATACCTTCCGACAAATAAAGCACCTTGTATATTTTGAAGTTCAGAGACACATATGTTTGTGGTATTACCTTCTCAAAAATCAATCCATAAGTACAGGGCTTTGAATTAATTCGTGTTGTGGTTCTCTCTCTGATACAACTCATGCAATAAATGTGTACTGTACAATATTTTCTCGTCAAAATACTATATTGAGGAGTACTTTCTGAAAATATGCTTCCTTGACGTCTCAGTAAAAATAGTAAGATTTTGCAAAAAACTACCGCCATACATTTGTGAATCACCCTGCAAATATTAATATTTTTTAATTGTACGTATTCACTAATGTATTACCAAAACATGTAGTAAACGTGTGTATGCAGCATAAATTCAATATAGCTCGTAAGTTTGTAAAAGAAATCCGAAAAACTGGGCAATTTTCAACTTTAACACCCCGTCTCTAGAAAACTAGTGATGGGATTGACTTGGGCTCATGACACTTTTGGTTACCAGGTGGAGTTCAACAACATACCAAAGTTTCGGAAAATTTGACCGGTCGCCACTTTACATAAAAGAAGTGCAGAGTCCTTTGCGTTAACTACATAAATCTTTAGAATAGGATCAATATATTCAATACAACTATTAGCGACATTGGAAAATATATTTCACAGCAATCATTTTTGGATTAATTATCACTGTCACTTTGTATGTTAACTTTTTTCAATATCGCCATTTTACGAACCAACATTCAATGAGGAAAGTGAACAGACTAACGCCCCAACCTACAGCTAATAGTAAAAAAGCTCCCTGCAACCTATTATGACCGATATGGAGAGATTGCACATTATCGACGTATCTACTGGAAAACCCTTCCATCGAAGTCCCATTAGAGCTATACAGAGTATTAAGAGCATGCAGCATGAAACCCCCTTCTGTTATTCTCGTAATGATATCATCAAATATACCGCGAAACGGTGAGTTTTTTTGCAGCACAACCCCAGCGTAGTACATCTTGAAACATTCCTTCAGTTTCTTGTAATACTTCCAATCCGAAACAGGAAGGTCGTCGATACTAGTGACGTATCCGTTTCCTAGAGTTTTGATGTAAATAGCAGAGTACTCGGTACGATCTAGTATTTTGTCTCCTGGTATGTATAGATCTGCCAAGCGCCTCAAAGTCGTTTCGCCCGTCGATCTGAAGTAGTTTGAATAAAAGTCAGTCTCCACAACCCATGGGACCCCGTACGTTACCATGTCTTCTAAAGAATTGATGTCATAGGTTACGCGTGGGTTACTAGTTGCGCTAGTCAGCCCAGCAGAGTAGTAGGTGGAGCTGAGGAGGCAAAATATTATCCACGCAAGAATCAGGGTACTGATACATATCCCCTGCTCGTTCCTGGGTCTTTCTACTGTGCCCCCACTATATAACCTCAATACATGGAAGACAGCTGCTGAGCAATCGCTGCTGCTAGCCCTAGTAACGAAGTGCTTCATGAAGGCAAGGAGTGCCGAAACGGCGAGAAGCGTAGCCAAACTCGCTGCGTAAACCGGCACCTGCAGGGGCTGAAAAACGAAAGATAGCACTGGCAAGAGTCGTGGTTTCTTCACGAGGAAGGTGGCGCAAACGGAGTCGAGTACCGAGGTGAAGTCGATGTTACGAGAAACTGCTCGATCCAACCATTGGTGGCAGACTGCGGCATCCCTTTGACGAAGCTCAACAAGACCTAGCGTGTGGTTCCAGAGATCGTGGTCGACGTCTACCTGAAATGGAATAGTATATATATATATATATATATATATATATATATATATATCTATGAAAACAATTTATTCGGCATTCAGACAGGAAAATGACAACTTGAAACTGGAAAATAAAAATGTGGATCGGCCAGGAATCGACTAGAAATTGAAAGGTCCCAGGTTCGATTCCTGGCCGATCCACATTTTTATTTTCCAGTTTCAAGTTGTCATTTTCCTGTCTGAATGCCGAATAAATTGTTTTCATAGATAATAATTACAGACGTTAATCTCCACTATATATTATATATATATATATATATATATATATATATTGTAATGAAATGATGAATATATAACAAATTTATTTTGTTATTATTTCGCCCCACGTTTTGGTGCCAATTGTAATATAATGATAATTTGCAAATATAAATTGTTTTTATATAATGAAGATTGCTAATAATTTTCCGCTATTCTTTGTGAGCCAAATTGTTATGATATAGATAATTATTTGTGCCCTGTATAATATATTTGGCAATGTAATAATAATTGCTAGCTACGTCACTGTTCTCTCGTCACGTTACTGCCAATTGTTATCATTTTCTTTACCACAGCTAAGCTCAGTTGGTACGCCCCTTGTCTCAGATAGCCGGTTCAGGCAATTTAGCCACTAGCCACTGCTTGATATGTCAAATTTCAATTTATTCAATGGTCATAAGTATGATTGTTGATCATTGTAGAAAACAAACGACAAAGTATCAAAAAGAAATTATTTCCTTTATTCGGGAAAACTTAATTTTACCTGGCCTACGAAAGATAACTTAC
>JAFIRS010001999.1:0-117500 GCA_018342105.1 Gonioctena quinquepunctata | reverse complement strand
TCGTTATCCCCGTTATCCTGTTTTTTCTTATCCCGTTTTTTTTTATCCCGTTCTTATTCCGCCCTTTTCTTTGTTATCCCGTTATTCCCGTTATCCCATTATCCCGTTTTCCTAGGAAAAAATAGGAGTTGATCGTAGAAGGGTGAATTAAGAGTAATATGATTTTTTCTATTTTAAGTCATAACAAAATAAAAATAAAAATCTTGCCAAAAAAATAGGGGTTGATCGTAGAAGGGTGAAAATTTAGGGTTGTATGTATTTTTAAATGCCTCATCACAAAAAAATAAAAACAAAAAATGTTGTTCAAAAAATGAAAAATAAATTGAGGGGTGGACCACCCTTAACATTTAGGGAGATGATTTGTGAATCTAAACCATCCAGGGCGCCACCCAAATGCATTCACAAAAATTCATTCCAATCGGTCTAGCCGTTTAGGAGGAGTGCAGTGACAACACATGTACAGTAGAATTATATATATATATATATATATATATATATATATATATATAAAGATATCTTAAAACCTTGTACCTTATGATTATTATTGTTAACGATAAATGAATTTATTATTATAATATTATTATTATTTCCCAAGAAACCAATTGCATCAATAAAAAACAGATATCAACCATTTGAGGCTAGTAAGTTTATTCCAATTTTTTTTTGTGCTGTCATGTCAAAAATAATATTTTGACGCATAGTTGAAAAGTTTTATTTATTATTATTGTGATTATTTGTTGAAAAATGGTAAACTTCACCAATGCAGAGTATGCTGACATACATTTTACATACGGACTTGCTAACGGAAATGCGTATGAGGCTAGACGTTTGTATCAGGAGCATTATCCGAAACGCACAACTCCAACAAAAACGTTTTCAAGAATTCACGCTCGGTTAAGAGAAACATGAAGTTTTGAGAAAGTTAGTCATCTATCGGGTGCACATCGGATGGTAAGAACCCCAGAAACCGACGAAGCAGTTCTTAACCTGGTAGGAGAACGCCTGGAAACAAGCCCCAGAAAAATAGCGCTGACGTTGAACATTTCTCAAGTTCTGGTATGGTAAATTGTAATTGATAATTTGTTATATCCCTACCATATTCAAAGAGCTCAGGCAGTACTCCCTCGTGACTTTCCGTTACGTATCAACTTCTGTCGTTGGTTTCTCCAATGCCTTATTCAAAATCCTTTATTTGAAAATAAAATCCTGTTTACCGACGAAGCATATTTCTCACGCAACGCTATACGCAATTTCCACAACAATCATTTGTGGTCAGAGCAAAACCCCCATGCGATACAGGAATCACATTTCCAAGAACAGTTCTCTCTTAACGTGTGGGCAGGAATCCTTGGAGATTATTTTATAGGTCCATTCTTTATTCCGGAAATATTGAACGGAGAGAAATCGTAATTTTCTTGAAGAAGATTTGCCTATTTTACTGGCAGATGTGCCGCTTAGACTACGAAATGAAATTACGGTGCTTCGGCACATTTTAGCATCCAACCTTAACAGTTGGGATTTTTTCCTGTGGGGACATCTAAAATCCTTAATTTACCAGACACCTATTCAAAATGAAGAAAAATTAAGTAATCGAATAATTAACTTTTGTAGAACGATTCAAAATACTCCAGGAATTTTCCAAAGAGTGCGCGAATCAATGAGAAGGCAGGAGGTGGACATTTCGAACATTTATTATGATTTTGATTTAGATATATATCTAGTGTTCCGTTGTTTATTGTTGTTCAAAAATTAGCGTTTGAAATGTTTCTATGTTGAATAAAAAAAAAGTTTCAAAATTGTTTCACTTTTTGACAGACACGTGCATCGATTAATCGAAATCAAAATATCTCGAAAACGGTTGTTTGTAGCGACTTTTGAAAAGCATACCTTTTTCACGTAAAAATGATTAAGGAATCGATTTTTCTTCTAGAAAATGTAATATATACATACACGACAAAGTTGTGACTTCCCAATAGAGACAAATACCTGTAGGCGGCGGCGCCCCCTACAATTGAGGGCCAAACTAAGATCAAATTTGAATTTCTCATATAAAAAAATCCCCAAATACCAATTCTCGCCAAATATCGACATAGTTTTGAAAAATATTCACGAAAAAACAAATTAAAAATAAATGTTTAACACCTTGTATATCGTAAACGAAGGCCTTGCGGATCCATGCTTGTATGAACTTTCCACCTTATAAATAAACTATAATTTTATTTTCATCATACCTGTTCTATGTAATATTTGACTGGCCATCCCTTAGTTATCTCTTCTAAAATGAAGGACTCGATTCCCCTTTTCACGGTCCCATTTTCGACGTACCAATAGGGAGGGCAGTGAAACAATGAAATTTTGAAGTGTGTATCAGGTGCGAATTTTGGAGTCCATTTGATGGGTTTGAAGTCGGACCAGTCCACTTTTACATTTCCATCGCTATTGTTTGCTGAAATAAAAAGTCAATCGCTAACACAAAATCAAAATTTCGAAAAAAAAACGTCAATAATCTGATGATCACTCGAAACGTTGATAACCTGATGATGATTCGAAATGTCGAGAATCTGATGGGGGTCTAATAAATGTTTTACTGAAGATTATTCGAAACGTCAATAATCTGATGATGACTCGAAACGTTGATAACCTGATGATGATTCGACACGTCGAGAACCTGATGATGAATCGAAACGTCGATAACCTGATGATGACTCGGAACGTTGAGAACCTGATGATGATTCGACACGTCGAGAACCTGGTGATGAATCGAAACGTCGATAACCTGATGAAGGTCTTATAAATATCGAAACAGGTGAATGGTCTTAAAATGACCACGTTGGACCTTAGATTTTCTTATGGGAATTAACTTGGCGAAAAGTGCCAAATTGCGCCAGAACTCTTGTAGCTATATCTACTCGTGGCCATTCGGGAAGGTAGATTTTATAATTTATTTATTGATTGATTAATCGATTTATTGTTATGTGGAAAACCCAAAGAGCATTTCCATTTTTTCAGTGATCAAAAGTTGGAGAAGGATTCTTAATATTTCTATGTAATCTCGAATCAATAAAAAGATGTA
Source organism: Gonioctena quinquepunctata (assembly GCA_018342105.1). Lineage (NCBI taxonomy): Eukaryota > Metazoa > Arthropoda > Insecta > Coleoptera > Chrysomelidae > Gonioctena > Gonioctena quinquepunctata. The sequence goes on along the minus strand of JAFIRS010001999.1, from coordinate 114,427 downwards.
TAACAAAACTGTTTTTCTTTTGGTTGTTAACTATCGAATTCCATGAAGATATAGATAACAATGAAAATTCGGATGCAAAATGCTTCTGAAAATACAGTTTACTCAGCTTTTGAATAAAAGCACACTATGCACTATGCAATATCTTAAAATTGAGTCGGCTAGTGAGTTATAAACTATGGAAAGGTTTTTCCTGCTAAGAATATCACGTAGCGAATAAATAAATGTATTGTCGTAATTTCTTTGTTAAATATAATGCATGTTCTTCCCACCTCAGGTGTGTTGTATCCACCACCACCACACCGAGATACTTTAATTCATTAGTTTTTTCGATCTGTGGACAATCTCTGAGGCATATTTCATCACAAGAACAGCTATGTATTGAAATATATCTTTCAGTAGGTTGGTCTTCACTAGTTAGAGAGAAGGTGATAAAGTTACTCTTCTGAAAATTCACTGTTAATAGGCTGTGGTTCAACCAACTGTGAATTTGGGAGAGGCTCAATTCAGTGTATTCATATACCTTTTCCCATGTTTCATTGATAAAAACCATAGCAGTATCATCTGCATATGAAACTAAATGGCCATGAGAGTTATTCAGGTCAGCAATGTCGTTAATATACACGAGGAACAATATTGCTCCTAGCACTGTACCTTGAGGAACACCGACTGTGATATTCAGTGAATTACTGAGACATTTTTCAATTTCTACCCGCTGTGTCCTGTTTTGTAAATAATTTTCTAGTAGATTGAGTGCTACGCCAAATACAGAGAAGACGTACGTTTTCCATTTAAAATTATTTATTCAGATGAAAGTCGATTCACCAACTTGGGTCTGTTCAATCGGAATAATAAAAGGTTCTGGTCTCAAACAAATTTACATCTGATGCAAGAAGGACATTTTCAAGAGCGATTTGGTTTCAATTGCTGGATGGGTATTATCGGAGGAAAACTTTTGGGGCCAATCATTTTCGACGGACAACTTACAGCGGAAAGATATCTACAGTTCCTTAGAAATCAAATTAATGATTTCATTTAAGATTTGCCACTGGCTAACCAAGTTGATATCTATCTTCAACAAGATGGAGCGCCACCTCACAATTCTCAAGTCGAAAGAGGACATATGAATGACACCTTCCCAGAGAAGCGGATTGGCACTTATGGACCTATTCAGTGGCCTGCGAGGTACATTCTTAAGTTGTTATATTTTTTCATAATGTATTATTTCTTTTTCATATTATATATCACCAGATCTTACTCCGCTAGATTTTTTTCTCTGGGGAACAATAAAAAATCAGGTGTATAACACAGCATCAGCTACTCGTGAAGAACTGGAGTATAAAGTAAGGGTTCCAGAACATAACTGCGGAACAGCTAATCAATGTGGTGCGCGCAACAATTGAAAAAGTTGAACTTTGCCGTGATCAAGGAGGAGGTCTTTTTGAGAATTTAAAACCTTATTGGACTAATTTGCGACTTGTGAAATGATTCTCAAAACGACTGTGAAGTCATAAGCCTAAAAATAGTATTTTTCCCATGTTACTTGATCAAGAATGAAGCGATTTACACGATCCATGGCATTCTAGATCGAAAAATTGGAATAGAAATGACTTTATTTGTCAAATATTGACAAGTGAGGTGTTGTTGGATTTAAAATGTCATTCTCGATCGAAATAAGTAAAAATATAAAGGATGTCCCGTTTAAAAATCGAAAGTTGGGGTCATTTCCGGTCAAACCGAAAGTACGGCAAAGCAAGTAAATACGTCAAAAAATGTAAATTGAATTATAATACACAACTCCAAAGCTTCGTTTTTCTATCTTCAATAATAAAAAAGTTATAGGGGTGATCCACCTTGGAGAATCACCCGGTATATATACCACCTAGTGTTAAAGAGTAGTCTTGATTTTCCCAAAAGCCCCCAGCCGAATTATTGAGTGTCTTTGCCGAAGCCTTCACGAAGTTATTTTTCATATTTCCGAATTTGTTACTCCACACTGTTGTTTCATCATTTCGGCCAGTCCATAGTGAAACTTTACTATCACTGTAAGAGTTCTGATTATTCTCATTTATAAATGCCAAAAACTTCTGATCAGATTTTGTTTTGGGTTCCAAAATGGGTACAATATTTTTCTTTGTTGAATTTTCAAGACTTATTGGTCGCCGCAGTGCGTAGTGATTATTTCTTGAAAATGTAATAAAATAAAAACAAACAAATTTAAATGTAGGAGTTGGTCCTTGGTAGCATTCTAATAGTAAATAAACCTTGCCTTCTGAAACTTTAATCAACATCTGAGGTGTTACTGACTTAATCGCAAGCATTATGAAAACTCAAACAAGAAACACCATACTGACAAATACTGGCATGCTGTCTCAATCACACAGCAAGCTTTTACGGCGTTCTCAAAAATACTAACACTATCATCTATGAACAATATTAATGAGATTTTATGTCTCATTTACAGGTGATGATGTTGATAAAGGACAATATATTTTTTTTTGGATTATATTTGAGATACTGAATTTATTCCTTTAGCAGTTCCACACTGATAATATACAGCGTACAATACACAGGGTGTAACATAAGTAAGTTGAAATATTCAGGTGACGTATTCCTGAGACAATTTTAAGAAAAAAAGTCTATATAAACTTGTGTCCGGAAATGCTTCGTTTCGGAGATACAGGGTGTTGAAATTGAATTTTTTTGTTCGCTTTTCACAAATAACTTTTTGCAAAAAATGAGTTATTTGCACGAAATTTGATACCCGGGGTTTTTTTGGCGTGGCAAATCATAATTTTGTATTAATTTTCATGTTACATCTAGAGGGCGCTGCGTACGCTGTCATTATTTATTTCAAATTGCCCTAACATTTTTTAAAGTAAACTTTTGGTACTTTTTACGAAAAAACCTTATTCCCACACCTTTTCCAAGTAAAAAAGGTACACTTCCCCAACAACGCTGGAGGTTATCGTTTTCGAGATATTTACAATTCTTGTTCTCCTAGGGCGCTAAGTGAAGTTGCTGAGAACATTACAAAAACTTAGTATGTGGTAGGTCTCGTCAAAATAAACTACTGTTTTTCCTATGAAATGTTTATCAAAAAATGATTTGTTTTCGAGATACAGATTGTTGAAATTTTTCAAAATATGGTTGGTTTTGTTATTTGCAACTGTAGTTATTTTCATCAAACTTTAAACACAGACTTCTTTCAAACTGAGCATTATCAAACTGCTTAATCAATCCAAATTTAAAAAAATTTGTCAGGTTTAATTATTCAATTGGATATTTCGGAGTTTGTAAAAAACAATTCGGAGAAGTACTATGTTATTTATTAGGCAATTAAACATATAAAAATTGAACGAAACAACTATTACAACAACTGTTCAAAGTGACGACCCCCAACAGTAATACAAGCTTCTGCTCTCCTCATCAAAGAATTCCGCACCCGTTGAAAAATGCCGGGAGTGTTTCTTATCGTTTCGCAGCAAGCTATGATGCGATCCCTTAACATTTCCTCGTTTTCAATGGGGCTAGCATAAACTAGTGATTTTAGGTGTCCCCAAAAGAAAAAATCGACGGGATTGAGGTCCGGTGACCTCGGGGGCCAATGCTGAGTGCCTCCTCTTCCTATCCATCGTTGGGGATATGCTACGTCTAACAAATTTCTTGCTATCAGACTAAAATGGGCAGGGGCTCTATCGTGTACAAACCAAGAGTGATTTCGGAGACCAATGGGAACATCTTCCATAAGCTGGGGAAGCTCGTGTTCCAAAAAATTTTGGTAAGCATCTCCATTCAAACGTAAGGGGATAAAATACGGCCCAATTAAATAATCCCCAATTATGCATACCCATACATTAAAAAAGAAACTGTCTTGGAAATGAGTTTGCGTTATCGCATGTGGGTTATTTTTCGCCCAGATGTGGTTGTTATGGAAGTTCATGATACCATTTCTTGAAAAATTAGCCTCATTTGTGAAAAGGATTTTCTATAAAATTTGGTGATGTTGTTCGACTTTTCTTTGAAGCCATTGAGCAAATTCGATACGTGGTTGAAAATCACGTAGCGTAAGTGCCTGGACACGCTGAATATGCTAAGAATAATTTGCTGTTACTTTAAAATTCTGTAAACGGTCATGTGACTCACATTTAAAGTTTGACTAGTTTTTCTTGTACTTGTCTCTGGATGTTCACTAATTTCTTCGAGAACCGCCTCCTCCAATTCCACAGTTCTTGTAGTCCGTGGCCGTCCTACTGCAGAATTTCTTTCAAAGCTTCCAGATTCGGAAAGTCGCCGGAAAAGATTCGCAAATGTCGCTGCACAAGGAGTGACGCATTGGGGATACCTTTCCTGATAGATGCGTCTGGCCTCGGTTGAATTTCCGTCAGCCAAGCCGTATGCAAAAACCATATCAGCCATTTCAGCATTTCTAAAGTCGGGCATGGTACCAAAAAATCACTTTATAAACTCCAAACTGTGAATTTGTCAATGAATAGTTAAAAATGTGACAGCGAACTTCTATTTTTATAAACGAACGTTCATAGCCTACTCGATTTAATTAACTTAATTTGCAAGCGGAGAGTGACAAAAATTATTGAAATCAAATTTGGCTATACCAATTGAGCAGTTTGATAATGCTCGGTTTAGAAGGAGTCTGTCCGGGTATACTGCGTATAAAGTTTGATGAAAATAACTAAAATTGCAAAAAACTTATGACAAAAACCAACCATGTTTTGAAAAATTTCAACAATCTGTATTTCGAAAACAAATCATTTTTCGATAAACATTTCATAGGAAAAACGTAGTTTATTTTGACGAGACCTACCACATACTTAGTTTTTGTAATGTTCTCAGCAACTTCACTTAGCGCCCTAGGAGCTAAGTAACATGCATCGATATAGAAAATTATAAATATCTCGAAAACGATCACCTCGAGTTGACCTCTTTTACTTGGGAAAGGTGTGGAAATGAGGTTTTTTCATGAAAAGTACCAAAAGTTTACTGTCAAAAATGTTAGGGCAATTTTAAATAAATAATGGCAGCGTACGCAGCGCCCTCTAGATGTTACATGGAAATTAATACGAAATTATGATTTCCCACGTCAAAAAAACCCCGGGTATCAAATTTCGTGCAAATAACTTATTTTTTGCAAAAGTTATTTTTAAAAAGCGAACAAAAAAAACATTTTCAACACCTTGTATCTCCGAAACGAAGCATTTCCGGACACAAGTTCATATAGACTTTTTTTTTATTGTCTCAGGAATACGTCACTTGAATATTTCAACGCGTACTTGTGTTACACCCTGTATAAGATGCTATTCAAGTCTATATTTTTCATTACTAGAAAAACACAAAGGTTAATTCAAGAGAATCTTACCCAACAAAATCGTTTTTCTCTTGAACAAACTTTCCACCCTTAAATTCTTCTTCCCAGCAAATCCATTCCCCAAAATATAACGACTGTCTTCCAGATCCTCAATTGCTAGCACATCGATGGAAAACTCATCCACCAACTTACTCACGAGTTTTTTGGATTCCATTGAAGCATTTTCGTACACGAAAATCATCCTGGACTGGACTCTGAACAAAGTAGGATTGATCGTTTTGGATTCCTGAAGGAAAAGTACCTTCAGAAATAAATCGGCGCGCAACACTGAGATCAGGGAGTCCGAACAAACCGGTGGCCCATCTTCTGAAGCGACTGAAGTCAGTTGGTCGACAGATAAAGAAGTTAGCGAAATATTTGAGAGAATGAGCGCTTCCGACAGGGTGTGTCTGAAGATGTTATCGTCGTGGACGAAACATATGCTACTGGTGCTGAAAACGCGATCGAATATTTCTGCGAGTATTGCGACGTTGTTGTTTCGTGAAAAAGTCACGGAAATGAAATGGTTTGATAGGAAACAATAAAGTATGATTTTCGTTATGCGCATTGTGAATATAGGATACAAATGAAAAATATGATGATTTGTGTGAATTTATGTAATTTTGCTACAAGCGGTTGTTACTTTATCTTTTATTGACATCGTCGATGAAGTGGGTCTAACCACTGTAATTCATGATATACTCACTTCTTTATGTATGAAATTACATTTTATATAGTACAGTTGCAGTTGAATTGCTTTTTTATTTCGTTTTGGTTTCCTGAAATATATACAGTAAAAGTTCGTCGCGCCCCTAATTTCTTCATTTACAAATTACAAAAAATGTTAAATACAATTGTTGTAGTTTCATTCGAACTCTTCAATGGCTCGAGTTTTATTTACACTGGGTGTCTCAAATAAGAGCAGCGACTTGGCAGTTTATTATTTTTTAATAATACACCCTACCCTGTATATAATTGTTTTTTTTACGGTCAATTAAACAGACAATGTTTCATAAGAATTTGATAACCCTTTGAAATTGATGGTAATAACACAAAGTGATGTTCGACTGTTCACAAATTCGAACTAGTGAAATGAATGAATAAAACTCATATGTTGTAGCCCTTAATAAGATTATAAATAGTGATTACGCTTTCCCATAGTACTATGTGCCCGCTTTACATTCACTGCTATCGTGAAAAAAAAACGATAACTATGCTATATAGTAAAAAAATTATACCAAAATCAAATTTGTGGAAACAAATAAAATGCAAGGTTAGAATAAATGTAACCTCATAACAATTTACCTCGTTATACAACACAGCTATATACAAAATTTTGCCAACGGCTTACCTCCGATGAAGGGTTCAGGTCGAGTCCACGAAAATATCGGCCATTACGGTAACTGACCACGACGAAAAATGGAGAATGAAAAATCCACAACACAATGACCTGGCTTGAAAGAATGCAGCCCTTGAGGTAGCAATATCACACTTCTCTCCACCGTCAAATCTGGAATCTCGTGGTAGAAATAGAAACTGTGTAGACCCCTGGCTTTCCAAATAACAGAATCGTTAGCCGTCACGTCACCTTGGATTCTCCTCCCTTCATTTCCATCTTCTAGCTTACAGAAAGCATCGATCAAGTGACTTCCATCGAGAGCCGCTCATTGGAAGAAATTACTTTCAGAACAAACAATGATGAGATTTCACGAAGATAGTCAAAAACTAATTCGTACCTCACATTTCTTTACTACGAATGTATATACATCCCAAAATTAATAAAAACTTGACTAGACAATTTCAGAAGATACCAAATTCAAGAATGAGCGGACCACCAATGAAATATCCAATGGAATAGCCCTGTGGGTTAGCACCAGATAATTTCCGACGAAATTATCCATACGAGACAAGGGTATGTCTCCTGAGATCGCTTACTGTGCTATCCCAACTGAATTATGATAATTCCTAGATATAAGTAGTCCGTCGGAATTATGGAAATTTCCGAATAAAAATGAAAAAAGAAAAAGAACTATATTAAGGAAATTTTATATGCTACATACTTTTGCACCAGTTCAGTGAGAAAAACGTAACAAATGGAACAAAAAATTCAAAAAACTCCTGTCACAAAAAAAACCTCTAAAACAATAATATGTATTGATTTTTGAATTCAATATAAGTCGTAATGTTTTGAACCAAGCGTTGTCGCTAATTAAGACTCAGACTCAATGATTTGATATTGTTGTTGTGATATTTACCTACGTTGCCTAGGTAGCTTACTTGTATTTATATTTCATACTTCATCATTTTTAGTTTTATTCTGTTTTTATTGTATTAACTTAGCGGTCCACCGACGCGTTTAGGCTTCGATCAAAATATTATAACGTAGCATTTTTTTAGAGCTTCGTTACTAAGAACGGCTAATGAAAATTTAACATAACTTTGGGGTTTCTATTGGTTCCGGTCTGAAAAAATATTTCATTCCCACGTTAGAAAATTAATGTACATACCTAAAGCTACTGGAATTCACTTCAACATCATGCATAAAATACGGAGTTTTTCTATATCTTATGAAAAGGGTGAAAAGCTCCGGTGATGGTTTTTGTAAAAGACGGGAAAGAAACCAAAATCGCCATTGGAAAAACCACGTCATTTTTTGTAACAGGCACGAAATTATCCTTCAGATTGCCGGTCCAGTTTCGATTTATCGATCAAAAAGTGCGCCGCTTTCGACTAGTTTTGACATAAATTTGATACCTATAAAAAAGAACGATAAGGTTTGTTGGATAGCGAAAATAGTATGAAAAGAGTATTGAATAGTAGGGTAATCCAGAAGCGTTGAGTTATCCGTAAGTAGAAATTATGAATAAATTGGATCATTAGTTTTGGCATAATTGCAATTTGATTTTTTTAATGCACTTTATTGCAGCAGACCTGAATGCGTCATATTTTTTTTTTTTATGTTCTGGTTCCCACGAAAAGGGATATCCTGTAATGTTCAGAGAACATCGTGGGAACCAAGGGAAAGAAGGTAGGAGTTGGTGTTCTTCTTAAATTTCTGGAGGTTGTATGCCTCGGGGAACACCTCCCTAGGCAATGAGTTCCAAAGCCTCGCTGTTCGTTGGATGAACGAGTCTTTGGAAAGTGATGTTCTGCAGGTCTCCAAAGTGACCACGAAGGGGTGTGATGACTGAACTTGACGGGTTAGTCTCGAAGAGACTGCCAAAGCAGGAACGATTGTTGATATTTCAGAAGAGCATCGCCCATGAAAATATCTATAAAATAGAGACAAATCGCCAACTTTTCTACGGTGTTCCAGACAAGTGAGCGAGTTTGTAAGCGAGGCATCACCGACGAGACGAATTGCCTTTTTTTGGACAGAATCCAATAGCCTCAGGATATGTTTAGGTGCCGCGCTCCAAATATGTAGTCCGATTCCAATTTTTCAAAAAGATTTCGAGAATAGAAGTATAGTACCTACTACAAAATGACCATTCTGATTTTGCGTTAAAATGCTGCAAAATAGGTGAGAAATACTTGCAAACATGACCGAAAACCGGCTAGTGCATGATAGCGGCTCAGGTAAGAGAGTAAACGTTATCTGAGAAGGAGAGTCTATTTCACATAAGACAAAGGTGACACTAATAGAAAGAGATGAAAGATCATTTGTGAGTCATAGTGAAGTATTTGGATATGTCATGGCCACCATTCTCTCTGGACAGTGGCGGACTAGCACACTCCACACTCTGGTATCTAAGAGTTACAGATTACAGTTTTGTTTCGTTGGTTTGAGTTTTGGCTATATTTTCATTTCATGCTTTGTTTCAAGTTATATTGTTTAATTCGATTAGGTATAACATATTCACGTTGACATATCTGCCCTTGAATGTATATTAGACCACTCCATGTTACGTGGGCCACCTGTACTCATGTCCATGTACGTCACTACGACGCGTTGCTGCTACCAGATTCTGATTGGGTAGAGCTTATTAGTACCTCCTACTCAGATAAAGTTTACTCTCTTTGGGGGTAGAGCAGCTGATTCATAACGGGCGGAGCGCGTTGTGCTATACATACGCTTCCCCGCGACTGCTGCTCTACCCCCACTACTAAGCCGCTTTCACGCCCTCGCCCATTTTCGATCATGTTTGCAAGTATTTTTAACCTGTTTTGTAGCATTTTAATGCAAAATAAAGTGCATTAAAAAATTCAGATTGCAATTATGCCAAAACTATAATGATCCGACAGCTCCTGAGTTTTTCACACATGAAGTACATATTAATCACTACTATGTTGAGGAAAGTTTGCACTACAATTTAAAAAGTGGCGGAGTTATAATTAAAAAAAGGCTGATTTTTTCAGGTTTTAGATTCGCTACAATTCGTCCAGTGAAAGTATTGAGATTGCTTTCAAGTCAAAAAGTTGAAAAAATGCTTTTAATTGTTTATAACAAATTTAGCAATGGCAGTTGGGAGTAGGAAACATAACAGGATATAACTACGAACTGTCTTTCGTATCATGGCACACTCGGTTTCCTGGTAGTGTTTTGGTCACAGAATCAATAGAGCAGAAAATCACTATTGATTGGTCTAGAACTACTAGATACGTTTTCATAACAAAGTGCAAATGAATAAATTTTGTCCTTCAGGACATATGTTCATATGAAGTTTTTTTCTCAAAATGGACCCAAGAATAAGCTCCTCAAATATTAGCATGTTATCAAGAAACACCCTGTATAAAGTTCTCAAACAAATGCATTTTTCATACTTTCGTCTCTAGGTATCCAGTTGAAGCGAGTCCAAAAACTAAGTTGGAGGAGTTGAATCTCACTATTCAAAATAAAGTGAAGAGACCACTTCTCCACTTACTCTACAGAACTCATCAGGGGAATAGGATAACTCCTAAAACCATGATTCGGTACACTATTCTCTCGAGCGTACTATATTTCCACTTTCCCTCGAGAAACCAGAATCCACTTGAACGCACGCTATGGTTCCATCTAGAGAGATCAGTAAAAAGCCGGCCAATTCCTCTTCATAACAGTAGCTCTAGGCATTCTTCGCATGGAAGAGTTAGATCTGGCAACTTCTATATATTGCAAAGACCTATACCTTCCACCTAAAGAACACCCAGTTCCTTATGTTCAGAATGTCTTGCATGTTCCATTTCCATCCCGTCATACTGCTCTCTCACGATGATTTTCCTTGCCCAATCTGGAATCTATTAGAAGTCGTATATAAACAAACAGTCCCTTTTAATATTTTTGACAGATTATTTGTGACAAAATACTGAGAATATTTAAACGAGAAAGAAACATTAACAATTGCTGGATGATTTAAATTAACAAAAAAAAATAGTTTCACTTCATGAACATCACTCAGGAAGTCTCAAAGATCTATTTAGTTGTCAGGAAGAGGCAGGCATCAGGATGGTTTCGCATGCAATATATGAAACTAAATTTAGCGCAAAGAAATATTGGTGAAATCAGTTGATACAGAATTTCACTTATTAATTTGTTTTGTTCGAATTCTGACTTACATAAAAATAATTTATTTATGCAGCTTGGACACGGCTCTACCAGACGATTTTTATCAATAAACAAAGAAGTGCAAACTTCTTTTCTCCCTTATCTTTTGGCACTTCATTATTTTACAGGTTGTAATACCACTTAGTGGGTTTTTTAAAAATAGGGAAGCACACTGCATTTGATGTTTTGAAAAAAATGTTATCGCCCTTCAAAAAATTTCTGATTTACCATTGCTCTCTAATGAAAACGCTTCAGAAATTGTTATAGAATTGGTTCTTCCACTTTACAAAAACAAGGACAAACAAGTCCAGAAATTAAACGACCTAAGGATCAAATTAGCAATAACAACAAATAAAAAAAGTTAATTTAAAAAATCAAAAAACCCGCCTGCGTATAAAGCTAACTTTAAAAAAGATAGAAACAAGATGACCAGAAAATATTATCAGAAAATTATGTTTTAAGAGGCTAACTATTTAACTTAATGCTGTAAACAATCTCACGCAGTCGGATGCATCTTCTTTAATTTAACAATGAAGATATATTATTGTCCGAGATGCTGTCAAAATTAAATCAAGATGGCCGCTTGTAGGCACACATGCCATTTATTCTAATGAAAAAGAAACTAGAAAAGTCTATTAATTTTTCTGTGAGTGATTGTGTTGTTGCTTGCTGAAATTCGTTGTTTGAAGCTGATATTACATATCATTTTCAACATAAAAACATGCCTACCACATGTTGTGTTGTGAATTGCGGAAGCCGTGGGGATCGGATCGAGTTAACTTTTAAAAATACCTAGAGAACTACATTTTGCACATATAGACCAGGGCTGAAGCCTCTGAAAATGGTAAAAAGTGAAAAAAAATAGTAGGATGAAACCCATTGGAAAAGGAAGAGAGTATAACAAAAATGAAGGGAAAAATAATTTACGGGCGATCTGAGGTCGGGAAGTGGAAGGGGGTGAGTTTTTAAAGGGTAAAAAACGGTTTATCTCGATTTCCGGCAAAACTACGAGTTCTATGGAAAAAAGTTGAATGGCAATCTACAACTTTTGTATCTACACTTTTTTCACATAACCCCAAAATTTATGTAAAAAATTCAGATAACCAAAAAAAATTTTTTTTTCACGAAATTTGGTGAAAACTTACTTTTTCATGTCCCAAATACACTGTAATTTTTTTGATTTGAAATATTTATTTTTTCACCTTATTTTGACTTAATATCGAAAAAGCACCCCAATTTTCAATCAAAAATTCTCCCGTCAAAATATCAGCTTTTTTAAAAAGCTCGGTCGGCTTTTTGTTCGTTGAAATCTCTACTTTCTGATGGAAGAGAGAAAATATACATTACTATGGTAAATGTTCTCAGAAATGCAAAGAAACATAAAGTTAATATTTAATAAGACATCTACAATATTTTGAGAAAGTTGTAGAATCTTTAATTTATATGCGTAGATGCCTATTTATTGCTATTTTAAGATAACTCATATACCTGAGTGATAATCCAGTGCAATTACGGAAATTATTTGAAAAAAAAAACATAAAACTATGTAGTTTGGGGATTATGAAGGATCGATAGGGGGTGTATATGAGTATATATTGCAATTTGAGGGATTCTGGCCAGGTCAGCTCAAGGTCATTTCGATGAAAACGCGTTTAATTCGATATCTCGAGAACGGTTAGTGTTAGGCAAAAAATGGTAGAGACCTTTTCTCTTTTAAAATAAATTTACTAACTTTGTTATCTGGAATTTTTTTTTTCATCAAAATTTTTCAAGTTATTGCTTCCGAAAGGCAAAAATTGTACTTTTTTTCCTCCCCTTTTTTTTATTTTTCGCCATTTTCTGCCCAACCGTTCAATTCAATTGAATTTTACCACCAGTAGTACCTTTATCAAGCTAGATATTGAATATATCATTGAAAAATATTAGCATCTCATTATAAAATTGTTTTTGTTAATTGTATGAACTTAGTCTAGTTTTGTATTTTATAACTCATTATTCTGTATGATGTTTTTTGAACTCACTGGTTATTGTAACTTAGATTTGGTTGGGAGAAGGTCAGAAATAATCTATTGCCGACGTTTCGACTTTTATAAAATCATCCTCAGGGTAAAAAACAATAGGTTTCTTGTCGAAATAAAATATATATTGATAGGGTCATTTACATATATTCTGAATTCCTCTTTTTGTATAAATGCAATTTTTATGAGTTACTGATGGAAGGAGAATTGGTTTCTCCTTCCGTCAGTAAAGGCCTAAAATGTTGCAAGGAGTGTAAATATCATTCCTGTAATAACAGTATTGAAGATTTCGAGGCAGATACGGAGGAAATTCACGAATTAAAATGCTATTAATGTAGCGCCTAAATAACGGCTTTAATTCAATTAAAAATGTTTGAAACTTACTAATTAGCTGGGTAGTTATTAACAATGATTTATATTCATTGATGGGTATTTATATATCTACTTACATGTCCTTTGGATATTTTAAATATTTCTTTTCAAAACAACTTAGGCAGCCCCTAGACCTAGACGCTCTATATTATTATTGTCCAATATATTGTACAATATTGTTGAAAAGGAGGCTATTTAAAATATTTATTGTACAACCTCTTAATATTAACAACATATGATCAATACTACTACTGTACAATATGAAATATTGAACAATAATATTCATCATATAGAGAATGCTTTTGATCTCTACTTGTTTTGTACCTATTGATATAAGTTAAACTTACACTACGACCTGGCCCGTCTGATCTTTGCAGTCGGCAAACTCGCTTAACACGTTCATTGTCCTAATGCAATTTTTCCGCTAACCGTTATACGTCGCCATTTAAATTTGTATGCCCCATATGTGGTTCCGGACTCTGTGATAATTTAGATATACGACCTACGTCCTACGACCAATATGTGGGTCGTAAAATATCAGTAATAAATTATCAGTGACAATTCAACTCATGTATAAAAAATCGCATATGCCACAGTGCAATTGTCAGTTTGACAGCGGCAAAAGTTAGCTGCAACTTTTAAGCGACAAATGCACTAGTGGTTTTTTCATGTATCCATTTGTTTATCAATTATCGCGGTGTTGGTTGCCAAAATAAATAAAGTTTGCATTGATATGTTTCTAAATTTCTTATTCATTAAATTGTCCTGTTGAATTAAGACTCGATTATTGTATGGTAATTGTTTTAAATTCTAAACTGTTTCCTTCAACAATTTGACTCGAAAAACTGTCAACCTAAAAACGCTCCACCTTCGGTGTCGCGTTTTTAATAGCTGACAGTTTTTCTCGTCTAATTGCTAGGCAACAGTTTCTCATTAAACAACCCAAATTTACCCGATAAAATACAAACCGCTCGTGCAATTATAAGTGATAAAACTTAGAGAATCTCTTATTCGCAGAAAAGAAAAGATGAAAAAGCATGAGGAGGGAGCTCATAAGCTGGAGGAGCTACCTAGAGGTAGTGAAGTCAAAATATACAGAAAACTCTTACATCAAAAGAAGCATGTAAAAAACTAAGAAAGTCTCAACTGTTTGCCGTCAGTGCAACCAAGCGTTTTGTATTTCTTGTTACGCAGAAAATCATTGATTTTCTATATCTTCCCGTTTTGTTTCCTTCGTAATAATACTTTTGATAAGAATATTTTTATTATTTTTAAACCCATTTTTGATATGCTGTGTCTAGGTTATTTTTTGACAGAATAAAATGTTTTTTTTTATCAAAATGTAGCTTTTGTTTCCTTTAGAGTCCTCTTAAAGAAAGCAATAATTTACTGACACGTCCTTTTCAGTATTGGGCTATAACAAAACATACATTTACGACCCACATATTGTTCGCAGGACCAGAGCCGGATTAAGAGGGGGGCAAACGGGGCTGCAGCCCCAGGGCCTCCACAAGAGAGAGGCCCCCACAATAGAAATTTTTAGGTAAAATTTCCTAACAAATACCGAAGGATATGCAAAATTATATATAAAAAATCTGACAACGGAAGAGTAGTTCTCCCACTTTGTCCTCTAATTTTTCGTTTTAAACATTCAAAGCGTGTTTCGTATTCTTGTCAAAATCCATGGTTAATATTAATCTTCGATCTGATGAATCATGTATATGCGAGAAACAATACCAAGTAAAACATCATACTATTATACAAAATATTATATGTATCGAAATTAGCTGTAAAAACAAGAACAATTGAATTTAAAAAAAATGATTTTTTTTATTAAATGGAGGATTTTTGTCTAATGTATTCTCCGAATAAACAAAGCGATCTATATTCACAATGAAATTCAATAATCATAAGCAAAGAAATAATATTTCAATTTATGAATATGATTGCATCAAATTATTTATAAGAACCCTGTGCGCATTCCATAATAGAACAAAAGTTACAATTCTGTTGATATTTGTCTCTGATTCTACAAACACTTTGCCCATCTATACCTGTTTTCCTATTTATTGGCGTTGACAAGTGTCCTGGAGGGTTGTAACAGAGAAATCCCCGAAATCTGAAAGGATGACATTCCGCAACAAATGTAAATACTTCTGAAAAAGGACTATCAAAAAAGACCAATCTAAGCTGTTCTACTATCAAATTTTGAAAACCAAAAATTTCAGAGCTACATTCCCAAACATTGAAATTACGGTGATCATTTTTTGACATTGCTAGAAACCAATGGAAACGTTCAATTGAAATAATTCATATACGTTTTGGCCAATCAATAGTGGGAATATTCTACCTAGAAAATTGTCGCGGGAATAATTTGAGGTATTTTGTTTTTATTGTCGGATAACCTATATTTTTAATTTGACGTCTGTCATCAATTTTCATGAAAAGTGAGAAATGAATCAAAACCGGTTTAGTATATTATATAATTTTGCGAGGAAATGTGTTTATGATCGTAACATCAAAAAATAATCTAAAGAATACCACACGAGAGTTCGATATAGTCGAAAATAATTATCTAGATTTCTTTCTCAAACTTGTTGGCATTTTGCAATAGTCACTCGAGCCAGTTGGTCTCCCTTGTCTATTGCCTGGCAACAAGTTTTCGAAAATCTGTCGAATTATTTTCACTCTCTTGTAATATTACAACTGATAATGTACTTAGTTTTGATGGTGTCGAATTGCACTGGAAAGCGCTCATTTTCCAAAATGAAAAATGTAAATTACGATGAGACAAAGCCGCCTATCAAAGTTATCGCTTCTTAGCATTGAGAATGATTTTCTCCGGATGCTGGATTTGACCGAAATCATCAATGATTTTAAAAAAGCTCGCAAGAATCCATTCGTTTACGCTGTAATTTAATTTATTTCTTGTATTTTATTATACCTACATATGCTCGTGTCGAAATAATTTGATTTGTTCCGCAATAAATAAAAAAAATAAAAAATTGTTTGAAAAATAATTAGGGGCCTCCACTTCTTTGTTGCCCCAGGGCCTCCACACATTTAAATCCGGCCCTGCGCAGGACTTAGAGGTTAATAAACTTATTAAGACGAGCGCGCAAGAATATAAATTTGGCCCGTTAAAAAAAATCGATGACTCAATACTATAAACGGGACATAAACATTTTTTATTCTAAAAGCTTTTTTAAAGTATTGGCTTCAATTTGTACGCAGGATTTATATAAAACAAATCTAAATAAACTTGTTTCTCGATAGCCTAAAATTACGATAGTGAAAATAAAAAGTTGGAAATTCGTATTTTTTAACAACTTAAAAAAATAAATGTGGTTCACGTGAGACGAAGCGTATTGTGTTACTTTAGTCTAAAATAAAAATAGCTTCCAGCTCAAGTATTTTCAGAGATATAGCGGTGGAGACATTAAAAAACATATTTCATTGAAAAATCTTTTTTTTTTAGTTTCTCCGAAATAAAAAAGTTCTCGGCCACCAAAAAATGTCGTAAAAAATGATTTCATGTACACGATTACCTTATTGAAGAATCCCACTAAGTCTGGTTGGGTTCTGGGTTCTACGCCGTTTTTTTTATCGAAAACTAAGCGACTTTTTTTCCAAATTTTACTCTACTACAAGTATAAACTTAGTGAGCGGCGGCTGGCACGCGCATGCGCCCTGTTCTGAAAACATGGCACTATTTCTTCTTTTCACGTGGCCGTCTGCTAGTGCTCGCGCTCGCAGTCAGCGTCAGTATAGGACTCTTGTCTATGTATAGAACTCTTGTCTATGGTCAGCGTTGGTCTATGTGCTATGTGTTACAGATGTAACATTTATGGTACATACTACATACGGCATTTTATGTTAGAGTGTTACTACATCTGATAAAATAAGCCTAATATGTTACATTTTCTATCGGCAATAAAGATATCTCTGAAGATAGCTACTTCCGGTAAAAAATTTGTATTTATTGGATGATTATTTTTCCATTCCCATGCAAAAACAATTCTACGCTGATAGCTGAATAATCCAAATACGTACACTATCAACGAATGTCATACCTAGGCATAGATAATAAAATAATGTACACGTACGTGTCAACACATGTGGAATTCTAGAAAATGCGGAAAAATGCGAGTATTGGGAAAACCACACCTACTCACCTGTGAATGCACTTTTCTGATACGGGATAAACTTTTCGCTAGTTTCTCATGAAATCTCACCGAGTGAATGTTTCCATAAAACGGGGTGACGTGAAAGATAGGTTTATCTTATCTTTAGTTTGTGTACCTGTTGAAATCTCCACAAATACGACAAAAGAGTTATATATTCTAGAGGTGTCATTTATACCCATCATAGAATAAATAGGGCATATTATATGGACGAGTTGCATGGGAACTGGAAATTATGGACTTCATAAGTTGCATTCGGGAGATCCAAAGTTATATTGGTGAAAATTTCTTCTCGGCTCCCGTAACGTGCGAGGAAGTACAGAAAACTATTAAATCATTAAAAAAATCCATTTGTCCTGATATACAGCGTGGGCCATAATGTTTGCAACATATGAAAAAAATAAAAATTCAGAGTTACAAAAAATACTTCGTAGGGAATTGTTTCTGCTTATCGGAAAACCTAAAAATCGATTTTTGGCATATGTCACGTGACCACCAATATGGCGGCAATTTTGAAAAAATCATAACGAATGGGTAGAAAGTGGGGTTAGTTTAGTTTGAAAAAGTTGTTTTTATTTTAGGCCTCTTTGCGAAATTTGAAACATGTATCTGAAATAGTTGCAAAATATTTCTAAATATTTTTTTGTTGATAATAACGCTGTTTTTTTGGTCTTAAATAACTTTCAGAAATCATTATATACTCATTAGATCAATGAAATAGAACTTTTTAGGTTTATTCGCAAATGCTAGTGAAAAATTTAAAAAAACTGGTTTGACTGACTCTTGCTGTTGCAATGGTTCATATCTTACAACTTCGTTCAATTTTTTATAACTTTTCAAATTTGAAGAGTCACAATAGACCAATGTTATCGACCACAATCCATGGAAAAAGAGGGAAATGGAAAAAGTAGGGCTGTGTGCACGATGCACAACCAAAAGTCTAATTTTATATTTTGTGCAAAGAACCCGGCACGAAAACATATGGGAAATTGGCTCTCGGTCGAATTTGCTGAAATTTTATTGTGTTATAGTAGGATGGGTCATTAGAAAAAAGTGTGAGTTTAAATGATTTGGTATGTTTAGTTTCTGAGATATAAGCGGCCAAAGTTCGTAAAATCGTATTGGGGTAGAATTGACAAAGAAAAAACTGTTTTTTTAGTCGAAATAAGACAAAGTAAGGATGAAAATGTATTGATCGGAACTTATAAACATGTTCAATTATAATCTTATTGATGATAGTAAGTCAAAAAAATCGTTCCTCCGGATTTTTTTCCAGCACTATTTCAAAACCAACAAGTTATATTTTGTTAAGATATCATAGTTTCAGTCTATTGAAGGCGAAAAAATTTGTTTTGTTTCTTGATGACTCTCTCTGTTTGAAATATACTTTTTTTTAATTTTCGAGTATACACCTATACTAAAAACAATTGACAGGTCGTTTTTTATTACAAAAAAAGGAATTGATTGCTACTGCCCATTGAATAAAATATAGGGTTACATTCTGACGAACTCAATTGTTCAATATTACCCTTCATTTAGATAAAGGGTGCGTTAAATTTTTTTTAGGCCATTTACAATGTTTTTATATCTAGAAAATTGTTTCGTTAATTAGGACCATATTTTACTCACAATATTTTGTAAATGTTGACTATCATATACGATAGTTTTATCAACTTTGTATGTTGCGTTTCTAAGATATGCATTTTTGAAGTTTACGGATTACGATATATGGGGTAACCTATCGATTTAACAAAATTTTATGGAACCTTTCGACACATTCAATTCTATTATAAAACTTTTCGAAATCAATTATTTGATACTATAAACAACACAAACCACACTCAACAACAATTTGGAACTCAACAGTATAGACTAAAAAAAAATCGAATTATAAATAATGACGTCTAACATAAAAAGTCAATTAAAATTATGGAAATTATACACATCGAAATTGAAACTAATTAGTTATAAACAACATAATCAACAATTTACATAATGGAACTCTCAAAAAACAAACAATAACCAAAACCCAAATTCAAATAAAATTATTAAGATTGTTATGGACTGGTCTATTTGCGCAATCTAAAATATTTCTCAATAGTTTATGACTAGGATACTTTATTGTTTCTATTTGAAATTGATATGAGTAATCCCGAGCCTGGACTGCCTTTAGTATTATTCCTGACGCACCTGCAAATGAACGTATTCTAGGCTACACACTGTACCTGTCTGGTAAACAGTTTACCAGACAGGTACCCTACAGTGAGCAGCAACAACAATGCTTAGTATCAATGATACCCAACACCAATAAATAATATATGTCTGAATAACGGAAATAAGCCCTGAAAAAGACGATAAATAAACGTCGAAACGTCGGCAATTTTTTTAAATTTGGACCACTTTTATTGTCCTTGTTCCCGCTAAACCAAATCTCCAATATTAATAATATTGTGAAAGTGGAAATATTGTGCCCGAAAGAAATACATGAAAGCAGGGAATTTTGTGGCATAGTGGACAAATTATTGAATTAAAGAAAATAAGCATCCTCAAGCGGGAGTCGAACCCACGACCTTATGATCTCTAGCCATACGCTCTAACCAACTGAGCTATTCGAGGACATAGGAATCGACACTCACTCGTGAATCCTTTCCTTCCATAATTTAATGTCCATGTTCAGAAATGAATCGAAGATCAAACGTACTTATCAAGGGCCGTCAAGACCTGTTACCTTTCATTCTAAAATCATCGTCACTCGACGATTTCAATAACAGATTAAGGAAGATGATCTCTAACCACCGATTCTTTAATTTAATAATTTGTCCACTATGCCACAAAATTCCCGTCTTCCATTAATAATATGATTTGAATTTAGGTTTTGTTTGTTGTTTGTTTTTTGAGAATTCAATTATGTAAATTGTTGTTTATGTTGTTTATAACTAATTAGTTTCAATTTCGATTTAGAGTTCACTACTACAATACACTATAAGATTTTGACTACTTAAGGGTTCACTAAAGCACGACGCGTGTTTCGCTATACAATAGCTTCATCAGGTTCACTTCGATTTGTTATATTATAATTTCCATAATATTAATTTAGTTTTTATGTTAGAAGTCTTTATTTATAATTCGATTTTTTTTGAGTTTATACTGTTGAGTTCCAAATTGTTGTTGAGTGTGGTTTGTGTTGTTTATAGTATCAAATAATTGATTTCGAAAAGTTTTATAATAGAATTGAATATGTCGAAAGGTTCCATGAAATTTTGTTAAATCGATAGGTTACCCCATATATCGTAATACCGTAAACTTCAAAAATGCATATCGTAAAAATATGTATATGATAGTCAAATTTCCAAATATTGTGAGTAGAATATGGTCCAAATTAACGAAACAGTTTTCTAGATATTCAATAAAAACATTGTAAAAGACATAAAAAAAAATGTAACGCACCCTTTATCTAAATGAAAGGTAATATTGAACAATTGAGTTCATCAGAATGTTACCCTATCTTTCATTCAATATATATATATATATATTTATATATATATATATATATATATATATATATATATATATATTTATAAAATGTAAATATTTTGTGGGGATGCAGCTATGTTTTAATCAAACTCTGTTTTACTTTTGTGAAAGCTTTCGAAATAAGTTTATTTCTTCTTCAGTCACTCTGAAAAATATGGACAACTGAATGACATATTTAAAGAATAAATATTCTTACAGTATTGAGTATAAGATGAAATTAACATTCAGAAAAATGGTATGATCTTCAGACAATAAAATGAAGAGTCAAGATGAAGTTTATAAATGAAAGATGTATACAGGGTGTAATAAAATAGATTATAATTTTGTGTAAAAGGTTGATTCAAGTTACTGATGAATTATTGAATATAAGGTTTTTTTTATTCAATTTTGATTCAATATCTAAGATATTGGAATAAATTATGTTCAAACTTTGAAAATCAGTTTTTTTATTCATTGATTTTTTTTTCATTTTTTATGTAAACCATTTCTAAAAAACATCTTTTGAATAAATTAAAACTTTTCCTCGACCAAAGAATTACGCATATCCATCGCTCGATCCGTGTTATGGTCTTCCAAAATCCCATAGAAAAAAGCACTTTACATTTTTCTCGAACCCAATAACTTTTCTAATCCTTTCTTTCCCTAAAAACCTTATTCGGACTATTACAAACAACAGAAAATGTTTTGTATTTGATTTGAGTGTTAAAATAAAAAAAGATGAGGGATGGAACCCGAGCACTTGGAGTTACAAAGCAAACGCTCTAACCACTGAGCTACCAGACCTTTACTAATGTTCCTTTTGTTGGCCAATTTTTTTTTATATTCCCGAATTTTTAAATTTCCCGGCAATTTTTCCGTAAAAACCATCCTCGGGCTATGACGAACATAAAAAAAAAGCCAAATCATTTTTATGATATACTTTTAATGCTATTGAAGATCTATATTGATTGGTAAAATACCGGCTACAAAGATCTATTGCGCATGAACGTTTACTATTTCAAATTCTGATTATATTGAGATATATCGCAAGTATTATTTTTAAAATATTCGAGAAGAAAATGTGTTAAGCAACATGTGGGGATAAGTAAAATAGGATAAATTCCCAGCTTGATCACAAGATGGCTGGGAAAAGACCTGTCACTGTTTTAGGAGAAGCTCTCTTGGCCAATCAGGGGACGACATTACATACATACCGTAGCAGAAGCATATATAGAAGATAGTTTTAATAACAAAATTCGATTTCTAATTAGAAATTTAATTTTACATCTGCT
This sequence comes from Gonioctena quinquepunctata, assembly GCA_018342105.1. Classification (NCBI taxonomy): domain Eukaryota; kingdom Metazoa; phylum Arthropoda; class Insecta; order Coleoptera; family Chrysomelidae; genus Gonioctena; species Gonioctena quinquepunctata. The sequence continues at coordinate 92,162 of JAFIRS010001999.1, read as the reverse complement.
TCCAAACAGATCAAAATATCTGAGATAAAATTGTGGAATCAACTTTTCAAGAAATATCTATATAGCGTTTCTGAACAGCAGCAAGCTGAAACATCTTCGGGAATTTATATTGGAAGTAAATGTTCAAAATTCATCATCAATTATTATTCTAATGAATGAATGGTTTTGATTTGTTGAAAATATGAACATGATGTTATAAAATCATATTACCCATGCAGGTTTAATGTCAAAAAACACGATTTCAAAGTGTCTCTCCAAAATAAATGTTTCAATTTTTTCCACTTTGCAAACTGAGATTGCTTCTAGAAAATGTGTTTCCCATTTCTTCCGGTCTTCCTGATGAACGTGGAAGCGTGAAATAGATTTTCGTCGTCAAAAATGTATTGAAGACCTAGTGAATGCGATGCCTCTTGCGTCAATGTTACAAATTATTTCTGGTGAGTACTCTCTATTGGTAGACTTCTTCTTTGAAAACTTCTTCATTCATCCATATGAGTTCTTAATTAAGACTGGAATGGAAAATCAAATAACTATCTGAATGAAAATGCAAATTTTCAATTTCAGAGTTTTCCTTTGGAGTTAGGGTCCTTTCAGAATATCTATCAGATGTAGTTCAATGTCCAGCGTGGCTTTAGCCGGGGAAGTAGTTGTTTTCTGTTAGACATTCACAAAAAAATAACTTCATTTTTATGGTCGATTTTTCAATTCACAGAAAAATCTTTCTATTCAATATTCAATTGAGACTGTTTCCCTTTTCGAAATGGTTTTATAATTAATAATTAAATAACTTTGTTTTTTGTTCTTGCATTTTTGCAGTGTAAAAAAATACGCATCAATAGAGTTGCAAAAATGTCAAGTTTTTTTGACAGTTGTACAAAAAAGATGGCCTATTGGGGATCATGATCAGCGAAGATATATCATTTTTTTTAAGTCTTGTGGTCCTCAATAAGTAGTATTTCTATTAAATCTGCCTTAAATCATTCAGCTTAGCGGGAATTCAAAAACTAAAATATTTTCACTTTTTTGTCGAAAGTCTCTGGGACGTATTAACATGAAATCTCCACTTATCTGCAAACTCACCAAATAATAAAATCCTCGACCCTAAACTACCTATACCAACCTTCCACAAACCCATCACCAAAACCCCCACAAAAACTGTGGAATAATTAGATCAATCGGTATTTATACCCATGCCCATCCCATGTTGATATTGAGATATCGACAACCAATAGATTTTCGAGAATCTTTTTCTGTTCCACGTTTCCCCAGTGCTTACGTAATTTCGCGAGAAAAAATTCGACCAATGCTAGATCGACAAATAGATTCGTCAAATAAAACAAGATATTTGTCAACAAGAATTCTGATCGACAAGTGTTTTTTCGAATTGGGTGCCTGATAAAAAATTCGACTCGGCTTTATCTTCTAAGACAAACAAACTTGAAGGAACGAGAAATTGAACAATTGTGTCATTTTGGAGACAAACATATATTTTACGAGTGGGACTTAGATAGTCTTTATCAGTACTTTGTAGAAATAATTAATTTTTTTTCGTTGGTAGATTTACGCAATTCTGAAAGATTCGATGAATTTACCGTAAGTTATCCAAAATTTAATGAAATCTCTCGAAAATATTGGATTTAGAAAAAAATCCCTAAATCTAATAAAAAGCCAACTTAATAATCCCAGCAATGTGTACAAATTGGTATAAATGAGTAATAAAAAAACTATAGGATTTGGAGTTTCCCAAGGAACTATTTTAGGGGCTATTTTTTATACTTTATATTAATGAAATGTTCACCTATTCCCGGTGATATAACCGGTTTTGCCGATGAAACTATTGTTTTCTTTAATCATCGAGACTGGTTCAATCTGAAAGATTAAATTCAAAACACACTACCAATTTTATTCGATATTTATAGGGATAAAGTTCTTACAATTGATATACTTACCACTTAACAGTTATGAGCCAAACTTACCGAGTTTTTACCAAATCAAAATTAAAAATGAAAACCAAACTATGGAAAGCTGAACAATTAATAGTCACTTGAGATGGGATGCTCATATTCGATTCTAGTGAAAAAGCTTTTGAGTAGAATGAAATATTTGATAAAGTTCTTCGACATCCACCATCTTCAAATTATGTTTTATGCCCATGTTCAAATACATTTTTTTTATGGAATTATTGTGTGTAGTAACCAACAATCACTTGAAACTTTTGAAACACTGACATATAATACATCACTAAAAATCATACTAGGAAAAAAAAGGATTATCGCAGTGATGATCTTTACAGGGAATCAGGGTTGTTTTATATACGTCAATCTTTTAGTATACCAACGCAAATATGTTTCATCGAGTAAACAAGTAGACCATGTTTGTAACACCCGATATAAAGAAAAATCTCTTGAGGTACCTAAAATGCTCAAAACTATTGGACAGCGATGTTATATTCTTTCTCCAAAGCTGTCCAATAGAATTCCAATTGAAATGAAGAATCTCAACTCATTATCCCTATTCAAGCAAGAATCTAATTAAATCGACTCATGATAAAACAAAAGTGGACATATAAAACTTAATAGACCTCAAAAATATATACTGAAAGTTATACATATTCCAAACTGGTACTGGATTGAGCTCAATTAATTGACATTTTAATCGGTATGTTATTGTATTATTATTATGGTATGTGTTTTACCTAATTTTGTTTTATGTTATTTGGCATCTCAATCAGTATTTATAGATATTATCACTGTTTTTTAGGCTTTGTAATTTAGGTAGCCTGAGCTGGGATTGACCTTGAAGGTATTTCTCTAGTAGCTTTCTCAATTAATACTTGTAATCTCTTGATTGACTTTCTTGAACATAATAATCGCTTGTTAACCAATATTCTAAAATACAAAGTGTTTAACAATATACAGGGTGATTCAAAAGTACTTTGACAAACTTCAGGAGGTGATTCCTCACAATATTCTAATATGAATTGTGTGAAAAATATATGTCCGGATACAGGGTGTTGAAGTTTTATTTTATTTTCGTTTTTTTTAATAACTTTCGAAATTATGACCTTAATTAGACGAAAATTGGTATTGAGAGGTTTTTTGAGGTGTCGAATTCGAACCTGATGTTATTATTGCTCTTACTCGTAGGGGGCGCCACCTACACGTCTTTTTCTTTTTTGAAGATTCATAACTTTTTTGAGCGCATTTCTAGCACATTCAAGTCGATTATTTGATAATCGATGCGTGTTGAAGTTATTACCATACAGGCATTCAGTCTTCTAGTCATTGAATCTCGTACCCGCTCAACAATTATTGGTGTGTTTCTTATTGTTTCACAGGCGTCTACTATTCGGTTTCTTAGATCTTTCTCGTTCGCTACTGGAGTTTCATAAACTAGTGACTTCAAATATCCCCAAAAATAAAAATCTAGCGGGTTTAGATCTGGGGACCTTGGTGCCCACGCCTGGTTAGGTTCTTCTACACCCCTACCGATCCATCGACTTGGATAGACAGTGTTAAGGAATTCCCTGGCTACAACGCTAAAATGGGCCGGAGCCCCATCATGCATAAACCACATGCGGATGCGAATTTCTAATGGTACATTCTGAAGTAGTCCCGGCAATTCATTTTCTAAAAAGTCTCTGTAAGATGCGCCATTCAGTCGGAACGGAAGAAAGAAAGGACCTATCAAGTAATTATCAATTATTGCCGCCCATACATTCACAGAAAATTCATACTGATATTGTCTTTCACTAACTGCGTGCGGATTTTCCAGTGCCCAAACATGGTTGTTATGAAAGTTTGTGATAGCATTTTGGGAGAAGTTTGCCTCGTCCGTTAAAAATTGATGATTTCCAGCCAATTTTCTCAAAAACCACTGACACATAGTAATGCTTTGGGGAAAGTCTCGTGGCAAAAGAGCTTGTACCCTTTGAATATGGTATAGATAAAATTGTTGATCGTGGATAATTCTCCAAACTGTGGACTGAGTAGAATTGAGAGCTTCAGCAATTATCCTTGAACTTGTTTCTGGATTCTCCTCGAGAGCGTTCAAAACAGCTTCTCCAATTCTGGGTTTCGGACTGCTCGTGGTCTTCCAATAATATCAGCTGCTCTCTTAAAGCTACCTGTTTCTGCCAAACGACGGTGGAGACTGGTAAATGTTGGAGCTTCGCGCGCATTGCCATCCTCAAGGCCATAAACGAAATGCATATCGGCCAAATGAGCAATTGTTTAAATAATTTTCATTTTTCATTTAATTTTTTTAAATAATCAATTTTTTCAAAATGAGTTTTTCAAAACTTACAGAAACTTCAACAAAACAGCAAAACGTTCAACTGTCACATAATATGTAATTACCAAAACAACTTACTCAAATGTCAAATTCATTTCCCAAGTATTCTTGTAAAAAATGCAAAATAATGGTAATAACTTCAACACGCATCGATTATCAAATATTCGACTTGAAATATTTTCAAGTCCAAATATCTAGAAAACGGTTGCTTATAGCGACTTGTAACAAGGGTAGCTTCTTTACGTAGATATGATAGAGGAATTGATTATATTACTGAAAAATGTGCTAGAAGTACGCTCAAAAAAGTTATGGATTTTCAAAAAAGAAAAAGACGTGTACGAGTAAGAGCAATGATAACATCAGGTTCGAATTCGACACCTCAAAAACCCATCAATACCAATTTTCGTTCAATTAAAGTCAGTATTTCGAAAGTTATTTAAAAAAAAACGAAAATAAAAATAAAACTTTAACACCCTGTATCTTGGAAACGAAGCGTTTCCGGACATATATTTATTTGGACAATTCATATTAGAATATTATGAGGAATCACCTCCTGAAGTTTGTCAAAGTACTTTTGAATCACCTTGTATAACATATAACATCCCCTATACTTTAAATAAAAAATTTAAGACATTTCAAAATAAATTTTTTTATTAGGTAGTCTTGTTTCTCTTCTAGGCCTCGCTCTCCTCGACTATATTGCTTGCTAGTGTTTCTACTTTATTTTTCATTAGTTTGATATCTGTTATATTTCTTCTCAGTTCACCGCTTTCGTTGTCGATTGTGAAGGATTTTGGATTCATTTTTTGCTCAATAATTCCCTGACTCCAGAATTTGTCGTCTTTCTTTCTTCTGAATACCACTTTATCCCCGATGTTTGGACTTGGTAGTGATCTTGTTGTCCTATCATAGTAATTTTTTTATTTCTGCCTTTGTTTTTCAATTGTTCTGGAAACTGCTGGAACAATCTTTAGAATGAAATGGATGAAATTCCTAGCAAACAGCCTTTTTGCAGGACTCGATCCCATTCTATTAGTATTCATTTCGAGCAAAAGCATTTAATAAAAATCGTTCTTGCTTTCGATGCTTTTCATTATAAGACTTTTCGCAATTTTAACAGCTGCTTCTGGTTTACCATTACCTTGTGAATGGTTTGGACTTGATGTTGCATGTCTGAGGTTCCAATCTTTTCGGAAATTCACAAATTCTGAATTGATTTTTTTTTCCATGATGACTCATGACAAGTTTTGGGATTGTTGTTTTTGCAGATAAATCCTTTAGTTCTTCTATCTCGAAAAAAGCTGAATAGTGGTCTACTAAGATTAAACATTTTCTTGGCTTCCTTTTATTCTGACTTCCAATACATCCTTACTGATTTTTCTGGAATCACGTTTGGTTTCATAGGGGAATTTTATTATGTTCTTATTATTGAGCGTGTGATTTCTAATCCCGATATTCATTCTTACCCACTTTCAACGTTCTTTATGTCTCGTCAATACAATTGTTGCTACACAAAGAAGTTATACTGTATACGCGTTTTTTGAGCGTTGAAATTTCAAATATTACATGGTCTTCTTATTCAAGAGATAGAATTCATTAAAACTTATTATTCATTGGTTTCTTATGAAATTCTGTTTGAGAAACAAATTGTACCCATCCTGACATTCCCGATGGAAAGTTATGAAGGGGGTCGGAAAAGCTCGAGCTGCTTCCGTTCGTGGACTCAAACCTGTTGATATTTTTCCATTTAGGACTTGGAAGTAAAACAAATCGATCTAATTTATTGGAAAGAGTCCATACAGGTGAACTGATAACCGTGTATTATTAGCTCTTGAGAAAAACAAATAGAGTGGTTTTGAAACCTTATCATACGAATGTCGTTTACATTACAAGTTTAAGGTACACAACAAAGATTAGGTCACGTAGATTACGGTTTTTCACAATTTCATCGATCAAATTGATTGATTGAATCGAATTGTTAACTTTTGTATTTCTTGGAAGTGGAATAATAAGCTACGAAAAATATAATAATGATGTTTGTTCAGTAAGGTCAAAATAATTTACCATTCAAACATAAATCCGAACCTTTGTCCAACTGAAATGCAGCATATGCATCTTGACCCATCAATGATGAGTACAGATGTTTTTTTTCTACAACCCTTTACGAAAAGACGTCATTTTGTAATAGAATACCTTAAGCGAAAACGTGATTTCTGTCGCAAGTGAGAGATATTCTCATAACGTTAACTTTCGTTTCTAGTGACGAAAATTAAATTAATATTTTCAATCATTTCCTGCCCTCGTATGTAATGTTTTGATGACTTTAAATTATTAATAAACAAAAACATGAATCATTTCTATAATTAGAATGTTTTTTTTTTACTTTTATTTAATTAAAAAGCCAAATAGAATCGTAAAAATACCGTGAGATTTAAAAACAATTTATATCTAGTTGCCTGGTTTCATTAGTTTGACGTTCCTCGTTAATTGTTTAGACTTGTCAGTTTGCACTGAAAGCATTGTTAGTTTTTTAAGTTATCATGATTTCTGATTCGGAAAGTGATTTAGATTTTCCAAACACATCATCAGAAATAGCAAATCAAGCTGAGGAAACCTCTTTGGATTTATTAGCAGTAAAATCTAAAAAGAGATATGAAGAAATATATGCAAAATTCATGGATTGGAGAGTTGATAATCACGTAAATCCATTTTCGGAAACTGTGCTGCTTGCGTATTTTGGATGTTTGTCAAAAAAAATTAAGTCATCGACGCTATGGTCTATGTATTCGATGTTGAGAACCACTTTATCGATTAAAAATGAAATCGATATCAGTAAATATCCCAAGTAATGTTCTTTTTTTAAACGAAAATCTGATGGTTTTAAAAGTCTAAAAAAAATTCTTTCTTGAAGAATGCACCCGACTCCAAATACTTAATGATTAAGGTAAGTTAATTACTTTATTATCGCGACAAATTTTTAATGATATTAATATTAACGTTTGTAGGTAGCCTTAGTTTTTGGAATTTCGGGGGCTTGTCGTTGCCATGAATTAAAAGATTTGGCAGTAAATGATGTGAAAGATACCAGTAGTATACTCTTAGTTACAATACGTACTACAAAAACAAAAGTACCGCGTTCCTTCCACATTTCTGCGTTCTTCTACGAGATTTCTAAAATATATGAACCTCCGTCCACTAGATATGGACAAAATAAATTCAAGATTCTTTATTAACTACCAGAACGTAAAGTGTACTAGACAGGTTGTGGGAATAAATAAATTCAGTAAATTTCCTATGCAAATGGCTCGATATTTAAACTTGCCTGATCCCCAAAAATATACTGGGCATTGTTTGCGTAGAACTTCCGCAACGCTATTAGTGGATCCAGGAGGTGATTTACTTCAATTAAAAAATAATGGAGGCTGCAAATCTAGTAACGTTGCGAAGGGATATGTTGATCAATCAGTTAGCAGCAAAAATCAAATACAAACGAAAATTTTACAATCCATACAAAATACAACGCTATCCGATTACGGCGCATCTTCATCTGGAGTGACATCAGTTAACAACATAACAGATGTGGCATCGTCTACATCAATACATAAAAATCTTGATTGTAATACTCCTATAATTTTGAATAATTGCTCGAATGTAACAATCAACCAATATTTAAATTATAAGTAATGTTTAAAGAAATCATGTTATATTTAATTTAAAATAAAATATTTGTTCATTGTTCTTTTTTAGCATATTATTATGATATTAGCATATTATTATGATGATCTCTCTCTCTCTCTCTTTTGTGTTTTATCTGCTTTAATACTACTTTTAACATGTCCGACGGTGCATATATATGTATATGTGAATACATATGTTATTTGCTTGACGAAATTTTGTATATATTGTGATGCAATTGCTTTTATAGTATGCAAGGTTATTATTATTATTTATTATTTATTTATTTTTATTTTTTTGTCTATATTTCCATATCTATCTGTTTTATATTCCATCGATTTCAATACTTATATGTTCTACCAATCCTTTTATTAATAACTATATTTTTTATCTTACTTTGTCAATGAGAAATTCTTGGACAATAAAGTATGTATATATCTATCTATAAACAGGGTTGTAGAAAAAGTATAGTGTTTCACTCGTCCAAAACATTTTTTGAAGCTCGTGAACATTACAAATGATTTTTGTATACATCCTTGTCCTCCAAAACCAGCTCCTTGAGCAGGGTTCCTGAAACGCCCAATTTATTTCTTCGCAATATCCAATTCCTGACCTAAAACCGACGTTCTAGATTTTTTGTAAAACTTGTACAAAATATCTCTGATTTCTTCGTTTAATAAGTCGCAAATAGCTACTATGCCTGCCTGTCCGAATCAATTTTCGTTTACACATGTGAACAAAAATTAATCTCGATTTTAGCTGATAAACTTGAGTTGGCGAGAACGAGCCTTTAGTTCGGGTCAAATCTTGCAAGTGAATTTTGACCGACTTCTAGTCGTCCGATTGATTTGAAATTTGGCAGGTGTTCATGATTCCGGTGACATTACATTATGGAATTTTTGTTAGAGAAAACAACGAAATGGTGGCTCCATTCGATTCAAAATTGGTATGCGGGGGTTTTCGGGGTCGGAGATTATGAATTTTTGTTGAAATTTATAAACTCAAGATGGTCGCCCCAAGATGGAGGACGAGTTATGTGATTACGGTCCGATTCGATTCAAAGTTGGTATCCTGGGGTGTTCGGGGTCGGATATTATGAATTTCATGTCGAAATCCATACATTCAAGATGGCGGCTCCAATATGGAGGACGAGTTTTGTGATTATGGTCCGATTCGATTCAAAATTGGAATGCGGCTATTTTCGCGATCGGAGATTTTGAATTTCCTGTCAAAATTCATAAATTCAAGATGGCAGCCCCAAGATGGAGGACGAGTTTTCTGATTATGGTCATATTTTATTCAAAATTGGTATGTGGGGGTTTTCAGGTTCGTAGATTATAATTTTTTTTGTCAAAATAAAAAAATTCAAGATGGCGACATCAGGATGGCGGGCGAGTTTTGTGATTATGGTAAGATTCTATTAAAAATTGGTGTGTGGGAGTTTTTGGGGTCGGATATCATGATTTCTTACAGCTCAAAACCTTCTAATAACGATGCTCTATTAGAAATGAACAGATTGAGGCGAACTAACTAAAAAGCAAAAAATAAAATAAGTGATAAAAAACCTTTTCTTTTTCTAGCTGTTATTTAAGCCCTTTACTGAAACGTATAAAATAAGTTTTAGTCATCGCTGACAATGATTTAATTATTTTTTGTTTAATATTTGGTTTCAAAAAGCTAGTTGCGCTAATTGTAATAAAATTAATACTACGATAAGTTGTTAATTACCAACCAATCATTGTCCAATGAAATTAATTGGTACCTACTTTTATATAAAATATTTATTCATAAAACTCCATAAAACAGCTGAAAATTAAATTGAAAAAAAAACAAGTTTTTTTAATAATTTCGAAACATTTTCCATTTTTCCCCCTAAAATATTTAATACTTCAAGCAATGATACAAACATTTATTTTAATGAGGATTAGCCATAAAAAAAAAACCTGAAAAAAAAATTAACTGCGAAAATTTCAATAAAAGCTTAATCTAATATATAAATTAATATATTTTAAAATTAAGCATTCAATATTTACATAAAAATAATTTATTTTATTTTAATTCAAAATTAACTATTAAATATTATAATGCTAAACTCTAATATTAAAAATTTAGTCTAAAAACTATTATTAATTTATTATATAGAAATATAATGGAATTTTATACAAATAATTATTAAAAAATAAATATCATGTCAGCGATGACTTAAACTTATTTATCTGATGGCATGTCATAACGACAACGTTATGTCACTCAATTTTGATGACATAAGGAAGCTCATTATGCTACTTAGTCCCATAATGAATTCATTATGGTACTAAATATCATAATGAAATTCTATATGAAAAACATGTGATGGTGAGATCAAAAAAGTTTATTCAAAATGCATAACTATGTACAAAACTATTTATTATAAATGGTAAAAGAGCAATTACCTACTACAATTTGCAATATTAATTCCAATGGATTGTAGAGTTTTTACATCAGTAGTTGATGCTTTTTGGTAAACTTCTTATCATCGAATAATACGACCAGAGAGAAGATGGTTTTCTTTCCTTAGATAAGCATTCAAAGTAAGCCAACAATACTTTTTCATGAGTGATATTCTTGATTTTCTCAGTAGAACACCATTCTTCGTACCGATTAAACGCTATTTCATATACACTCCGTGATTTTTCCGACAAAAGGGAGTCCACGATATTTCGCGTCATTTCTTCCAAATCAGAAGGTAAACTACCAGTTTCAGAATCACTCGTTATTATTTAAATTCAATTCAATTCTAGTGTTTGACAGCAGATAAATAAATATTGCCGTTACAACCTGACGTTGTCAAGGAAATGGCAAAGCACAGCTTACTAACCTACTAATATTTGAAACTACACATATACTTACTCCTTTAAAAATAGTTGTCATTGTGACATGTCGAAAATGCAGTTTTTAATTTTTCGAAAATGTATTAATATAAATGCCATCAGATAAAATTTTGTATGTAATACGAATCATAAACAATCATTATGGCACACGTCGTGTTATCGGACTCGGCTAATAACATTCACGACTTGTACCATAATGATCGTCTTTATGATCCTTATTACATAAATAACTATTATACATTTGTGTGACGTACCCCAGATGGTTTAAAATGCCAATATTCCTTTCATTTCTGAGTTCACTCATTGTTGGTTACCTATAGCTTCCTAGAACACATTGATCTTTGAAATGCTTAGTACCGTTTAGTATGAAATCAACTGTGCTGTGAGATAGACTTGTCAAAATTGCCCGGGTTACTTCATAAACTTTTATTTTAGTTCAATATATAACAATTGTTATAATTTGTAGAAAGTAATCCATTCCCTAAGTGGAGTTGATAGTTTTTTGAGGAAGGAGTATTTAAAGTCTTCTCCATGACTCGGATAGTTTTTTTGTATTTAGATAAGACATGTTTCGGCTACATTTGTGGCCATCTTCAGTTGAAGTACAAGAAACAGGGGTGTGAAATAAGTAGGGGAAGAATACATATAAATACAGTAGTGAAGGTCATATGTCATATTATAATGTTTAGGTAGCAGAAAGCTACGAAAAAGAGCAGGAGTATTTACCATACTTATGGAATAGTGTTGAGAATGATTTTGCGTCCACGATTCACTGTTGCGTTCCAATTAACAGTACTGCTCCTAAGGTGGCGTATGGAGTAAGTAACAAAGCCTACACAGAACATACGTGCAGAATAACGTGCATTTGAAAAATAATCTGAACACAAGATTGCTTCGAGCAAGACGGCTGGGTTCACGGACGAAGCCCCAATTGCGTAAGGATTACGTAAGAGGGGATTGCTGTATTACAGCGCCGATTGGAAGCTAAATAAATAAATAATAGTTTAAAAAAACTAAAAAACACGCTTTTATAGAAAACCAGACTAAAAAAATAGAAAATAAGAAAAAAATGTATATTATTTAAAAAAAAGCGTGGGGTGCATGGTATCGCCTCGCTGTGTAATATACTATATAATTATTGATACCATGCACCCCACGCTTTTTTTAAATAAAATAATTTTTTTTCTTATTTTCTATTTTTTTAGTCTGGTTTTCTATAAAAGCGTGTTTTTTTGTTTTTTTTTACTATTATTTATTTCCTACTTTTTAGTGTGGTTTATTCATGAAAGCGTGTTTTTTTAGTTTTTTTTAAACTATTATTTTTAGTTTTTTGCAAAATAAAAAATGGAATAATCTTATCAAATTAGGTAATCATAATCTACGACCCCAAAAACCCCCACATACCAATTTTGAATAGAATCAGACCATAATCACAATTTGAAGCCGCCATTTCGAATTTTGCAATTTTCACAGAAGAATCATAATATTCGACCCCAAAAACCCCCACATACCAATTTTGAATAGAATCAGACCATGATCACAAAACTCGGCCGCCATTTTGAAGCCGCCATTTCGAATTTTTCAATTTTTACAAAAGAACCATAATATTCGACCCCAAAAACCGCCACATATCAATTTTGAATAGAATCAGACCATAATCCCAAAACTCGGCCGCCATTTTAAAGCCGCCATCTTGAATTTTTCAATTTTTACAAAAGAATCATAATATTCGACCCCAAAAACCCCACATACCAATTTTGAATAGAATCAGACCATAATCACAAAACTCTGCCGCCATTTTGAAGCCGCCATCTTGAATTTTCCAATTTTTACCAAAGAATCATAATGTCCGACCCCAAAAACCCCCACACACAAAACTCGTACGCCATATTGGAGCCGCCATTTTGTTTTTTCTTCACACAAAAATTTCTCAATGCATTGTCACCGGAATTATGTACACCTGCCAAATTTCAAATCATTCGGACGTCTGGAAGTGGGTCAAAATCGCGCCCAAAGGAGTCGGTTACAAACAAACAAACAAACAAACAAACATACAAGTGAAGCTAATATAAAGTGTGTAAAAACCTAGAGAGAGAGATTATGAGGACAATTTAGTAAACAATATTTTTTGGGTTCCACACAATCTTCGAATGAAAATTCGCCAAAATTTTGTATGAGCCCATCGAAGCAACAAGAAATTTAGCAGTTAGAGTATATGTACGTTGGAAAATATGTCTTCGAATACAGGATAGAAAAACTAAGCACCACCATGCTGATTGCAATACCGCGGTATGTCTGACGCATGCCAAATTGTATTGTCAAAATTGTACCACGTAACTCAGAGTTATGTGCCTTACTTTTTTTTATTCATCTGTTTTAGTATTGTGATGTTTTTTTGTTGCGTAAAATACAATAATTTTTATTTCTGTTGTTATTTTATTAATAAAAACTGTTCGAGTAAAAGTGTTTGTTTATTACATTATTACATTATTACATTACTTGTACGTTTGTAACCGACTCCTTTGGACTTGATTTTCACCCACTTCCAGACGTCCGAATGATTTGAAATTTGGCAGGTGTACATAATTCCGGTGACAATGCATTGAGAAATTTTTGTGTGGAAAAAAAAACAAAATGGCGGCTCCAATATGGCAGACGAGTTTTGTGATTGTGGTCCGATTTGCTTCAACATTGATATCTGAGGGTTTTCGTGGTCGGAGATTCTGATTCTTTTGTCAAAATTGAGAAATTCAAGATGGCGACTCCAAAATGGTGGACGAGTTTTGTGATTATGGTCCGATTCTATTCAAAATTGGTATGTGGGGGTTTTTGGAGTCGAATATTATGATTCTCTCGTAAAAATTGGAAAATTCGAGATGGTGGCTCCAAAATGGTGGACGGGTTTTGTGATTATGGTCCGATTCTATTCAAAATTCGTATGTGGGGGTTTTTGGAGTCGAATATTATGATTCTTTCGTGAAAATTGAAAAATTCAAGATGGCGGCTCACTGTATATATTGACAACGTTAAAATCTTTGAATGACTTCTAAAGAGAGATTTGACTATTGATACAGCTGTATACATTAATGATTTGGAAAATAATTACAGTTACTAATAGTAATCACGGAATTAATAGTAGATCAGAACAAATAATAGTTTAAAAAAATTAAAAAACATGCCTTTATAAATAAACCAAACTAAAAAGTAGAAAATAAATAATAGTTTAGAAAAACTGAAAAATACGCTTTTTATAAAAAACCGAACTAAAAAAAAATAAATAATAGTTTAAAAAACTAAAAAACACGCTTTTATAGAAAACCAAACTAAAAAAATTGAAAATACATTTTAATAAATTTGAATAGTAAATAAGAATAGTGTGAAAAAAAAAATAAATATAAATTAATAATAATGTAAATAAGAAAAAAAATATTTTATTTAAAAAAAAGCGTGGGGTGCTTAATCTGAATCTTAAAAAGCACCTCACGCTTTTTTTTAAATAAATTAAATTATTTTCTTATTTATATTTATTAATTTTTTTTTACACTATTCCTAATTCAAATTTATTAAAATTTATTTTCTATTTTTTTCAGTTTGGTTTTCAAACGCGAGTTTTTTAGTTTTTTTAAACTATTATTTATTAATTTTTTAGTTCGGTTTTTTATAAAAAGCGTGTTTTTTAGTTTTTTAAACTATTATTTATGTATTAATACGGTTACTATAGAAGCCATTCAAAGTATAAAATCGAAAAAAAAAACTAAAATAAAAAAAAATAGAAAATGGGGTATGGCATACTCCACGTATGTGTCCGGATACAAAATTTTCAGGTGGGTGACGCAGGGTTAAAATGTACTTATTTAAAATGATCTTGCAAGATGTAGAAGACCTACAAAATAAGCTTTTAGTAGGCATACTAGACTCTAAAACGAATCCATCAAGATATTCAAGATCATTTGTAGTCAATGATATGTACTTAAATGTTTACCGCATGTGGTTTAAAGTCCGGGAGACATGAATAATATCAGATTTTTCTTTAAGTACCAAAACGGAAAAGGATGTAGACAGGAAGTAGAAATACATCAATTCACAAAAATGCCTAAAGTAGTGGCTACTTATTTGAATTTGCCATTGTTTTCGTCGGTCTTCTGTCACGATGTTGGTTGACTCTAGTGGAGATATTACTAGTTCAAAGAGGCTGGGCGGATTGAAATCATCAAACGTTGCTGAGGGATATATTTACTAATAAGGTACAGGTGGCAAATGAAATTTTCGCCGCAGAAAATAATAAAAAAAATAACCCTACTAGTTTTAATGCTCCCCCAATGCCCAATATTGATTACTGTCAAACAAATGGAATTATTAGTGTGGAAAATTTTCAGCAAAATAATACCACTAGCTCCCATGTTCAATAATAATAATAATAATAATGTTTATTGACATAAATAAAAAAATGTTTACACTCAGGTGAAATGCAATAAACATGGTTGAGTCACAGAAGTGTATAACAACTATGAGTTGTTATACTACTTGTGCGTGACTATATATGCTACTACACATTGAAATATTATTACAGAAAGAAATTATGAAGGTTTTTGTTAGTTGAGGAATAACATAATATATAAATTAACAAAATAAATATATGTAAATGAACGAACAATATAGATTACAGTTAAAAATAGGAATGACACTATCAATGATTATTGAATTAAAAAATATCTAAAAATATATATAATAAATGTAATAAAATCTCAAAAACGAAGGTAAAATTATATAATACTTGTACTAATTGTCAATTGAGTGTAAATATAACAAACAATTAATTTTAAAATGTATTTTATAATGTAATAAAATTCTTAAAAATTAAATTGTTTTCGAAAAAACTTGTAATTTTTTTAGTTTACAAATAACTGTAAGGAAATAATATTTCCTTACAGTACAAAAATAAATATTTCCCAACAGTTATTTTCCGTTGCCTGGCAACGACTAAGTGCAAGGAAATCAACCCTTTTTCTTTAAAAAATGTTATCAAAAATGTCAATATTTCTGATTGATTTTCGGAAAAGGTGAATTGTTTCGTGTTAGCTCAGAGGAAGAACTGATTTAATGGTAATAATGAATGACATTCTACGTTCAGGTGGGGTGGGATAATCACGAAAAAAAAATCAGCATTGCGACATTGAACGAAGGCATTTGTTTTCCACATCAACACTAATATCTGCTCATGCATACTTGTGCTGGAAATATTTCCAGTCGTGTATATAATCTATATTTCAAAAATATTCGTCCGATAATAATATTTGCCGAGGTGATGAATAAAAAACACTATCTAGCAATGGATCTCGCCTTTATTTACTTTCGATATGATGAACGAATGGTATTTTTTTCGAGGAAAACACACGTATTAGCACTTGAAATTGTTGAAATATATCATTATTTGACTACAGCTTTATTCGATATATTTCGAAGGAATGAGTTCTGAAGGTCAATGTTGGTACAGTGCTGATTATTTTTCCGTTTCCACCGTAAGGAAATTCGTCGATGGGGCATTTTCTCAATAACGATATGTGGTTGAAATGGAGTTTTTAACCGACGAAACCAAAAAGGAGGAGGTCCTCTAGTGGACCCGTATATTTTTTTTTTCCATAATTTTTTTTTATGTATGATCACGCATAACTTTTTACTGAGGCGTCCGATTCCGATAATTATTTTTTCAGTGCATAAGGTGTACTTCGAAGGTGGTCCCATTTGGATTTAAAAGATGAAGTCCTCCCCCAAGGGTAGCAACATGATTGATGATTGATCACTCACCCTCTGAATTCTGGTCCGTTAACCGATTCTATCAGGCATAACTTTGTACTGGGTTCTTCGATTTGGATGATTCTTTTTTTAATAGATAGGGTATACCTTATATTTAGATTTCGAATGGAATTATATACCCTTACGGGTGGAAAAATAGGGGGTAATTGATGAACATTGGCACACACATACGTAGTTGACAATGACAGATCGCTACTGAAATTATTTCTGTTCCACATCCGTCAAAACCATTATATTCTATGAGAGGATGGAATGATATACGAAGTAATGGAATAACCTAACCAGAACAACAAAAATAATTTATATTACAACAAATAGTAAAAGTAGATAATCATATTATTTAACTGGTAATAGTTGAAGTAAGGTGGGTAAGTAAGTATTTTGGAAGTAATCAAAAACAAGTAGGTAGTAATTAGTATATTTTAGCCATAAAAAATTGAAAAATAAAAACTTTTTAACAAAAAATTAAACCGACGAAATACGGAACTGAAAAGTAAAAAATAAAATAAACCTTCTTAGTCTCAGTAACTAAGCTCCTAAACTAATGTAAGTAACTAATTTTGAGTCGGCGCCAAACAAACAATCAACGAACATCATTAAATTACTTCAAAAAAATTATCAGAATGTCACCGCGCAACTCGATGCCATCATTTTACGCCTTACCTAATTTATTTGCTCTCAGTGGATAGGGTGTACTTCGAAGTTGGTCCCATTTGAATTTCAGAAATGAAATCCAGCCCTAAGGGTAGCAAAATGAAGGATATTGATCACTCACCCTCTGAATTCTGGTCCGTTAACCGATTCTATCAGGCATAACTTTGTACTGGGATCTTCGATTTGGATGGTCCTTTTTTTATCAGATAGAATATACCTCATAGTTGATCATATTTCAATTTGAAATGAAATGATCCACCCCTATGGGTAGAAAAATGGAGGATGATTGATTTTTCACTTGTGAACAGTGGCACACATATGTAGTTGACATTGACAGATCCTCCTACATCCGTCACAATAATAATTACATTCTATGAAAGGATGGAATTATATACAAAGTGATGAAATCAACTAACCAGAACTTTCAAAAATAATTTATATTATATAACAATAAATAGTTAAAGTAGATAATCATATTATTTAATAGTCAATAGTTGAAGAAGCTAGGTAAGTAAGTATTTTGGAAGTGATCAAAAATTAAGTAGGTAGTAATTAGTAGATTTCAGCCAACATACCACGCATATCTTTCCATAGAGTAGTCCGATTTCGATGATTATTTTTTATTTTTTTCAATGGATAGGGTGTACTTTAAAGTTGGTCCCATCTCAAATTGAAAAAAAATGCCACCCCTAAGGGTAGCAAAATGGAGGATATCGATCGTTCACCCTCTGAATTTTGACCCATTAACGAACGTTCACCCTCTGAATTTTGGTCCATTAACCGTTTCTATCAGGCATAACTTTGTACTGGGTTATCCGATTCGGATTATTATTTTTTAGCCACATAAAATTGAAAAATAATGACTTTTTAACAAAAAATTGAACCGACGAAATACGGAACTGAAAAGTAGAAAATAAAATAAACCTTCTCAGTCTCAATAACTAACTCCTAAACTAATGTAGGTAACTAATTCTGAGTCAGCCCCAAAAAAACAAGCAAAAGATTAAGGTAAGGCGTAAAATGATGGCATCGAGTTACGCGGTGACATTCTGATAGTTTTTTTTGAAGTAATTTAATGATCTTCGTTGATTGTTCGTTTGGCGCCGACTCAAAATTAGTTAGTTACATTAGTTTAGGAGCTTAGTTATTGAGACTAAGAAGTTTTATCTCATTTTTTACTTTTCCGTATTTCGTCGGTTCAATTTTTTGTTAAAAAGTTATTATGCCATTTTGTGTCATATGAAACAATTTCACCCAATCATGTCAACATTACACTGATAATTGCATTCAGTGCAATTATCAATCACTATGACAACACCATAGAGAAACTAAAAATAAAGAGAGTGGTCAAACCTGCAGTAAAAGTTGGCACCACGTTTATACAGTGGCGACATATCTCGCAACTGGCCGAACTAAATACAGTTGGTAGGACCGATTGAAATAAGGCGGGTTTTTCAAATGTGTTACTTTCATATGATTGATATGGTATATATTTTATAAGTGATCGATTTGTTATTCTTGTATTCCATATGAATGGTTGTATCATATGAAATACAGGAATGGCAAATCGATCACCAATAAAATATATACAGTAATCGATTCGTAGAATCTGTTAGTTCGTTCGTGGTTAAATCTTTATTTAATGATATCAAGAACAAAATTAAAGATCTTATAAAACAAGACTAATAACTATAAAAACACATTTTATTGTATCTAGGACAAGGTACAATTACAGACAAAACAATAATAAAACTCCGAAAAAAAAAAATTATTACGGAAAATATATACCTAACAAATGCTCCAGTTTGATGATAATCTTCGTACTTCCTCAAATGGTGATAGGAAATGGAAAATGATGGACGGAAATATATCAGTTTATGAAAAAATGTCTGCAACTGATGGATGGAAATAAGTATCAGTTTGTGAAAAGCAGCTTATATTTTACCTTGTGAAAGAATATTCCGAGGAATTTCAGCGTCAAGTCGAATAACTAAACATTCCATTTTCGACGTTGGGTTCATAATTCAAGTCCATAGTATGATTTCTATAATTAATTTTTCGATGACAATTAACAGTAGAATAATTCTGAAATTATTACGTGGTTTGTCATTTTCTGACAAATGTCGAAATTGGAAAATTATCATGTCAGTCGTCTGTTGATTGCGGGCAGCGCCTCCATGCGCGACTGGCCGTACCAAAAACTTGGTGGTCAAGATCGCCAATGTTTCAAACAGTCTCTTTATTTTTAATTTGTCTATGGACAACACGATTGAGTTTGACAACTCCATTCCAAATACATTCCAAAATGTCACGTTTTGGCAATGCGAATGTTCAAAGTATAAATGTGCTAATCAAAGAAAAAATTCCCAGAAATAGGTAAATATCTAGTTACATCACACATGCACTCCAAATATGGGGAAAACACTTTTCTTACGTGTTTTTGCCTCCTGAACACGAATCCGGAAAAATGCGGCGGTCTCATACCGTTTCAGAGTTAATGCTTTTCGAAATAAATTCAAGCACCGTTTTCTCCACAAACTCACTCAATGCCTCCTCTTTAACAGCATAACAATACACCTAAATCACTTATTTTCTGCACAACTTTGCACAAAATATCGTCGTTTTTATCGAAAAAGATCCTCCTTCTTACACAGTCGATTCATTTATTACCAACATGAAAAATTAAAAAAGTTAATAAATGTCATCTGTCAAAGGAATTAGAATTGTTCATTTGCAACTGTGTAAGGAGGAGGATTTTTTCGATAAAAACGATGATATTTTGTGCAAAGTTGTGCCGAAAATAAGTGATTTAGGTGTATTGTTTGCTAAAGAAGGAGGCATTTTGAGTGAGTTTTGTGCGTGAAAACGGTGCTTGAAATTTATTTCGGAAAAAGCGATGTTACTCTGAAACGGTATGAGACCGCCGCATTTTTCTTCCGGATTCGTGTTCAGGAGGCAAAAACACGTAAGAAAAGTGTTTTCCCCATATTCGAAGTGCATGTGTGATGTAACTAGATATTTACCAAATGAACATAGAAGCTTAGAAGAATTGGCGTTGATACTCAAAGATTGGGCGGTCCATATGAGAAAGAAAGACAGGTCCGAATTCAAAGAAGCAACGGTGAAGACAATGTGGAACGTTTGGTGCAACTTTTGCAAGAAAAGTACTATAATGACTTAATATTATGATTGACCCGTTTAACAATATAGTATTTAAACCAGCCCGAGATGCCCGCGATGCAATCAGGAAGAAACTACAAGCAGATCCATGTAAACGTAAGTCCAGTTCAGTTTCGTTAAATTTGTCTGAAGTTAACAAAATAATATTGCTAAGGGATGAAAATACTCCTGAATGTCTTATGCGTAAATTTTACCATATTGCTGCTGTAGAATAAGCGTGGCGAAGAGAGGCAGTTGCTTGTCTGGTGGATTTTTTTCAAATCGAGAAAAATAACGATGACTCTTCAACAAATCGCATTGAATACAATCCGGTGTTCAGTAAAACGTGCCAAGGTGGTTCTAAAAGCTGTACAAGTAGTGAATGGTTGGTTTCCAATAGTGAAAGACAACGCTGCCCTGTGCGTCTTTTTCATAACCTGATATCAAAACGAGGCTACAATATTACCTCACCACGACTGTTATTAAAACCAAATCGACACTGGAAAAATGAAACTGACAAATGGTACGATAATGTACCTGTTGGAAGAAATACAATAAATGGATGGACTGAATCTGCTGCTGAGGCAATTGGCTTGAATGTAAAGGACAAAAAGATAACAAATCACTCGAATAGATCAACTGCTGTTAGCGAATTGGCAAAAAGTGGTGTAGAAGAACAACAATTGCTGAAAATTACTGGTCATAGCAATCAAAATTCTACAAAACCATACTTAAATTCGATCAAGAACACCACAACAAGATCATAAATATTATGCGTGTAATAGATCTTCTATAGTAGAGAACAGCAACGAATCAATGTTAAGTTAAATTTTAATAATTGTACTTTCACTAACTGTACTTTAATAAATAAATAAATGTTTCATTGTGTTGAGATCTCCCGGACATTGACAAATGCCTCATAATTTTATGACAAATTTCTCAAGCTCGTTGCTTGGTAACAGCCCGAAGCCGAAGGAACGAGCTTTCGATTGTCATAAAACTATCTCGTCTATTATCAATGTCCTAGGGATATTACTACTGATAATCATTTCTTTGCACACAGATTTTGGAAACGTTGGTTAGTTCCAAATGGGGAAATGAATTTCCTTCCATTTTGGCGAATTTGATGACTCCATCATAGGTCTTTTCATTCTAGAAAATATTTTTCCTACAACTGCTATGAAAAGTAGCGTATTTCTCATAGCTTACTTGATTTCAAAACCATGTATTGTTCATACTGTGGGAAATAGTTTTTCGGCACTTTGCCCACACCACATACATTTATATGGAGAATCAACAAAAATCGACAAAATCTTAGTTGGCTGCTGTTAACTTTAAATAGTTCACAACTGTCAGATTATAGAAGTTTTTTAAATTCTTAAGTTAGTTTTCATTCGTGCTTTGATAAAAATCGCAATTTCCATTGAATATTATTTTAATAAGACATATACCTATTTATAATAAATAATATGGATACTGACAGTAGTGACGATTTTGATAATACTCCGCCAGAGATATTGGAAAAAGCTGCAAAAGTAACGTAAGATTTGTTGCCAAAAATTTCAAGAAAAAAGTATGAATTGGCATACAAAAAATTTATGGAATGGAGAAGAAATACAATACTAAAATATTTTTCGGAAAGTGTACTTTTGGTATACTTTGAAGAGATGTCGAAAACTTTAAAGGCGTCTACACTTTGGTCACAATATTCAATGTTGCGAAGTACTATCAGTATAAAAAATAACATTGATATATCCACGTATCAAAAATTACGTCAATTTTTTAAGAGAAAGTCCGACAATTACGTCCCCAAAAAATAAAACATATTGACAGCAGACCCATTGCAGATATTTTTAAACGAAGCTCCAAGGAATATCTACTGATAAAGGTAAGTTTGAAAGAAAAGTGCCATGTGAAGTGGAATGAATAAAAAAATCAATTAAACGGTTTTCTTCACATAAAAAAACAAAAAAGACAATATAAAATTGAACCAGAAATGGTAGATCTCGGGTGAAAAACAACTACTTTCCTGGCAAATGACCACAGAACATTGAATGATATTCACCTGAAAATCCATGCATACTTCCATATAATATCAATGGACATTGAATGCAAATGTTTCTTTCTGATAGGATTTTTTCAAATGAAATAACGATGACCTAACAAATCGCAGATACCGGTTTCAGAAAACTCCAGTGGTTCTACAGCTGTACAAGTAGTCAATGTGGCCAATAGTGAAGAAACTCCTGTGCAGTCAGAACCTGATATCAAAACAGAGGCTCAATACTCAGACGTTATTAAAACCAAATCGCACGGAAAAATGAAACTTTCAAATGGTACGAGTACCTGTTGGAAGAAAAACATCAAAGATACTGAACTGCTCTGAGGCAGGTTGAATGTAAAGAAAGATAACAATCCTCAGTAGATCAAGCTGTTAGCGAATTGGAAAAGGAAAAGCCAATGCTGAAAATTCGGATGAATCAAAATTAAAACCATCTAGATTAAAACACCAGTTAATATTATGCATGAAAGATCTTCATAGTAGAGAACCAAGAATCAATGTAAGTTAGATCTTCAATAATTGACTTTCTATTCCTAATAAATAAATAAAGTTCATTTGTTGATATTCACCTGAAAATCCTCATAACTTCCATGAAAAATATCAATGGACTTGAATGCAAAATGCTTTCTTTCTAAAATAGCTCGATTATCATTTAATATTACCTGATCATTTCTTCACCTAACAATTGCAATGATGATTTTCCATTGGCTTTGATGACTCATCTTTTCATTTAAAAATTTTTTCTAAAACCGTTTGAATTCGTTTTTCTAGTTCATTGATTTCAAGCCTGTATTGTTCATACTTGAATAGTCGGACTTGCCACACCACGAAACATTTTCATTGAGAATCACTATCGAAATGTTGGCTGCTTTAACTTTAAATAGTTCACACTGTCAGATTATAGAAGTTAAATTCTATCTTTTCATCGTGCTTTGATAAAATCGAATTCCAGAATATTATGTTTATGATATACTTTTATCAATATAGGAACGACAGTGTGACGTTTCTGATTATACTCCCAGAGATATTGGAAAAGCTGCAAAGTAACGGATTGTTGCCAAACACGAAAGTATGAATTGGCAACAAATTAGAATGGAGAAGAAACATTTTTTTTCAATGTACTTTGATATTGAAGAGATGTCGAACTTTTCAGGTAAATATTCAATGTTGCGAGTACTTCAGTATAAAATAACATTGATATACCAGTATCAATACGTCAATTTTATATGAAGTCCTTAGTCCAAAAAAACATATTGACACATTCGATTTTTCCTACAAGGTAAGTTTATTTAGAAGGAACTATTTTTAGAATATCTTTCGCTTTTTTCCTCGAATTAACATAGCTTTTTTTAATTAGTGAGTTTTTTAGTTGATAAAAATAATTAGATAATTATTAAAATTTCTGTTTCAAATTCTACTAGATAGATATATGTACTTTTAAACAAGTGATAGTGTATCCGCTTGGCACACAGACGACCCTGGTTCAAACCCCGGGCTGGACTGTTTTTTTTTAAATAAAATTTTACATCCTGATATTTTTATTTGTAGGATGCAGTGGCCATTGGCGTAGCAGGGGCATGTCGTAGAGAAGAGTTGTGGAAATTAAAAACCGATAATTTAGAGGATTTAAATTCGGCTTTACTGGTGACATTAGATAACACCCAAACAAAAATGCCAATAACGTGTACTGGAACAGGAGAATTTTATAATATATATAAAAAATATGCTGCTCTTCGACCGATTGATTTGCCAGAAAAACGTTTCTTTTTAAATTACCAGCAAGGAAAATGTACTAGACAGGTAGTCGACATTAACAAATTTGGTAGTACGGCTAAGACAATTGCAATTTTTTTTAAATTGGAAAATCCCCATCTATATACAGGTCACTGCTTCAGACGTTCTTCGGCAACAATTTTAGTAAATGCAGGAGGGGACATATTAACCTTAGCGCCATGGAGAATGGCAATCCAATAGCGTGGCAGAAGGATACATCGGGGAGTCTATTGAAAATAAAATTAACGTTGCTAATAAAATCGTCAACTCTATTGAACAACCACTCGAACTCTTTACTGAAATGAAGACAGAAAATGCACCGTATATGAATGATCAACCCTCAACTTCTACATTTAATATAACAGAAAATAACATTCCGGGTTTGACCATTCAAAATTGTACAAATGTTACTATTAACTATAATTTTAAATGAATTATTTAACTGTTAAGAGGTAGGATACTTTAATGGTATTTTAGATATGCTAACCATAAAAATAAATATTAAGGTACATTACTTGTATTCTTTGAATTTGTGCAGTTGTAGGAAAACATGTGCAACATGTGAGGAAAGTACTTTTTCTCACTCGTGTGTTTGCGGCACTCGCCCTTAGGCTCGTGCCACAAACTTCCACACTCTGAGAAAAGTTGAACTTTCCCTACTAGTTACACAATATACTATTTTGCGCATGCCTCAACTTCCGTCATGTTATTCGGACACTTTATACGTGTACAACCCGTGAATATGCTCTATTGGGAATTATTTGACAGTTAGATGACAAGTCATGTTTTGATAATTTATATCAAAATCAAGTGAAAAACCTGGAGCTCAATTCTTGAAATGGCAGGATTTTTTTTTCCGAGAATTATTTCATACTTTCAAATCTCTTGGAAAATATGAAACGTAGGAATAGTGATTCTTAGACGAGTTAGGAATGTGTTTCCAAAAGGAACTATATAAGTGACCTATATCGAGTAGAATTTATATTTTAACCAATCACATTCTCAGAAAACCACATGTTTTATTGTTACCCCTGTTGATCATGAATTTAAATGTGGGGGTTTATTGGTTAGAATTCTCTTACTGATACGAATTTTGAAATGACAATGAGAAATTTTGTGGGCGATAAACAAAAAAACTCTTTTGATAGATATTATTGAAAATAATGATGAAAGGCAAATTTACTAATAAATTCACCCGAATGAATTCTGAATACAATCCGTCTATGCTCTTGCATAAGCTGCTTTCTCATGTTGCATTTGCGAACGTTTTCACGAGAGAAGAGATAATTAAATTTTGCTTGATGTTCCGGATGGAACATTTTTATTGATGAAAGTAGTTATGATTATGTCGTCGGGACGAACTTTCTAAAATAACAGTACATGATATTGAGGACAAGAATTCTCATATAATTGTTAGAACTCCTGATTCAAAAACTAATATACAAAAACCATTTTTAGTTACCAATAACAATGAACACAAATTCAATCCAGCTGAAATTTGCCGTAAGTACATGTCACTGCGTCCATAGCAGAAAACCCTAGATTTTTTCTTCAGTCGAGGAATGGAAAATGTACAGTTCAAGTAGTCAATTCCGAGTCTAATTGCATTTCTTGGATTACCTAATACTGTAAAATATACTGGCCATAGTTTCCGAAGGTCCTCTGCGTCGCTGATATTTCGAGACTTGAACATCATGGTGGATGGCGATCGTCGAGAGATACAGAAGGCTATGTGGAGCAGTCCGTGGAAGGAAAAGTGAAAATTGGAAACGGTATTTTTATTGGTGGAAATGTCGAAGTCGAGAACAATAATACGTGTAACATTATACAAGAAAAGCCATTTGATTTAGTATTACCAAAAATCATCGTTTGGAATTAACTTACAGATTAACAGCTATTGTACTATTGATATAAATCTTGTAAAAAATAGTATGGATGGAATATGATTGTAATATGTCCAATAAAAAACGATTGAAATGAGAATGAGGGTATTGTGTATTACCTGTATTTAAACAACATAGGTCTGTACTTTTTTGCACCCCGTGCAGTTTTTTCTGCAGTTTATTCAAAAATAGCCTACTTTTAACATTTAAAAGTCATCAAAAATGATACATTTTTGACGTAAGTATTGGAAAATAGTATATTATGCAATGAGCACAAAATGATGCCCATTTTGCACGAGTATGAAATTTGCAGCACGAGCCGAAGGCAAGTGCTGCAATTCATACGAGTGCAAAATGGCCATTTTGTTGCAAGTTGCATACTATACTTTTTCTATGACAACATATCGTTTACGTTTAATACATGCATATATTGCAAAAACTTTGAAAGAAATAAACTGATGATATTTTATTACTCCGAATTCACTATCAGTTTCCATTTTAATTAATAGTTTTTATAGAAAACAACTATGAAATTACTCGTTACCTACTAAAACTTTGACAGAAACGATTTGCTGACATTTCACAATTTGTCGCTGGACGTCATAATTTGACAAGCCGTAGTCGTCGTGATTTTAGAGTGAACCTAGACCTAACACGAAATATTCCATTTCGCATTTGTTGCTTAGCAACTTGCCTAGCAACCGATGCAAAAATGAAAATTTGTACAAATTGTGTCAGAATTTGATTAAGTTACGGTTATAAAATGAACATTTATCGAGGGAAAAATAATTTTTTCTACGACAACCTCGATAAATGTTATTCATAATTATTTTTTCTACGACAACCTCGATAAATGTCCATTTTATAACCGTAACTTCAATCATAAACAAGCACATTTAGTACAGAATTTCATTTGACAACCTCGATAAATGTTCGTTCACTCTAAAATCACGACAACTTACATATGACGTCACACAAATGATGAAATGTCAGCAGATCTTCTGTCAAAGTTAGTAGTAACAATATTCTAGTTGATTCTATAAAACTATTAATTAAAATGGAAAGTGATAGTGATATTGACTTAGATTTGACACCTCCGAACATAATAGAAGCAGCGAAGGTAACAACACTGAATTTATTACCGGAAACGTCGAAGAGTATGTATCAACGCGCTTATAACATTTTTTTGGAATGGAAGGTAGATCAAAAGACAAAATCGTTTTCCGAGAACATTTTAATGGCTTATTTTGGCGACTTAGCCGCAAAATTTAAAAGTTCCACTTTGTGGTCACGCTTCTCAATGCTGAGAATGACTCTTAGTATCTATAATGATATAGATATTGCCAAATATTTGAAACTGAAAGCATTCCTCAAGCGGCAGTCTAACGGCTACAAACCCAAAAAGTCAAAGATCTTTACAGCAAATGACATCGATAATTTCATTGAACAGGCTCCAGATGAAATATATTTGGCAACAAAAGTATTCGGAGTAATGAAATATCATCAGTTTATTTCTTTCAAAGTTTTTGCAATGTATGCATGTATTAAACGTGAACGATATGTTGTCATAGAAAAAGTATAGTATGCAACTCGCAACAAAATGGCCATTTTGCACTCGTATGAATTGCAGCACTTGCCTTCGACTCGTGCTGCAAATTTCATACTCGTGCAAAATGGGCATCATTTTGTGCTCATTGCATAATATACTATTTCATAATTCTAAATTGAAAACGTCAATTTTTTCGTCACATTCTGAAACGTACTCCTGGTGCCTCTGATGGACGTATGCATCGTTACTTTTACCTAGTTTCCACGAACTGTCAACTATAATTTCGTTTGTCTTCGCATATGTTGTATTAATATTTTTTTTATCACAGTATTTTCAATTGCTACTGAAACATCACATTAAAAGTGAGATTGAATTCATGTTTGGGTTGTAAGAAATAGTATGGTCTATCAATATTCTTTAAAAAAAACACAATTCGCGCTAGTATTTGGTGGAAGTTATACAAGTGAAGGTCAAATCCAGTTTGAATAGTGGAGTGCCGCACAAGTTGCCAACTTCAATTGTAATAATTTCATCAGGGTTGTGTAGAGAATCACAAACTGAATATGCTGGATCATTTATTTTCAGTCCCAAAGTGTTTATATTTTTTAGTTATATTGATAGGGAATTTTGTGTCTATATCCCGAGTGTTTGTTCCTGTCTCAATCTGATTCGTGCTTTCGTGCATTATCGACTGTCATCTGTCACGATGATGCCTTTTGAATAAGATGTCTAAAAACCCTGGTGCTTGCACTTATACCTGTGAAAGTTTGGGATCGACTTGGCGATACTTAGCCTACTTGATAATAGAGATTACTAGCGGGTCAGATGGCACCACTTTCGTTTTAGTTTCAATTCAGTCAGGGTATATTTATTTCTTCAGATTTATTTTTGAGGCGAACTGTTCGCGGGTTCTAATTCTAGCTTTGCTATTGGTTGAAAAGAGATATCTGTCAAACTTCGCCAATAACAAAGCTAGAATTAGAAGCCCCCGAACATTGCACAAAGAAAGCACTATCGCTTTGTTTTTCGTATTTTGTACCATTTGAATTTGAGGTTAACTGCATTTTGACAGGCGGAGAATTGGAAATGAAGTTGTCATTAAATTGCAGAAAATATAAAATTCAATGCATACAATATGATGAACTATGAAAATATCATTATTAGTCAATTCGTCAGGATTTCTACTTGCTTTTGGTACTGAATACAAGCGAAAATTCGAATCTGCGGCTTTATACTGTCCACACAAAATACAAATGTGGCCCATTCTACAAAAAGTATCCTTACACACTACACTAACTGAAAATAAACATTTCCTCACGCACTAATGAACTGATGAACGAGTGATTTGTAAAAGAACAAACTCAGGAATAAGCTAAGCAAGATTTTAAATCTAAGAGAAGGAAAACGCAAAGATACCGACAAACCACTGAAAAAAATCTCATATAAGATGCTGCAGATGTCAGAAATTAAGTTCTGACATTAAGCGAGAATATAGACAAACATTTTTGGACGGCGCACTCTACCACAGAGAAGAGAAGCTCTGTTGAAGTAACAGGTGGTGTCCCCCCGAAAATCTAAACAATATCGAATCAGTTCATTCACCAGGGTTTTTATACATCTTACTTTTGAACCTCAACGTTAGGGGGAAATGGCGCGATGGTTTAGCGTCCGACTCAGTAGCGAAAGGTCCTGGGTTCGATTCTCAATAAGGGCATCCCAAGTAGCACAGAGTCATGGAATTAACATAATGACTTCTTATACCGTCTTAAAGACCACGTATTTGTATGTTTTAGAACCAAAAAGTTAATGTGCGTTGTATAACCTTCGGGCGTTGCTATGACGTCGTGTAGTAGATATAACGAGAGTACAATAAAAAATTCTCGAGATGAAGTTGTACTGTGGTTTGTATGTAAATAAATTGTATGTGTCGTTAAGTAGAACTCAAGAGCAGTTGCTGTGAGGTTATTATGACAATGAACATATGTGGTTCTAATGAATAGATTTTTGAAACGTTTCTACGACTACATATTGTATCCATGTAATGTAGTTTTATCAACTAATGAACTTTGGTGTGATGATTACATTATGTATCTATGGTTAGATTATTTTTGTTAGTTATGCTTACTTATTCTTTTTGTTGTTGGGTATTACAACGTTAGTACAACAAAACTTGCTACTTGTGGTCATAGCGACTACATTACAACTTTTTTATGTAAGATATTGCGATGTCTTCGAGACACTCGTAAACTATTCGATGATAGTACATACCGGAGTTATTACAACTTTTCGACACTAGAAGGACGGCATCCATGTTTTTCGATTGATTGATAACATCATTCTGGTAGAAACCATATTGGAACAAAAATATTTAAAATAAAAAATATGGGACCCTGGGTGTTATATCAATTTAAAAATCATTGGAGATGTGCTAATCAAGTATCTTTCGTAATATGGTCTACATATTTCAACGATTAATGAGAAAAATTGATGAAATATATTTTTTCTGAAATGAAAATAAATATTTATCTCTCTTCATTTTCGAGGCGCATGAATTTTAAGTGAGTAGAATTGGATTTTGATCGTAAAAATGGATTTGCTTGGTCACTAGAGTTTCAGAACAATTATCAAAGACACATAAATGAAAATCATTTTTATCTCGATAACTATCATGGTCACAGAGTATCATGAACATGTAAAGGAAGGCTGACTTATATATTATATTGATATTATATAAAATCTTTTGATATGGTGTACATATTGTAATACTATATTGAAAAGATTATGACCTTCATGAATAATGATATAATGACTACACTAAGACCACAGAACGACCCTTTTGCGACAGGCTTATATAAGTCTATATTGGCAAGTCATTACCACTACTTTATAACGTCGATGTGACGTCGCAAGAGTGTGCCTTTTTGTCGTATTGGCATACATAGCGACCTCTCAGCATATTACAAGACATAAGTCATGGACTTTTGCGAAAGGTCTAGTAGACGTCTGTACAACCGAATTATGACCTCTGTGTGCTACTTGGGAGAGATTTAATTTAAATAGTGAGAATTTGTATTATAAATTTCGTAGCTGGGCTGATGATGATTTCCTTCGACGATTCGCTGTTGCGTTCAAATTAACAGTGCTGCTCCTAGGTGGCGTATGGAGTGTGAACTATACATTCTATGTTTGTGAGATTCCCGACGTCATAGACGAGCATAGCAAAAATTAATATGGGATGCAGTATTGCCTAGAGCAAGTCAAAGTTGTATTCCCTCGATACAACCCCCTTGTCTATGCCGGTTAGGTTAGGTATTACTCGCAAGGGGCTATGTCCATATTGCGCCGAGTGGAAGCAGGACAAAAAATGAAATGAGAGAGACAGAGAACCTTAACGTAGAAGAATGCCAAAGAGAGTAAACGTTATCTGAATAGGAGGTACTAATAAGCTCTAGTCAATCAGAATTTTGTAGCATTAACGTGTCATAGTGACGTACATGGACATAAGTACAGGTGGACCGGGTAACATAGTGAGTGGTCCAATATACAATCAAGAGCCTGTAACTCTCATATACTAGAGTGCGGAGTCCGCCACTGTCCAGAGAGAATGGTGGCCATGACATGTCCATATACGTCACTATGACTCACAAATGATCTTTCATCTCTTTCTATTAGTGTCACCATTGTCTTATGGGGAATGGACTCTCCTACTCTCGTTTACTCTCTTTGGAAGAATGCCACTTTTTTATCTTGTTGCTTGACTTCCGTTATTATCAATCTTTTTTTCACAAAATATTGTTTGTGCTACCAACTGTTCACATTTTTAGACGAAAAATCTCTATGAATGACTCATTTGATATAAGGAATATATAAGCGCTTCATGACCAAAAGTAATTGGTTTTCCATACAACCAAAAATCAAAAATTGCCATGGGAGAGGCAGAACTTTTGAAGGTTTTTTTTTAAGTTGGCAACTTGTGCGGCTCTCCCCTATTGGGAAACACCTTTGAAAATCTCCACAAATCTTTGGGATTTTGACGAAATGTTATGCGTGTTCCCTATTGAGTTCATGACGTCACTATTTATTCCTGACTCAAGCGCTGATGTGTTCGGTAAGTGAAACAGGAAAAATAAACTGTCCATCGAAAATGTTGATAACATGACAACCATAGAGAAACTAAAAATAAAGAGAGTGGTCAAACCTGCAGTAAAAGTTGGCACCACGTTTATACAGTGGCGACATATCTCGCAACTGGCCGAACTAAATACAGTTGGTAGTACCGATTGAAATAAGGCGGGTTTTTCAAATGTGTTACTTTCATATGATTGATATGGTATATATTTTATAAGTGATCGATTTGTTATTCTTGTATTCCATATGAATGGTTGTATCATATGAAATACAGGAATGGCAAATCGATCACCAATAAAATATATACAGTAATCGATTCGTAGAATCTGTTAGTTCGTTCGTGGTTAAATCTTTATTTAATGATATCAAGAACAAAATTAAAGATCTTATAAAACAAGACTAATAACTATAAAAACACATTTTATTGTATCTAGGACAAGGTACAATTACAGACAAAACAATAATAAAACTCCGAAAAACAACAAAAATCATCAAATCAACCAAAATAAAAACATATTACATTCACAACAAACCTTAAATAATTTTGTTCATTGATTAGCACAAAGGAGAACGAGTAGGTATACCTAACAAATGCTCCAGTTTGATGATAATCTTCGTACTTCCTCAAATGGTGATAGGAAATGGAAAATGATGGACGGAAATATATCAGTTTGTGAAAAAATGTCTGCAACTGATGGATGGAAATAAGTATCAGTTTGTGAAAAGCAGCTTATATTTTACCTTGTGAAAGAATATTCCGAGGAATTTCAGCGTCAACTCGAATAACTAAACATTCCATTTTCGACGTTGGGTTCATAATTCAAGTCCATAGTATGATTTCTATAATTAATTTTTCGATGACAATTAACAGTAGAATTATTCTGAAATTATTACGTGGTTTGTCATTTTCTGACAAATGTCGAAATTGGAAAATTATCATGTCAGTCGTCTGTTGATTGCGGGCAGCGCCTCCATGCGCGACTGGCCGTACCAAAAACTTGGTGGTCAAGATCGCCAATGTTTCAAATAGTCTCTTTATTTTTAATTTGTCTATGATGACAACTCACAACTCATTTAAAAAATGGCGGCAGATGTAAACACGGAGACCGCTGTATATATAGAAAAAATGTGGTTTCCACTAATCGTAAACTCGGCAATGTCCATAATGGCCTACCTAGCAACGGTGAGAATAATCCCAGGAATAAAAGACAAGTTCATAAAAGCCAATTTGTTCGGAATTGACATGAGCAAAACAACCAGCGACAAAGTGTGAGGTTATCACCTCTTGCATCACAGGGAATATCGCTAATTCTGTCCATTTTAGGCCTGAATCATTGGGAGTTATATCAGGATGTTCCTTCTTAGTCACAATGTTCCTATTCATACCGATACCGTTCGGAAACAGTCTTTTCAACGGCGACTTCCCTCACGATGAATTCGTCGAATTCATAGCAGCTTTACTGTCCATATGCTGCATGCTCCTGCTAGGCTTCGCAGACGATGTGTTGGATTTACGCTGGAGGCACAAGCTCCTGCTCCCAACGATAGCCTCCCTGCCTCTGCTAATGGTCTATTATGTCAATTTCAACTCGACGACTATAGTGGTTCCGAAGCCGTTCAGGGAGCTCCTGGGATTTTCCGTTGATATCGGGTTGCTTTATTACGTATATATGGGGATGTTGGCGGTTTTTTGCACCAATGCAATCAATATTCTTGCCGGGGTGAACGGGTTAGAGACTGGGCAAAGCGTTGTGATAGCGTTGTCAATTATCATTTTTAATCTGGCGGAGTTATCGGGGAAGCTCTGGAAAGCGCATCTCTTCAGTCTCTATTTTATGTTGCCCTATACTGCGACGTCATTAGCACTGTTGAAACATAATTGGTGAGTATGATAGTTTTTCTATATTACTTTATGTAAAATAATTTTGAAGCCAAGAAATTGGTTATTATATCAATTTTCCTTTTGGACTGTATTGCACAGGGCCGGATTAAAAGGTATGGAGGCCCTGGGGCAACAAAGGAGTGGAGGCCCCTAATTATTTTTCAAACAAGTTTTTTTTTTATTGCGGAACAAATCAAATTATTTTGTCACGAGCATATGTAGGTATAATAAAATACAAGAAATAGATTAAATTACAGCGTAAACGAAGGGATTCTTGCGAGCTTTTTTCGACGAAAAATCATTGATGATTTCAGTCAAATCCAGCATCATGAGAAAATCATTCTCAATGCTAAGAAGCGATAACTTTGATAGGCGGCTTTGTCTCATCGTAATTAGCCTATTTTTTTCATTTTGGAAAATGAGCGCTTTCCAGTGCAATTTGACATCATCACATTCTCAGTTGTAATATCACAAGAGAGTGAAAATAATTCGACAGATTTTCGAAAACTTGTTGCCAGGCACTAGACAAGAGAGACCAACTGGCTCGAGTGGCTATTGCCAACAAGTTTGAGAAAGAAATCTAGATAATTATTTTCTACTATATCGAACTCTCGTGTGGTATTCTTTAGATTATTTTTCGATGTTACGATCATAAACACATTTCCTTGCAAAATTATATAATGTACTAAACCGGATTTGATTCATTTCACACTTTTCATGCGAATTGATGACAGAAGTCAATTTAAAAATATAGGTTGTCAGACAATATAAACAACATACCTCAAATTATTCCCTCGACAATTTTCAGGTAGAATATTCCCACTATTGATTGGCCAAAACGTATATGAATTATTTGAATTGAACGTTTCCATTGGTTTCTAGCAATGTCAAAAAATAATCACTGTAATTTCAATGTTTGAGAATGTAGCTCTGAAATTTTGGTTTTCATGAATTTGATAGAACATCTTAGATAGATAGATAGATAGTCCTTTTCAGAAGGATTTACATTTGTTGCGGAATGTCATCTTTCTCTTGACTCACACTTTCAGATTTCGGGGATTTCTCTGTTTCAAGCCCGCCACTTAGCGGACACTTGTCAACGCCAATAAATAGGAAAAACAGGTATAGACGGGCAAAGTGTTTGTAGAATCGGCAGAAAAATAGTCAACAGAATTTGAACTTTTGTTCTATTATGGAATGCGCACAGGGCTCTTATGAATAATTTGATGCATCATATTCATAAATTGAAATATTATTTTCTTTTGCTTATGATTATTGAATTTCATTGTGTATCTAGATCGCTTGAGTCATTCGAAGAATACATCGACAGAAAATCCTTCATTTAATAAAAAAAAAATATATTTTTTTTTAAATTCAATTGTTCTTGTTTTTACACCTAATGTTGATGCGATATAATATTTTGTATAATAGTGTGATGTTTTACTTATTGATTGTTTCTCGCATATACACATGATTCATCAGATCGAAGATTAATATTAACCATGGATTTTGACAAGAATACGAAACATGTTTTTGAATGTTTAAAACGAAAAATGAGAGGAAAAAGTGGGAGAACTGCTCTTTTGTTGTCAGATTTTTTATATATAATTTTGCATATCCTTCGGTATTTGTTAGGAAATTTTACCTAAAAATGTATATTGTGGAGGCCCCTCTCTTGTGGAGGCCCCGGGGCTGCAGCCCCGTTTGCCCCCCTCTTAATCCGGCTCTGGTATTGCAGAGCTGCATGATTCTGTTTCGAGAGGAATGAGACCAATAGTAAGGTATATTTTCTGAGAAATTATTATTTAAAAAATCCCCTGAGAAATTTTACTTAGCTTTCATAATTTTGAAATATTCTGGGAAGTTTATTACTTTGAAAAGATTCCACTAACATTATAAGAGAGACAATGCTTTCTGTGGGTAGTTCCAAGCAAGAACCTATTAAACTGACCAATCATAGCGCATCTTGTTACGTTATTATTGCTGTGTTGCCAATGAAATTTTCCCTGATTACCATATCTTTTTTTACACCCTTTCTGTCCGTTATTGTAATGTAGAGGATTGAATTTTTTTCATTCAAATGACGAATATTTATGAAAGTTTTGGATCAGAGGGAGATGGAAGCTATTGACCATTGCTTATTTATCAAACTTGTGGAATATAATATATCAATTTGTTTGATTAATGGAAGAAGTTCGTTAAATTGCCATACCTCAATCCGCATATAACGAAAAAACTTATCGTGGCTATTATTCTTGTAGTCTTTGAATAAGGTATTATATTCTTCTTGTTCCCAGCCTTGCGAGGGATGCCTCCAATATCTTCTTCCACCATATTTTTCAGAGCACCATAAATAATAAACCCCAGTCATTGAAAAAAGAAAAGCATCCCCAAATACCTGAACACTCAGATCAATAAGACAACAAGGATTCGGTATTTGTAAACAGTAGATGGTAAATAGTAGATGGTAAATAAAAACACAGTTATCTGTGCATCAATGCATAGGTTGTTTACATAGCATCCCGCCTATCTAGGGTTTATTTATTAATCTGAGCCTGAACATCATCCATGCTTACGAACTGTGGAATGCGAAAACGTCAAATTCTTGAGCCAATGATAATATTTTCTAATGGTGTGTTATGATTGACTAGAAAATTAAATCAGACATTTCCGAACTTCTCATTCTGCTTGATCTGAAAGAACTCTCAATATAGATGGTAAAAAGAAAGTTACAAAATTTCGAGCAACAGCGGAAAACGCTTCTCTACATCGACTGCAGTTCTCTGATGACCGATCGTGGATGGATCTCCCTAAGGAGCCTACAACTGACGGTCTATTATAGATGGGTCATAAGTGGCCAGGTTGTCATATTTGTGCCCTTTTTTTTTAGGCATGTTGTAAATGTTCAGAGGTCTAGGATGTCAAAGATCCTTGAATTCATGACTGAATAATAAATTCACTATATCTTTTCAACAAAAGATGGCGCTACAGATGCCAAATGAACCATGAACCTTTGTAGATATTTTTTTTCAATACTTCTGTATTTTAGAATATTTTCATTTCCTGTGGGATAAACCCAATCAGTATTATATAGAAGTTTACATTTTGGGCGGTTGCTGTCATATGCCTGTCAAAATGTAATGAGAATTCCACAGTGGTCAGTTCTGGGCCCTATGCCAATACCTTTCATGATTAACTTATATGGGAAAAATATTTGTTATTGAAATTTCTGAAAAACTCTAATGGCGGTTCGTTTCTGCATGTCTGACAAAAAAAAAATCCGTTGCGACTTATATCACGTGACCTCAGATTTGGCGGGAATAAAAAAAAAGATTTCTGTGGTGCCAAAAAATGGGTCAAATTGACAAGATATCGAAAAAATGTGTTTGGAATCTACTGAGGAACCCATTTACTAATTTTGAACCAGATTGAAAAAAAAAAAAAACAAAAATACCATTTTATTGCTCTACCCTTACTAAGAAACATTATACATTCTTGTTTTATCTGGAAACAGCTTTAATAACCTAAATCACATAAGTTTGCGTCAAACCTAATCAAATATTTGTGGAATAGACATTTTTCGTCACTAGGTGTAGTCATGCCCTGTATATTGATGCACATGAGCTTATTCATTATTCTCAACCCGTAAATAAAATGTAAACCAACTAATATTTGTAATAAAACTTAATAATACATTGTTAATCCTAATTGAATTTAGTATTGTTTAGGTGGATGTGGAAAAATAAAGAAAATTCAATAAACAAACGATGTACAAATTTTCAATATTCAACTTGACCACCTTGAATTGTTCTGGAAAACATTTTGCGGCGAACAGTTTTCAACATAGTTATGTTGATCAGTGCTGCACAATTCCTTATACAAATTTTCAAATGTTCTACATTTCGAAATGGGCGTTGTTTATAAACAATGCTTTTCAGGCAACCCCATAAAAAGAAATCACATGGGGTTAGGTCGGTAGACCTAGCAGGCCAAGGATTACCCGAATATCGATCTATCCAATGCTCACCAAACTCATTGTTCAACCACTCCCGCACCCCATCTTGTTGAAAAAATAAACAAACCCACTCTTGTAACAGTAGGTTGTTGATAAATGTAGATATCTCGGTCCGTAAAAAGTTCAAATACCGATCGCCATTTAAACTTTGTCTAAAAAAGAAGGGACCTACAATTCGCTCATTAAAAATTCCACACCATACATTCATTTTGAAACTATATTGGTTCTTGGCTTCAATAAAATTAGGATTATGATCTGCCCACCATCTACAATTTTGAGAACTGACGACACCATTTGAGGTAAAAGTTGCTTCGTCAGAAAATAGCACATTTTTTGAGAAATCACGATTGTCTACTAACATTCCCTGGAACCATGCACAGAAATAAAATCGAGCGTCATAATCCCTGTCTCGCAGTACTTGCACACATTTTGGTTTGTATGGGTGAAAGTGATTTTGCTTTAAAATTCGCCTAACAGAGGTTCGAGATATTTCTGCCTTTTCTGCCAAAATTTTCGTCGGAACTCTTGGTGTCTCAGTAACTGTCAGGAAAACATTGTTTAAATTATTTTCATTTTTTACGACAGGCAGTTTCCTTAAATTTTTGCAATATTCTTGCCACCGTATTATTATTCATTTTGGTCTTTCGCCAAAGCTGTGGGAAGAAACTTCACTTCCAGCTCATTTCCTCCTCTAACCAAAGAAGATGGAACACTAGCAACGACTGCCCAGGAAAAAGCCAATATCTTTGCGCAC
Source organism: Gonioctena quinquepunctata (assembly GCA_018342105.1). Lineage (NCBI taxonomy): Eukaryota > Metazoa > Arthropoda > Insecta > Coleoptera > Chrysomelidae > Gonioctena > Gonioctena quinquepunctata. The sequence continues at coordinate 53,651 of JAFIRS010001999.1, read as the reverse complement.
CTATTTGCTGGAAATTCCACTCTGGATACATCGGGAAAACAACCCCCGAACATTACACCTATTGACAGTCACATGCCCGAGATCACCTTTCGCCAATGTACTATCAGAAAGATTTTGCTGGGTCTCAACACCAACAAAGCCTGTGGATCTGACGGAATCCCGCCGATTGTTCTCAAGAAATGTGCCCCCTAACTAACCCCTGTTCTTTGCAAGTTGTTCAACCACTCTTACAATTTGGGGGTATTTCCATCCAATTGGAAAATTGCAAGAGTACAGCCAGTCCCTAAAAAAGGCAAAAAGGCCCTACCTAGCAACTACAGACCTATTGCACTGCTATTTATTATTTCAAAGGTCATGGAAAAAGCCATCAACATCGAGCTCATGAAATATCTGGAAGACTCAGGAATTGTCAACGATAGGCAATTTGGCTTCCGCCATCAGAGATCAACTGGTGACCTGCTCGCTTACGTCTCACATATATGGCAGCTATCTATTGAAAAGTATGGAGAAACTTTAGCTGTGGCATTAGATATCTCCAAGGCGTTCGATCGAGTTTGGCACCAGGGACTCCTCGCCAAGCTTCCGTCATATGGCTTGCCCCCTTCAGCTGTGTTCTCTGCTTGCTAGTTTTCTCTCAAACAGGTCTCTCCATGTGGTCGATGGAGTTTCATCTGACACTCTACTCATAAATGCTGGTGTTCCGCAAGGATCTATTCTCGCACCAACACTATTTCTACTTCACATCAACGACCTGTTGAAAGCAACTTCATGTCCAGTACACAGCTTTGCCGATGATAGTACCCTCCATACCGCTTTCTCTTCCAGGGCCCCTATATCAGCCCGTGAAACCAGAAATGAACGAGGATGAAATGTTAATAATATAAATATGGACTTAGCAACAATTCTCGAGTGGGGATCTAATAACTTGGTAGAATTCAATGCAAACAAAACACAAGCATGTCTTTTCTCTAGAAAAGTCGATCTCACTGTGCCTAACATAACTTTGTCAGGAGTAACCATACCACTGAAGTCATCCATATCGATGCTTGGTATTACTATCAGCAATAACCTTTCCTGGGAAAATCACGTGAGGTCCATTGCCAAAAGTGCATCCCAAAACTTGGTTTTGTTTCGTCAAGAGCTATTTCACCCCACCCAGCTGCTTATGATCTATAAGGCACAGATCCGACCTGTCCTGGAATACTGTTCCCATATTTGGAGCGCTGCACCTAAACATATCCTGAGGCTATTGGATTCTGTCCAAAAGGGCCATTCGTCTCGTCAGTGATGCTCAGCACAAACTCGCCACTTGTCTGGAACACCGTAGAAAAGTTGGCGATTTGTCTCTATTTTATAGATATTTTCATGGGCGATGTTCTTCTGAAATATCAACAATCGTTCCTGCTTTGGCAGTCTCTTCGAGACTAACCCGTCAAGTTCAGTCATCACACCCCTTCGTGGTCACTTTGGAGACCTGCAGAACATCACTTTCCAAAGACTCGTTCATCCAACGAACAGCGAGGCTTTAGAACTCATTGCCTAGGGAGGTGTTCCCCGAGGCATACAACCTCCAGAAATTTAAGAACACCAACTCCTACCTTCTTTCCCTTGGTTCCCACGATGTACTCTGAACATTACAGGATATCCTTTTCGTGGGAACCAGAACATAAAAAAAAAAAAAAAAAAATGCAAATTTTGGTCTGGATGCCTTCCATTGAAAATTTCAGCTACTTCTCTTGTAATTTTCCCCTATAGCAATACTATTTCTATTTTTTCTTGATTACTCAGTTTTGGAGCCATTTCTATTGATAGATTGCAAAACACAAAAAAATGATAAAGAACGACAACTCCAATAAAATTGTCAATAAGTTATGTGACTATTTCAATAATTATTATTTTTAGTATGCACATACAGGTCCTACTAAGACCTAGGTGCTTATATGTATATAAAACTATGATATATTTTACTACTTATTTGTATTACCAATGTATCTTTATTTTGTAAATCACTCAATAAAAAAAATTTGTTATTGTTACAACAAAAGTAGATCTTTTTCAAAGCCACAAGGAAATTTCAAAAATACAGCAAAGTCATTGAAATTCACTAACCAATATTAAATTTAGCAAGGATAAATAATGTATTATTAAGTTTTAATTATAAATATTAGTTGGTTTAAATTTTATTTACGGATTGAGGATATTGAATAAGCTCATGTGCATCAGTATACAGGGCATGACAACACCTAGTGACAAGACTAATCTTTCGCAAAATGTCTATTCCACAAATATTTGATTAGTTTTGACCCAAACTTATGTGATTTATGTTATTAAAGCTGTTTCCAGATAAAACAAGAATGTATGTTTCTCAGAAAGGGTAGAGGAATAAAATGGTATTTTTGTTTTTTTTTTCAATATGATTTGTACTTGGGGTCCTCGATTCCAAACACATTTTGTTAATACATTTTTTTGATATCTTGTCAATTTGACCCATTTTTTGGCACCAGACAACTTTTTTAAAAATTCCCGCCAAATCTGAGGTCACTGACGCCAAATCTGAGGTCACTGACGGACACTGTATGATACCTATTACTTCCATTTCTGGTTTGTTTCCCTATTTTCTGCACACTAAGTGGCCTGCTTTATGCCACCTACATTTATTGAGATCACGAGGCAGGTGGTAGATCCTAGCAATTGTCAAATTTCCTGGAATTCAATACTTAATTTAAGAATAAATACTATATATATATATATATATATATATATATATAAATATAAATATATATTCAGTTGGCGAAAAATGGAAAACTTTTTTATTTTTTGTTTTAGAAAAAGAAGTCATTCTTCATAAAAAGTTCTGCATGTTCTTAAACCTGATTTGAAATAATCAAATCAAATTTTCATATATACGAGGTTTGTAAAAAAATATGAAGTTGGTACAGGAGTAATAAAGTACTTTTATTTGTGACAATATCAAAAACTGTTATTATAAAAAGTTGTTCAGAATTAATAATCGTGTTTAAATACGTATTCAAAAAATCTTTAGTTTTTTCTCTGAAATAAGTTTACCCATTGAAATATGCTTCTCAGAATTTCTACAGGCATTTTTATTGAAAAATAGCTGAGCCTGTAGAAAATAGCTGAGCCTGTAGCTTTGCCCTCGAATATTTTCTGGCCCTCCACTGCGAGAGCCATATGAATCAAAGATTATCTTATGAATGAAAATACCCTTTATAATACTATAATATTTTATTTTGTTGTAATAAGTAGTAACTAACATTATTATCCCGTCCTTCAATTTACCAATGCCTCAATATATTGGCCTTCTCTTTCCATACAGGTTGTTCTATCACACAGTAATACTCTGAACAGTTTCTTTAATTACTCTTTTTAAATGGGAAATGGGCAACATCTGTAAATTACCTTTGAAGATATACTTTTTATTCCAAGTAAGCCCACAAGAAAAAATCGAGTGGAGTTGAATCTGGAGATTGAGGTGGCCAAAGACTTTCCGAAAACCGATGAATAACTTTTCATTAAAATGATTTGCAAGTTATTGCCTTACATCTAACCTACTATGGCATGGGGCACCATCCATCTGGAATCATATCTGTTGACGTTTTAGTAGAGGGAGGTCATTATTTATTTCAGTTTATAAAAAGATTAAATAACGGGCATTGATAGGTCTTCGAAAAAAAAAGTTCCAACTATTTCATTTTTATAAATTCCACACCACACATTTGTTTAAAATGCATACTGATCCCGAGTTTTGATTGTAAAATTAGGACTCATGTCACTCCACGGGTAGAGACTGTTCCATTTGATGAATAAGTGGCTTCGTCAGTAAAAAGAATATGTCTTGACAAAAATGGGTTATCCTCTAACATTCCCTGGATGTCATAGCAGAATGCAAACCGTCTATCATGATCTCCTGGTCTTAATGTATGAATTAATCATGGCTTGTATCGGCGAAATTTGTTCTTAAAAAAATAATTGTACTTTTACTTATTTTGCATCAGAGATGACCTTTCTCGCAGGAAATTCCTTAGGGGATGTTCAATTGCTGAGAGCATTACTTCAAACTCCATATCACTAGTAGCAATGCGCTGTTGGCGTTTGTAGGTGAATCTGTTTGCTACATATCCAAAAGTTTTAAATTTGTTCATTACTTTCCCTACTGTATATTTTTCTCTGGATGTCGGTTATTGAAAATTTCTGCAGCTTCTCGAAATGTTTTATAATTTTCACCCACAATTAATACAATTTCAATTTTATCTTCCGTACTTAATGTTGCTGGCATTTCTACCTACTTCATAAATACATACTACAAAATGATGTCTTGACGTTAGCTGTCACTAAAAAACAATAAATGATGTATCAATTCTTCCCAGCGCATCCTAAATTAATATGATGTGTTGCATTCAAAGCTGTTCTATTTTATCTACGTTTTAACACAGCAGATATGTCATGCGGCAATAGTTTGCTTATGGGAAGTGAAAATGCATGGCCCCATGGATCACAAAATGGTATTGTTTAATAAAAATTTTGGAATATGTATATACAATTTAAAAAAAATACATTAATTAAAATTAATACAAGACACTTAGCCCTAAGGACTTTTTTTTGTTTTAAATGCATGTTTTATGTTTCAATGAATGACTTTTAAAAGTGTTATTGCAGAGAAAAATCAAAAAAATTTTTTTTTACAAACCTCGTATGACTGATAAATTTTAGGATTTGATTATTTCAAATTGGGTTTTCGAACATGCAGAACTTTTTATGAAGAATGACTGTTAAAATGGCATTATATACTCGTATTAATAAGCAGAACTTTATATGTATAAATACTGATAAAATATTATATACCTATATATATATATGTATATATATATATATATACATCCGCTATCAATGCTGGTCCATCTGTTAGCAATTTACATTTAAAGTGTCATCGAATATAGGCCCATACGGACCTATAGTCATTCCATTATATCTCATCTCCCACCATCATGACAGCCAGTTTGACATCATTTTCTATTGAAGGCTAGAGTATGCAACCCACCCCCTTCGATTGGTTTCTCCCACTATAGTCATTGGAAGGCTATCGAATTATATCTGTGGCGAATTCGGACGCAGCATTGATATAAGTTTGAAAGGAATGAATAATATTAGTACAGCAGAAACAACACCAGAGGCGCTGAAAAATATACGATTCGTATATTCAGCTTTCATCAGCTTTCATATCACAGTGGATACTGCGTCCATAGACTTGACAACGCTGCAACTTGAATATATTAGCATTAATTTTATTCCAGCACGTGCGTTCCGTGAGTGTTGTTTTTGAAGTGGATAAAATGGATAGAAACAGTCGAAGTTCCAAAATATTGGGAATGATAGGTAAGGATACTAGATCTGAAATATTCCACAATTCTTGTTATGTGTTGATCCGTTAAAAGGCTACCCATATTTTACCCAATTCATTCAATTTGTACGTTGATTCGAGTAAACAAAGAAAAATTTATTTACAGGTGGAAACAGAACCGTTAGTACTCCAGTGACGAACTCTGAAGTGAGAAGTGGTTTAATATTATTGCTATAATATTTCGCATATTTGGGAGAATTCCGTGTGTAAATGAGTATGAGAAATGTAGAAACGGACAAAGTAGTAGTGGAAAGGAAATACTCAGTTGTAATATCACAGGAGAGTGAGAATAAAGTGAAAATAATACGACAGATTTTTCGAAAACTTGTTGCCAGGCAATTTACACGTGAGCTCTACGTATTCGAATGGCTATTGCTCAATGGCAACAAGTTTAAGAAAGAAATCTGGAGAATGATTTTCTCCTTCATCGAACTCTCTTGTGGTATTCTGTAGTTAATTTTTTGATGTTGAGATCATAAACACATTTCTTAGCAAAATGATATGATGTACTAAACCGGTTTTCATTCATTTCTCATGCGAATTGATGACACACGTAAAAATAAAAATATAGGTTGTCAGACAATGGAAACAAAATAACTCTAATAATTCCCGCGGCAATCTTTTAGGTCGTATATTCCCATCATAATAATTTTCTGAATGGGCAAAACGTGCATGGAAGTTTAGTGTTTCCGAAAAATAAGAGATGAAATTGTAAGAATGACAAAGGAAAAATCAAAGGAGACAGGACAATGCCATATTGTGATGAATTTGTAAATCAAGAAATTGAACAATGTGATGAAGCAGAAATATCCTCCCAAAAAAATTGGGTGGAAAATATTATCCCTAGTGGATCCTTGAAATTATTTTGCAGAAATTCAGTACTAAATGAAGAAACGGAGTCATCAACAAAAACATCGAAGGCAAAATTCGTCAGGAAACCTGATTTCTGTTTTTACTGTGAAACGAAAGTTTTAAATTTTGCCAGACATATTGAAAGAAATCATTCAGCAGAACACGAGGTACAGAAAATTCTTTCGAAACCTACTAACTGTGCTGAAAGAAAACAATTATCCACCTCACTCCGTAAACAAGGAAACTACCTAATCAATGCTACGGAAAGCTTCAAACCAATGAGAAACTCGCTTTCACCCAACACGATATTACCTTGTTCTGAGTGTCTAGGATTCTATTCATCAAAGCAACTCGCCCGTCACAGAAAAAAATGTTCTAAAATTACCAAAAAGGGAAATGCACAGAGCGATGTGCAAACTGAATTGATTGCTGGTATAAGGTTGGATGAGCAACTCAAAAACAAAGTTTTTCCCCGAATGAGAGCAGGTAAGGTTTCGCTTGTGGCAAAAAAAGACATACTGATTTGTGCTTTCGGTTCTCGGTACATGAAATTGCACTACACTACGGGAAAAACACTTCATCAATTTGACGTCACGAAAAACGAGAGAGCTGGCTAAAATTCTCATTGAAATAAAGAAACTGGAACCCACTATAAATAATATGTATGAAGCATTGAAACCTCAATATTTCGATTTATTTGTTATTGCCACGAAGCAAGTAGCTGGTTACGATGAAAATAAGGAGTCATTCGAGGCCCCAACATTCGCTATGAATATATGTACATCTATTAGGCAATGTTGTGATATTGCGCTGAATTTTGCCTTGAAGAAAAAACATCACTATGTTTCCATTCAGACTGCTGAGACTGAAGCTGAATTGAAAACAATGATTCATTGATTTGTTGAAAATATGAACAGGATGTTCATAAAATCAGATGTGGAATCATCTGCGACTGAAAGATAAACTTTAGTCACTATCTTTTCAATTCAAACTGGCGATTGGAATCCAAACCAAGCTGGTAATGATCCAAATTTGGGTAAGTGAAACAAAATAACAGTTGTACCGTTAGCAAGCATCTGAAAAAATTGAGGGCATATCTTATTGGCATGGCTAATAAGGCAGTTGAAAAACTTTCGGATAGTGAACACGATAAAATATCTTTCAGTATTTTATTAGAAACTGTTTTCTGCAGAGTTATTTTGCTCAATAGAAAACGACCAGGAGAACTGCAAAGAATTTTCCTAGCAATTTACGTGAAATCTGAAGGTACTCAGAAGAACTACGAGGAATTTTCAGATGTTATATCTCCAACAGAGAAAATTCTTCTGAATAAATTGAAGAGGGTCTTTATTCGAGGAAAGCGTGGTCGTGGAGTTCCTGTCTTATTCAGCATTGATGTTCGAAATCATATTCAGGTTTTGATTCGATTGAGAAAGAATTTTGTCAGTGATAACAATCCTTACTTATTCGTACTACCCAGCTCGACAACCTCAATTTATTGTTATAAGGTCTTGCAAAAAATATGCACGAACTTGTGGAGCTGAAAACCTAATGCCATAACTTGTACGAGACGCAGGAAACATCTAGCCACTTTAACTCAACTATTCGATATGAATGAAAATGAAATTGAGCAATTAGCTACTTTTATGGGTCACACCATGGGTGTGCACAGAAATTCCTACCGGCTACCTGATGATATTCATCAAACAGCAAAAATTTTGAAGTTGTTGATTTTTATGGAAGATGGGAGAGGAAAAGACTTCAAGGGCAAGAAGCTTGATGGAAAAGAATTAAATCTCGAGAAAAATTTACTGGAGAAAGAGGCCGAAGTTACTGAAAACGAGAATATGGATGAAAAAATTGGCTGAATTACTTGACGCACATGACTAAGCAGAATATTTCCAAAATACCTCCAGTACAAGTAAAGAAATTGGAATGCCAAACCAGGATTCAGCTCAAAAACCTAAAAAGCATAGAGTCCTCATAAAATGGACGGAAGAACAGAAAACAGTTGTTCAAGAGTTCTTCAAAAACCATATTAAAAAACAGAAACCTCCCAAACGACATGAATGTGAAAGAATTAATCGAACAAAATGGAAGATTATTGCATAATCGAAACTGGCTCAAAATCAGAGTATTCGTACAAAATAGATATCAGAATCGTAAATGATTTCAATTTCATTAAAACATTATTCTGCTGTAAGCGTCCCTTCATCTTTCCTTGTTACCTTAAATTTATTTATTTATTTATATATATATATATATTTTATTGTGATAAGATCGTTCAAGTTTTTAATTTTTTATAATTTTTTGTTCCCAAATATATTTCGGTTGGAATCTCGATGAAGATCAATTTTTATTCCTTTATAAAATACATATTTCAGAAATTGAAATAAACTGTGGAAAGTACAAGTATTTTGTATTTCTGATAATAGGGGTAAGGGCTCATTGTCATCTTTCTTTTTATGTTCATGAATAATAAAACTGGTATAAGTATCTATAATGGACCATTAACTTTTTTCAAAGCTGCAGTAAAATACACACCTGTTGAAGATGTTTCCACATTAATTACAATTTTCAGTGGTTGTTTGTTAGACTTTAATTGTGAGTTTGATATCATAATAACAGTGAAATTTTTTCCTTCAATCTGATCTGGAATTCGATTTGATTCAAACTTTTGCTCATATGATTTTTGTTATTAATAAACATTTACTGTGATAATACTGGACTGAGCAAAACTAATTCAGTGTAAAAAGTCAAGATAGCGACTACCCATAAAAATTTAAAAAAGTCATCTGATTGCAATAGAATTACTGGTCCACCAGTGGCGTACCAATAATATTTCAGAATGTCTTGCATTAAATGTAATGTTGCTGATAATGAATCGTATTTTGAACTGTGATAGTTGTGAGCACCAATTCATGTTAACACCGAATGCTCTGACCAATGCAAGCGAATTGAAAGTGATGGGCCTGAAAGGAAAGAGAACCCTGAGATTCCTTTGTGAAGAATGTTTAATGGGGGTTAGGCTGGTCCCAAAGCTAATAAAAAGATTGATGATCTACAAGAGGAAATCAATAAACTCAGAGCTCTCATTCAGACAGTACCCAATCTCATTGCCAGAGGAGGATTTAATTAATGAACTACAGGAACGCCAAAAAAAAAAAACAACGCTATGGTCTTTAATTTACCAGAACCACGGATCAAGCTTCTGACGTGAATAAAGTTAAAGAAATATTTTCTAAATTAACTAGAGATGATCTGAATGTTTTAAAAGTGGTGAGACTTGGCAAACCAATAAAATGGTTTCCGTGTTCAAAGTTATTTTCAATAATGCCGAGGATGCCAAGAAATTATTAGAGCCAAAAAAGATCCACTCAGAGGAATGGCCTATAACATTCAATGAAGATATGACTCAACTTCAGATAAGAATTTGGAAAAAATTGAAAGATGAATTGGAAAATAGGAAGAGAGCAGGAGAAAATGTTGTTATGAGATATATCAGTGGTGTTCCTCGAATTACCAATCAAATCCAAAAAAACTAGATGGGAGCCATATTTGCTGTTACTATCAGAATGTTGGTGGATTGCGACCAAATTACTGGATCTTCAGCAAGCGGTTATGTGTTCTGATTATGACATTATAGTACTAGTTGAAACCTGGTTAAACAGAGACTTTCACAATTTGAGCTAGGTTTAAAGGGCTTTGATATTTTTAGGTATGATAGGGACTCAACTGAATCATTGAAAACACGTGGAGGTGGTGTACCATAGCTGTTAAGCATCTCTATCGGCCACTACTGTGAACTTTGTGAACAATAATGTTGAACAAGTTTTTGTAACACTTTCTCTTGGTGATGATCATTTGATTATCGGTGCAGTATATATTCCACCTGCTTCTAATACTGAATATTACATCAATCATGCTTATACTGTAGACTATGTTTTAGAAAAATTTCCTGGTCATAAAATGTTGCTTTGTGGAGATTATAATATACCGAATGTTATTTGGTTCAATGATGAACTTGGCCTAAATGCTGACTGTCTTGAAAACTCACCAGCAAATGTATTACTCAACTCGTTCAGTTATCATAACCTTTATCAAGTAAATTCTATCCGAACTCTAGGAATGTATTTTGGATTTATTATTTTCATCATACCATGATATAGTTGTTAATAGCCCAGTGGAACCACTCTTTCAAAATAGCATACACCATTCGCTGTTGCCTTGATCTGAATACTAGAAAAATACCTGATCTAAAGATCAAGAATACTTTTACGATTTCAGGAATAGTAATTATATCTTCATGAATGATTTCTTTGCCAGCATTGATTGGAATTCCTTATCAAATGACGACGTTAATTCATCCTTAAGCAACTTTTACGATGTTTTATATCAAGCTATTCGTGAAATTTGTTCCTGTCAAAAAAGTTCAAAACGTCAAACTTCCCAACATGGTTCAGCAGAGATTTGAAACAAAATGATATTTGAAAAGAAATTAGTTCACAGAGAATATAAAATGGTAATGTTGAAGCATACCGCTTTTCAGTATCTCAGAGAGCAATGTAAAATCATTGAGGACTGTTATCAAAATTACATTTTGAAAACTGAGAATAACATTTCGCAAACCCTCGCATTTTTGGAAGTTCATCAATGATAAAAGAAATCATTCAATCTCCCTCTCGTATGGTTTATAACAATAACTCTGGTGAAAATTCCAATGATATAGTTAATCTTTTCATGCTATTTCTCGGCAGTCTATGATAATACAAACATCAATCAAATTCACATTATACCTTTGATAACACTGTCAACATTTGCTCCTACACCATAGACATTAAAGAAATCATAGATTTAGTACATTCTCTACCTTGGAAACTATCATCTGGCCCAGATGAGATCCCTTTGCATTTGATTAAACATTGCATTTACACTTTAGCTTAAAACCCATTCACTACCTGTTCAACTTATCCTCAAAAGGTATCCCTAGCTTTGGAAACACAGTTTCATAAAACCCATCCACAAGAGTGGTTCACGGGACAACGCTGACAACTACAGAGGTATTTGTAATCAATCAGAATTACCAAAATGTTTGATTGCTTGATTTCCAAAAAACTTTCGTGGACTTCAAAAATATTATAATTAATGAACAACATGGATTCTGCAGAGGTAGATCTTACTACCACTAATTTATTGCTTTTACCAAAATTACATCATTAATGCTTCGAGAATAAACTGCAGGTTGACCTCAGATACACAGATTTTTCGAAAGCCTTTGATAGAGTCAACCACAGTTTACTACTTGCTAAACTTGAGTCTTTGGAAGTAGAAGGAAATATTTTAGAATGGATCAAATCCTATCTTAGCGATAGAGTCCAATATGTCAAATATGGTAGTTCAGTCTCAGATCCCATTGAAGTTCCTTCAGGGGTACCTCAGGGTCTAACACATGGGACCACTAGCTGTTCAATATCTTTGTTAATGCTCTTCCAAATGTTATCACCAACATGTTCCTTCCTATTATTTGCTGATGATTTAAAGATGTTCAGAACAGTTCAATCCATATCTGATGCTGAGAGATTACAGTTTGACCTAAATAACCTTTCCAGGTGGTGAATATCAACTTACTAAAACTGAACTTGGGTAAATGTCAAAAATTAGTTTTTCACGAAATAAAGGGGTACTAATTATGCTTATCAGATTAACGATCACAAACTTATCAGAGACCAACAAGATTAAAGATTTGGGGTTATATTCGACTCAAAAATGAATTTCAAGAGTCACATAACAGAAATCTCATCTCGGCAAAAAAAATGCTGGCTTTCTCTTCGCTCTGCAAGAGAACTATCTGTCAATGCTTCAAGATTATCTATTGTGCCCAAGTCAGATCTATTCTTGAATACACTTCTATCATTTGGTCACCATGCTATAGAGTCTACATAGAACTCTTGAGAGTACTCAAAATAAATTTTAAGATACTGTGGCTACAACTTAGAATGAATAGAGATGAATACAATTATTCACAAATTCAAAACCCTAAATTTGAATACTTTAACACATAGAAGACTTGAAATCGATCTGGTATTCCTCCATAAAATTATCAATGGCAGTATTGATTGTCCTGAAATTGTTGAGCTTACCTCACTTTCTGTAAATGCTAGAAGAAGTAGAAATAGTGACATTTTCAAGATCCCTTTTTGTAGAACAAATTATGGTCAAAACGAATCCCTTAACAGAATACTGAAGTCAGCAAACACTCACAACAACAAGCTTGAGCTGTTCGGTTCATCTTTACCATCCTTTAGAAAAGCAGTTAAAAAATTGTAATAGTTTTAATTTTTAGTTTTAACATAATCTTAGTCATCTGTAAAATGTATACTTTGTACAATCTTTTTGTAATGGTATAATTGGCTTGTCCGTTGATAAATAAATAAATAAATAAATAAATTTTTCTTCAACAAATCTTAACCTAGGTACTGAAAGTCTAAAGTTCACCCAGTGGTGTCCAGTAGTCTGTTCCTTCCTGTGATATTTTTACACTCAAGCCACACACCACTTTGCTTTTATTACTGAACACTATCAGCAACTCGAAGGAAACTGGGTCGCCTCCAGGTTGGTGTGTTTTTATTTCGTTAATGACTTCTGGTATCCCATGATAATGAGATTCGAGAAATGGAAAGTGCAACAACTATGTGTAATGTAAACTCAGAAAAGTAAGTTAATAAAATTGTTTAATTTGCTGCAACTATTTACTGTTTACATAATGATGATGAACGGTGATTCGTGTGTTTACTATTTATATATAATACAGAGACAATAGTGAAATAATATGCTCAGCATCAAAAGAGTATCGAAAGAGAAAAAAATGCGTAAGAAAGTTCGTTCCTGACGGAGGTCCCCTACCGCAAAATGATTTTTTTTGGCAGCTACTCAGCACTTCCCTGTAATGAGATCAAACCAGGAGCCTTTTTTCGATTCAGGTTGGTCTCTATTTCCTTGGCAACTTCTTTGATAGTAACTCATGGGATTTCTTTTTATTGTTTATATGTTCCCGTGTTATGATTTGTTATTGACTATCGTTTTGTATAAAATATTTTTCAATGTATATAGCGGAAGTATCGGCTTTTTGTTTTTTATCTCTAGCAAACATGTTATCGCTTTTTCTAATGGAAGGTATTTGTATGATGAGTTTTCTCAACTAACTAGTCGCTCTGATGGAATAGTCAGTCGCTCCATCTGTTTAACTATTTTATTTCCATTCTGGGTTGAGTTTTGAAGATTGAAATCGTTTTATCAGCTGGGTCTCTTGATTGTTACCATTTAGCTTTCTTTGTCCTCAACGCCATCATAAATTGATGAATCATAATGAAAAATAATGATCTCCAACCACAAAACTCCACATATCAATTTTGAATGGAATCGACCATAATCATAGAACTTGTCATCCTCTTGAGCCCATTTCAATCAATGAATTTTGACAATATAATCCTAATCTACGACCTGAAAAATTCCCACATACCAATTTTGAATGTAATCGGGGTATAATCACAAAACTCATCGCCATCTTGTTGCTGCTATCTTGAATTCATGAATTTTGACAAAAATATTATATGATCTTCAATCCAAAAAACCCACTCCCACCAATTTTGAACATAACCGGACCATAATCACAACACTTCTCTGGCTTCTTGAATTTTTAGAATTTTGACAGAAAATTCTTGATCTCTGACCTCTAAAGCCACTATATACTCATATAAAATGGGATCGAACCATAACCACAAAACTCGTCTGCCATTTTGTTTTTCTCTAACAAAAATTTCATAATTCATAATGTCACCGAATTATGTATATCTGCCAAATTTCGAATGAATCGGACCAAAATGGATCAAAATCCACTAGCAATATTTAATCCAACGTACGGAAAAGATCAACAAGTTGAATAAAAGCTTGTAAAAATATTCTGATATTTCGAAGATCCACACTTCTTCAGTTGAAAGCATTGAAATAAATTAAAGGATTGGAATTAATATGGCAACATTGTTGGACGCAGGACTGATAGAGAACTGAAAATAAATATACTCTTCAGATGCAGTATCCACTGTGTGATAAAAATAAATATACAATGGAGTCAACATTGATAGGAATGTGAACGGGATTCGAAAAAGATTGGGGAATGTAAGCAAAATGAATATTTTTGATATTATTGAAATACAAACTTAAAATAGCGTACCCCACTCGAAATTTTGCGCTCTTTAATATACTTCAATCAGATTTAGCCTATCTCGCTTCTTTCTAGGGGACGCAATATGCAAGGATTATGAAAGGACGCAATATTGATACGGGGATGTATATATATATATATATATATATATATACAACCATAGATTTGTTATAATTTTTTTTTAATGTGAAGTGGTTATCCCACTGATCTAGTTCTAATTTAAAAAAAATCCGAAGGAGGTATTACATGGTTTCAATCTTCTCGCCCACGGGTCGATCAGGGCATTTTCAAAAGTCATACACTGCTAGACCATGGATGGGAAGGTATATAAACAATTGGGTATGACACAAAGGATACAATAAATATAGCCTCAGTTTTTATATTGTCTTACTGAAATGCAGTAAAAAGCAGATAAAAAAAAATTATGAAAATTAATGAGATGTTTGGACAATTGTGACCCGTATGAGATCGCTTGTATTGAATGTATTCCCAAATAGATTTTTCTTCAAGAATAACACGTACAAAAGTTTGACCTGTCAACTTTGTCATTTAAAAAAATGCCATAAATGAACTTTACTCTTGTACAATTACTGTCACTCACTTTTGTGGGGTTCTTCAAACTGATAGTAGATATAAATATAGGTGAAATGAATATAAGAAATAATTTGAATTTGTTTATTGATCCTAATATAAATGTAAATTTGTTTCAACAGAACGAAAATTAATGGCACAGAAAACATTATACAAGTAAAAAACAATGTGAAACAATTAATGTATAGAAAGGGGTTCTCATCAAACTTGTTTTTGGTTACCAAAAAATGTAAAACAACAATGTTATTTCGAGGAGAGTTTTTATACAGTGTTCCAAGAAATCTGAAACTATAGGAAATTATTTGATCTCCAAGGTAATGTTATTTTGAATGTGGAAAGTTCGGCTTGAACCGCGTCTAGAAATTTACCGTTCAAACAAACAAAAATAGTTTAGTTGAAGAAAAATGGCGATTTTCACAATGGGGTCCCAATCTGCCTATATCTCAGGTGAAATCACTTAAGGATTAGAATTATGTGACTTGGCCTGAACATATTTTTATCCAGCATGTTCCAGAGACGACTAGAATGTACAAACTGAGTTGCGCAGGCTGTTGACTTCCCCAGTAAATCGTCTATATGGCGACACAAAAACTGGATTTTCCCCATGAGTAATTTAAACTTCCTCGTTTTATTGAATAGTTTCCATGTGTTGCAAACTTTTTGAAACACTCTGTATAGGCCGTCGAGTATACTCAGAAAATACCATGAGAAATAATACCGAAGACTTGTCATTGCAAATTTCATAGTTTGATAAGAGATCCAAAGAAAGCAGCCACTAAAATTACAATATCACCGAAAAACATAACCTAAATCACAACGCAACAAAAACAAAACTATCCCTCATAATAATCTAACTTCGAATAAAAATTCACCATCAAAAAATCATACTTCCAGTCGTGCTCAATCACAAATTTAGGTGCAAAATAGTTATCACGGTATCTGCGGGACTTGATCAGCTCCGTTTTACCGTCTATGTACAGCCCGTTCTCAATCAAATCTTCTATGTAGCTATTGTCGATCTTGCCTCGATCGATTTTATCCCAGTCTATCACATTTTTCGGCCTGCTCGCCAAGTATTCCACCACCTGGGCGGGGTCGTTGCAATATTCGCAATACCAGCCTCCGTAGTGGTTGAGATCGCCCAGAGTGAGGCCCTTGTATAGTGGGCTAGACAGCGTTTTGTTGTCGGTTAGCAGTTGGAGCTTGTTGTTGAACGTTTCTTTGAGGAATGACATGGTACAAGCTCCTCCTCCGGTTATCGTTCTGCTAGGATGCAGCCAGAAGAACCCGAAAACTGACCATCTGTAGCAAAAAAAATATTTCAATAAGTTTCATAACATTCCATTACAATGTAGAAAGCCAAAAAGAACAAAACATTTTGAGGATTCCTCAAGGATCAATCCTGAGTTCTTCAAGGAACAGTTCTGGGCCCTGTCCTTTGTACTAGGAGGTAATATTTTCGGCTCGGCTAGGCATGTTACAGGTAGTAGTAAAGTATAGTATTACAAGTTATTGCTAACGAGTTTTTTTTTTATTCCTAACGGCTTTGACATTGAAAATTCAATCTTAATCTTGAATGCCTTCGAACAGATTAGTGCAAATACGCATATTTGTTCATAGACTGATAGACAGATTTATTGAATCCATCATGATCATAATATAATATAGGATTCATCAAACCACAAATAATTCACGATCAAACTACATTTAAAATATTCATCAAACAACCGTTAATCAAAAATTCAGTTTCAGTTTGAAATTATTTATTCTATTTACATTTCTTAGATTGCCATTAATGTGCTTGAATAATTTCACACCTACGTAAGAGGGACAATTTTCATACAAGCAAGTTGAATGTTTCTGGAGCTCTATGAATCCTCCATGCCTGGTAGGATACGTATGAATATCACAGTTTCGAACATAAATGGACCATATTAGTGAGGTTAAAATCACTCTCTTGGCGGAAGATCTATATTAAATTTTTTTAACATGGGAGTCTTATGGAGGTTCAACTTTGAGGAGGAACCACGCTATCTAAAAGTGAATGTTAGTATAGAGAAAACAAATATTGGGTGCCTTCATCATTAGTGCGTGTTGTCATGTCTATTCCATATCAAAATCTACTTCTATATATCTTTAAATTGAAATTGAAAGCAGTGTTGATCGAAAGATTTTCCTCTGGCTTATTGGCATCTGCTGCAAGCATTGCATCATCTGCATACATGATTTGGCAGATCGTTAATAAAGAGCAGAAAAATAAGGGAACCCAATATAGATCCTTGAGGAACCCCAATGTCAATGTCATATGATTGTGACAACATTTTTTTTTTTTTTTTTAATGGCTTTGACATTTCGTCATTCGGCCAGTCACAAGTTGAGTATTTTTATGTATCATTTCATAGTGTTCTGGGTAGGCCTTGTTACTAACTCCATACGCCACCTAGGAGCAGCACTGTTAATTTGAACGCAACAGCGAATCGTCGAGGACCATCCTCGGCCCGGCTACGAAATTTAACATTTAATTCTCTCAAATTAAATAGAAAAATTTCTGCCCTGGCCGAGAATCGAACTCACGACCTTTCGATCATGAGTCGGACGCTAACCCACCGCGCCAATCCCCCCACGTGACCATAATAACATGTATCTTCTTGAGAGTCAGATATGATCTAAGCCTAGGAAAAAGTAACCTCTGAAACCAAGAGAATACAGTTTATTGCAACTAATATCAGAATCAATAATATCGAATGCTTTCGATAAGTCAAAGGAAAATGCACCTACATATTTTCTTTTGTAGAGTGAGTCATAGACACATCTAAAAAAAGTGTGAACTGCACTATCTGTTGACCTACCTGGGCAAAAACCATGGTGAAACTTGGATATAAAACCAAACTGGTCTAGGAAAGCTAGCATTTTCATATAAACACATCTTTCAATTATTTTACTGTTACTGGTCAATAATTCTCAATTACTGTTGGGTCTCCTTTTTTTCTGATCCAATTTTCAGTTTGTCCAGGGAATTCTCCAGTTTCAATTGACAAATTTATCAATAACGCTAATGGCTCGCAAATGGAGTTCCTGATATTCCTTAATCATTTTTGTTGAGATGCAGTCTATCCCAACCGAGTTCGTATTTTTAAGTTGGGTTATAATGTCACTTGAATAGATTACAATAAAAAGTATGATTCACATGCATGGTTGTGTAGTCAATGAATGATCTTGAGTTGAAGTGCACTTCAATAGTGTACTTCGCTATCATAGAGAAATATGAACTGAAAGCACCGCAATTTGATTTTTTTATAATTTACGAGTTCGTTGTTCAGTTAATTTATATTTTGTTTTTCCCCTCCGGTTCTGCTTTGAACTATGCTCCCAATTTTTTTTGCTTCTCGTGTTAATTTTTATTTTCAAGAGCACCTGCTAAAATGCATATTTTGCTTCATGTATTTTTTTTCAATATAGTTTGTTTGATTCAAGCTTCTTTTTTTTAAATTTTATGTAATATCTGACTTCTGTAGGAAAAATACATTTGACTTTAATGAATTATTTAGGTATTTACTGAGCCTATGTCAGTATTCTTATACCATTTGCTCCTCTGGTGGTGTACTGATGAATTTCGATAAGTATCCTAAACATACGGTGAACGTAAGGTCACGATTTTTAAATTAAAAAAGTGCTGTGTAAGTTTCTCTACACTCTGCATTATTCAGAATTTTTTCTGCTTCCGGAAAATACAAGAAGCTTGCAGACGAGTTGCCCCAGAGTACCATTCCATTGTTGACATGTGATTGAAATGATGAGAAATATACTGAGGCTAGTAAGGCTTGTGGAATACCTAAGCTGTCACATACTGAAAAAAAAAACTGGACAACTTCAAGTTCAGTTGCATTATGTGACTTGTCCAATTTTGCTTCTCGTCCAGAACGAAGTCTAGAAGCTTCAATTTCTATCCTTGGCAGAACCTATCAAATTCTGTGATATGTTCAGATGTTGCTTCGATTTAAACAAATAGGATATTCACTTTCATATGGGAACAAGAAAGAAAATAGATCATGAATGTAGATTATAAACAATATGGGGCCCAAAACTGAACCTTGTGGGACCCCATATGTGACATCACTAAAATTATACAGTTGGTTGTTGTATTATATAGCTTGGAAAACATTTGTTGACTAAGATTTGATCGGTGTGAGCCTTAATTCGGCGATAATGTTTTTCAAGAAGGATTTCAAGGGAGATTTTGAAAGTTTTAAATAGATTGCAGAGAGTAATATCCATATAGTAACCATGTTTAGACCTCTGACTATTTTCTCCGCCGCCCTTATTGCTGCACTTGTAGTTGAACGATTTTTTCAAAATCCAAATTGTAAAATTATCGAAAAAATTTATTGCTCAGATTACAATCTATGTTTAATGTAATTTTTAGTTTCGGTCCTACCTCTTGCTCGAAAAGCGGTTGGAGAATTTGAATATATCTGGTAATTTACCTATTACAAAATTTCAATTGAAGTTAGCAGGTTCGCCATTGTATCAATTACGGCTTTTGAAATTCTGTTATTTAATGAATATAATTTTTCAGAGATGAGATGGCTTTCTAGACATTGAAAATTGTTACGGGTTGCATAAAAAAAGGGCATGAGAAAAATGGAACATTTTTGTAACTTTAAAATTTTATGTTGGTACATCTGATAAAGATTTACTGTTGTAATAACATTTTTACTTTTAGAATAATATCTTTCAAAATTGACCAAGTGCCTGCTTGTTTCTCATGCTGTTTTCTGAGACTCTTGAATACATCGATATCCAGTGGATTTTAGCTTAAATCACAAACATTCTGATTAGAATGTTCCTTCGCGCACAAGCTGTTTATTCTTATTCAGTCTGTTCCCTTTTTTGTTAGATCAAAAAGTATGTTGAAAAGTCAACATCAGAATAGATTTTGAAAAAATCAATAAAAGTGAAATACTTTTTTTTTACCTGTAACGAAACTTGATGGGCTGTGGCCAGTGATTGTGAAACTTCAAGAACACAAGGGCATCTTTATTTGGTATCTCATAGCCATTGCTAGACAAAATTATATCGTCGTTACGAAAGTTTTTCAGGTACCGCTTTACTTTTTTCCAAACAGTTTCTCCGCCATCCTTCAAGTAAAGTATTTTGTTCTGGTGTTCTTTACAGAAATTGCTGTCGAGTTTACGGCGAAGGTAGTTTGAGGATTCTTCTTCGTACAAGATGAATAGGTCAACAATTGGGCCTGAAAAAATGGTATGATTAAAAACATACAGGTTGCAAGCTCCATAACTTTTTTCTATCCAAGCTATCAAATTGGCACGTTTTAAAAATATTTCTATATATACAGAATGTCCCAAAATAAGATACACAACTAAGTACTGTTTTTTAAATGGCAACCTGCTATTTTTGTTACATTTTTGGATTTGCCACTAAATTGTCACAACCGGGTTTCTAAGACTTATCTGCATCTGCAATAGTTTTTGACTAATGTCAATTTATGTGTGAAAATAGTGTCATGCATAGACCCACAGAAATATTTGTAACTTCAGAACCATTCAAGATAAGTTAACAAACTTTTTTTCAGTCGATTCCATAGGCTTTAGATGTTCCATCGCCTAGTATGATTTTTTGATAATGACAAAGGCAATAACTAGACTTTTTAGAATGCAACACCCTGTATTTTATTGCAAAGAAAGACATTTATTTATCTAAGAGTCTTATACATTACATATGATAAAATATACATTGTACAAACCTATCCGACTAGTCAATTACAAAGAAAACACTAGAAGAAACAAACATCTAGCGAAATATAAAATAAATAAAATATACTGTTGTACATAGGACAGATTTTGGACAAGTAAAATAATAAAAAATTGAGGAATTCCTCTATACTTTAAAAAGTATGGTCTGTTAAAAATGATTGGATATTTTTTCTAAAGCTATTTATGGTGTTAGGATGTGTAGCCACCTCTTGAACTTGTTGAAGCACTCGATTTCTTGTATTGTACGGATGTATATCTTTATTCTTCTTAAAAGAGAATGCTCAGTATGTTTAGTGTCTGAAATTAATTGGTAGTAAAAAGACTAGGTAATGTTAGTATCTCTGCTTTTTTATAAAGTGGCTTACATGATGTTGCTGGTGACACATTGTTAATAGCACTCAGAATTTTTTTCTGAGCTATGAAGGCTCAATATTAGGCCATATTGAAGGATCAAAAGATGTACTGCTATGGTTTTAGAGGAGTGTGTAATGACTGGTTTAGGTCTTACATAAGTGATAGAAAACAGCTAGTAAATTCAAACGGAAAACTAACACACCAAGGATATCTTATGGGGCGTTCCACAAGGATCAGTTCTGGGTCCGATTCTTTTCGTTATATATTTAAATGACCTAGCTACTCTCTCGATTCAAGGAATTTTTACGATCTTTGCGGATGACACCACTCTCCTTTGGCATCGAAAAAATAGTATACTTATGAAAGAAACAATTACTAGTAATTTGACAGTTGTAAAAAAATTACTTGTGCTTAAATATCAAAAAAACAAACCAACTCACGTTCAGTTCTGATATTGATAATTTATACTTGAATGGTCTTATTCTTGAAAAACAAAACAATCCAAATTCCTAGGAATCTCCATCGATAATAAACAAAAATTTGACCAGCATATTTCAGCATTAACAAAAAAATTGGCTTCAGGATGTTATGCACTCCGAATCGTTTCAAATAAACTGAGTTCATCCACAACAAAAATTGTATATCATCCCTGTTAGAATCTCACTTGAGATATGGTATTGCTTTCTGATGATTCTGCAGTCAACAACTCTTTCATTCAGTGTTTGTTTTGCAAAAGCGAGCAGTGATACTTATGCAAGGTGGGAGTACGTGAGTCATGTAGACTATTATTTATAAGAGAAAAAATTCTCACTGCTACTTGTATTTTCATTCTAGAAACTGTCTGTCTGATTTACAAAAAACATAATATTGTAGAAATTTTGAAACAAACAAATTACGTACCAAGGCAAGTAACAGAAAATAAAATACCTCTTCCTGTTCCAAAAACAAGTCTGACAAAATATTCTTTATTCTATGAAAGTAAAAAGTTGTATAACCATTTACCATACGAAATCAGAAAGGAAAAAAGCTATAAAAAGTTCAGAAACATTGTTGAAGAAGCCCTTGAAACAAAAGCGTACTACAATCTTGAGGAATATTACAATGAAACTTTGCTGTGATTAATATTTTTATATTGTTAACAATTACACACCTATGTTGAAGCTTATCTTATCCGGTAATATCTTATATTTTTATTCTATGACATGTGAACTTGTGTTCAAATTATGTGATTCTTGTACTTGTGCTTTTTTTTTCTTTTGTTCAAATTATACAAACTATATTTTTTTAACAAGCTTTGTCAATAAGAAAGTTTTTCTTAGACAATAAAGTATATTTCTCTCTCTCTCATTATTGGACCTAGCGTTAAAAAAAAATAAACAAATCGATAGCTTGGATAGAAAAAAGTTATGGTGTTCGAACGTACAAATTTATATATTTATACAAATTTTCAACAATAATGAATCGGTACAATCATCAATGTTTTTAGACATCTAGATAATTATCTCACCTAGCTCGTGTATTCTGATGTCAGTCACATACATTGAGAACTTGTCAACCTTGATGATGTAGATCAACCTCCTTTCGAAAGTTCTGGGCCCCTTTATTTTGAAAGGCTTTTTACTGGCCAACAGCGCTCTCCACAGTACTTCCGGTTGCCCACAATCATTTCCGTGCCACCCCGGTAAACACTGGCATCTCCAGTTCACTCCCCTGGCAGTTTTCATAGATGCCAAATCCGTGCCGTTGGTGAAACACAGGGTGGAGTTGAAGTCGATGTAGCTCTGCCTGGTTTTTACGGTTTTCAAAATAATGTTGGTGTCTAGAGTATGATATGTGCTTTGAAGGTCTTGCGTGTCTTCGTTATTACTTGGGAAAGAAATACCGTTGTCTTTCTCCTGTATGCCGGGCGACAGTTGAACATAGAAATAGAGTAGCAGTAAACATAATTGGCTTAGGATTAGCGTCCACAAGGAGATTTTCTTTAGATTCAAACGAAAGATATACATTTAAATTTTGCTAGCTACATAACCTCTTCCTTATTAACTTTTTCGGTGGGAGGTCAAACTCTAGCGTGAAATTCGGAATTGTTTTGGTGTTGGGACGGGCAGATTATTTTAAGATTCATTCTTACATCGGAAAACTGCCCGGATAGGGAAAAAAGTACGCCCTGGGTGATTTTGAATTCAAGTTGTCATTGCTGTTATTTTGTTAACGGTTTGACAGCTGACAGTGGAATGTCTATCGGAGTCTCGGAGTTAGGGATGTTTTCACGAGTGGGTGACAGTTGAACATAGAAATAGAGTAGCAGTAAACACGTTGTGCCCCTTTTCTAGAATATTTTGATTTGCACATGAAGATTATCACCTAGAAAGCCCCAAAATACTTAGAAATTTAAACCATGTCTGAAGTTTTTCATAATTCGAAATTGAAAAGGTAATTTTTTTCATCATATTCAAAAACGAACTCCTAGCGCCTCTGATGGACGTATGCATCGTTACTTCACACAGTTCAAATTTTTACCGCTAGTTGCTTCGAACTGTCAAGTATAAATTTATCTGTCTTCGTTCATATGTTGTACTGATATTTTTATTATCCTTGTTTTCTGAATTGTTACTGAAACACCACATTGAAAGTGAGGTTAAATTTATGTTTGGGTTGTAAGAAATAGTATTGTCCATCAATATTCCTGAAACAACCACACTTGGCGCTAGTGTTTGGGGGAAGTTATTCAGGTGAAGGTCAAACCGAGTCTGAATTGAGGAGCACCTTTAAATTTGAAAATTTCTACAAAATTTTAACATTTGAGAAATTATTTTTACAAAATGTAATTTTTGAGGACCGAACTGAGGCAAATTAAAATGAAAATAAAAATAAAAAAAATGTGTTCTCTATAGGCCTTCACACGACACTTTAAGCGCAAGTGCATCCGCCATGTTATAAAAGCGGGTAATATGAAAATTTCGGACACTCGATTAGAGGATTTAAATACTTTTATGAACTACTCCAGTATATACGAGTGTTTTTAAATTTTACTCCTTCCACTCAGCTGATTTGATTTTATCTAAAACAGCGAAATTCAGACCACACACTATAGTACACATGCGCCATTCTGGCCACTTTTTGAAACGTAATTAAATGCTTTTTGGTGGCCACTTTTCGAGTTAAATAACCTAGTACTATAGTTGTATTTTATTGTGTTATGCTGGGTACACAGGGCAAAATTTGTCAATTGACCTTTTTTCCTTTCGTAGAATGATTGTAATACAGAAGTTACAAAAACATCCAGCACTTGCAGAGCGAATGCTTGTGGCGACTTAAACACGTCAACTCAACTCAAAAATAGCTTTATTGTTTAAAAATATAAATTTTGTAACAAAGCATGACAAAAGAACTTGAATAAAACATAATTAAAACATTATACATCATAGTTTTTGTTCAAATTTATACATTTTTCCAGCAGAGCAGTCAATAGAACATAAAAATAAAAAGCTATAATTAAAAACCTAATTAAGACACAATGCTATTTCGTATTCACTTACACACATATATGTATATATAAATCTATAAAAACAACAAGAAAAATATATTTCAGAGAGAAGAAGATAAAAACTCTTCGACAGAATAAAATGGCTGTTCTACAAGTAGTTTTTTTGTTGCCCTCCTGAACCTACAATAGGCTTCAGTTCTTTTAATTGGTTCTGGCAAGTGGTTAAGCATTTTTAAACCATTATAAATGAAAGAATTCTTAACAAGAGTTGATGTTGGAATTGGCAATCTTATGTTGTTATCCTGTTGTGTGTTATAGACATGAACTCTAGTAGGGAATAAACTTTTATATTTATATATGATGCAGACTGTTTCAAGAATAAAAAGAGCTGGAAGGGTCAATATTTTATTCTTAACAAAAAGGGGTTTACATGATTGTCTGTAGTTTGCTCTGCAGAGATATCTGAGTGCTCTCTTCTGCAAAACAAATATCATGTTGAAATGATATCGACTACATGCTCCCCAGAAAGGTATACCATATACAAGGTGAGATTCTACAAGTGAAAAATACACGGGTCTAGCTGCTACTGTACCTAGCTCACTTACAATAACTCTTACAGCATAGGCACCCTTTGAAATTCTTTTTCCAAGGGCCACAACGTGATCATCCCAATTTAGTCTACTGTCGATTTGCATTCCCAAGAATTTGTTGCACTGTTTGGCTTCAATGGTATGGTCATTTACAATAATGTCCCGCTGTCCGCCTTTGAAGGTCAAAGTGTGCGTTTTATTAAAATTGAATGTGGCTTTATTGGCTGCACACCATTCTGTAACCACTGCGAGGTCTTTAGACATGTTATGGTGTAGGTTATCACGGTGTCTGTCCGACCAGCTTATTGTTGCGTCATCAGCGAATAGTGTAAATATACCAGTAATCGGTCAACGCAGTATTTTCATACACAAACGCTCACCGAGGGACGTCCAAACATTTGATTTGCCGAATCGTTCATTGTCGTTCATTTATTATACGCGCACTTTCGACACTGGGCCTCTCTTTGATACGAAGCTTTTACCTGCGGAATCACAATACAAATGCCGATTTGACGTTTGCGACCAAAAAATTTTACCTATTGCACTTTGTAGACACCTTTTTTATCACAGCTGTGAATGGTGATAAGTGATACTGTCTGGACCTGTTTGTCCGACTCCGCCACTGCTGCGCTGTACGTTAAACTCCTCCCCCATACTCCAAGTCCATACCCCAGTAACAAAAATATACTGAAAACAGTGGACTTGCTCCAAAAATAGCAAAAACTTTGGTTTTGGCTGGGAAAGTGATGGCGACTTTTTTTTGGAATTGTCATCGAGTTATCTTAATCGATTATATTCAAAAAGGAAAAACCATTACGCATCATTACTTGACAAGCTGAAGGCAGAAAATGCGGCAAAACGGACACATTTGCAGAAAAATAAATGTTTTACCAGGACAATGCACCTCAGCGGCTGCCATTGCGAAAATCCACGAATTACGGATTGAACTGCTTGTCCACCTTCCTTACTCCCTCAGGTCGGAGGACATATATTTTCGTCAAATGAGAAAAATCATTTTACAGAGAAAGACGCCGTGTACTACTTGGATGGGTTGCAGAGATGGGAGCATCACAAGGAATCTATGTAGAAAACAAATTAAATAAAAAAAAATGTCTTGTATGTTTGTTGGATCGGAATTTTTTCAGTCCACTTACGTATTTGGTCGACCACTGCTTTGTTCGTCTGCCAGCTCAGTTCAACTCTGCCACCCAATATTTTTTATGGTTGTAAACGAAGGAGCAGACTTAAGCTTTATAAGATTGGTACTTTCTGCCATTGTCCTTTTTTTCGTACAATAACCGCCATCTATTCGTCAGATCAGGTACTTTTGGGACTACCCTCGTATTGTCAAGTTCAAGTTTTTCATATAACTGCTTTTCGAATATTGTATTCTGATTGGGACACACAAAGTTCTCAATCAACAGCCAATCATAAAATAATACGCCATAAGAGGGAGTTGTCCTATGTATCCAGCGTAAGCTATGATCTAACCCAAATAAGATGACAGGAGGGTCAGATTCGACTTCCGGCTGTTGCGGGGGACAGACGTCGACCGCGTGGTCTGGAAGTCAGATTATTGTGAGTAATTGTACAGCCGTTCCACGTGCATCGCAAAGTTAATTTATTGTTGTGAAAGTTTTGGACATTCGTGGTATCATTTCGAGTGAGACAATCCCGTTTGCCACGGAAGGGGGGCCGAAGTTGTGGCTATAACCCCCGTTTACTGACGTATCATAATAATAATATATTTATTTTCATTAAGGTTACAGGCATGGACATGAATGATGAAGAAATGAAAATAAATCGGAGATATCCCACGAAGAAAACTTGTTGTGGGCATCTTGTAATATACATAGGCCATAAAAAACAAGCAAGCAAGCAAGGGTGTACGAATAATTTTGACCTTTTTTTTCCAGGTACCCGTCCAAAGTCTTCGTAGGCGACACGTTCTGCTACTTTTCAGGCATGACCTTCGCCGTAGTAGGAATCCTGGGCCACTTCAGCAAAACCACTCTTCTCTTTTTCATCCCGCAAGTGTTCAACTTCCTCTACTCCTCCCCCCAACTGTTCCGCCTTATACCCTGCCCCCGACACCGGCTGCCGAAGTTCAATTCAAAAACGGATAGGATGGAAATCAGCACTACCATTTTCAAATATTCCGAACTGAATATTTTGGGAAAGTTTGTGATCAATCTCTTCAGGGTTTTCAAGCTGATCAGGTGGCAGGAGATGAAAGATGGTTATGTGGTCACGAACAATCTTACCTTGATCAATTTGGTTTTGTTGTATTTCGGACCGTTGCACGAAGCCAAGTTGACGAGCGTTTTGGTGGCCCTTCAGGTGTTTTTCACCGGCGTCGCTTTTGTGATAAGGTATCCTCTGGCGTCGATATTTTATGATGTATAGTTAAGTTCTGTTGTTGTCTTTGTAACGTTTGTACAGGTTGATTGGACGGTATATATGGCACATTGTGGAGTTTTATTCTGAAAAACAATTCGGTCAGAGGATATCCTTCGTCCTAGGTATAGAGGGTAGAGGTAAAAAGAACTATCTCTGTTACAAAAAGTGTACCTAAAAACATATTAAATTAAGATTACCGTTTACCGTTTTTGAAGAGATAAACAACGAAATTCATACCACACACTCAGTGCCACAATGGCCCATCTTGGCCAGGTGAGATTTTGGAAAGTTGGGGCCCTCAATGAGCCGGGCTCATTCCCTTAGATTTCTCTATGGATTTCTCACAATCTCACTGGGCCAGTCCGGCACTGCCACACACTCTAGTACACGAGCGCCATTCTGACTTTTTTCTGACGCGTTATTTAATACTTTTTGGTGGCCACTTTTTGAGTTAAACAACCATATGAGATTGTACTCCCTACCACTACACTCCATAGTTCTATGACATTTTTATTTCAGAGTTTGCAGGAGTATTGGTAATCAAATCGTCACTTAGTTGTCTAGTTCAAGTCTGAGGACAATACGTCCGTTCTGGTTTTTTCGCTTATACTAAAATTGGTGCGTCACAAGCAGAAACAAGCAATGCAAGACAAGCGATACGACGCCTGGTGGACAAATCTGAACTATAACTAGTCAATAGTGGGTTTTGTTTATATATGATAAAGTGTTTTTGATCATTTATTAAGATATTCTTGATTTATTCTAAAGTTTTAATCATGAGTCGGCATTATTCAGTGCCTCGTTGTAATTGCTGGAAAAAAAACACCCCGAACACTTGTTCCATTTGTTTCCCAAACCCAGGCAACGAAAGGTGAAAATTGAAAAAAAAATTAGAACAAAGTCTCTAGTTGACCATCAAAAGGCTTGGATTTTGAAGTTAGCAAATTCATGTTGCGCCACTGGCATATTATATCGGGGTACAATCCCTCAAAGAAAACACCAGTGGTATGCCCGGCTATATACATGATGTTATGAATCAACACACCACACCTGTAATACCAAATGTTAAGACTGGGGAGAGTTGGGGAAGTAAATACTCCAACATCTGACCAACCAAATGTTACGCCACTGTCCTTCTATGTGGGATCACTCCTTCAATGAAAGACCAACAAACGCTAGGGAAATCTCAAATATAGTGTACTTGATTAATCCTTCCTTGAAAAGTTGCTCGTCAAAGTAATTACTTTGACGTATAGGGAGCATCAATTATTGGGGAATAATTGAACCGAGACTATTTCCCGAGAGCGGCTTCAAGAAATTATCCCTTT
Organism: Gonioctena quinquepunctata; assembly: GCA_018342105.1. Classification (NCBI taxonomy): domain Eukaryota; kingdom Metazoa; phylum Arthropoda; class Insecta; order Coleoptera; family Chrysomelidae; genus Gonioctena; species Gonioctena quinquepunctata. The sequence goes on along the minus strand of JAFIRS010001999.1, from coordinate 24,635 downwards.
CTCGCTATACTTGAGAGTATGGGGCGTTCATCTAGAAGTACTACCGATCTCAGAAAGATTGTGCAATAATGCACTTTGGAGAAGCCTTAGAAATATACATATATATTTTTATAAAAGTTACAAAGCATTTCCATCCGTTCTATATATTGCTAAAATGATACAATAGTCAAGGAACAGTGGAGAGTTTACATAAAGTCAGTTTTTGTCAGTCTCAAAGTCAAGTAGACTGAATATAAGTAAGAATGACATCAATTGTTAAAACGACTATTGATAATTATTATTTGAAAACTATGGGAATACAAAATATGGAGATACATTTAAAACACATAAAACTTATAAACGAATCAATTTGCCCAAACATAAATTCAGAAAAAATATATGAACTTACTCCATACCACCAGGTTTCAATACTTATTCACTCGATAGTTGTGTTACACGATATTAGTTTAATTGTATTAATATTTTAGTTATTTCCGCGAAAGTTGTTTATTTACTTTTGAATCTCACTGTATATTAGACTATAGTTGTATGGATTCTGTTTTCCTATGAGGTCATGAACTATCGGTTTTTGTTGACTTATCTCGATCTTGAAGCATTGATAAAATAATGTTTAATTATGGCAAATTCTGTTTACTTGTGTAGTCACTTTGTGGAGTCATTACTCGTGCAATTCCGGTTTAACTTGATTTGAATTTTCTTTCTTAATAGTTTCTAAAGTTCACTGCAAGATGATTATATTAGTACACTTCTCATCTTTATGGCACTACATGGTAATCGAATGAAAGTTACCTCTGAGAGGACATGTTACTTGAACGAATCATTCTGTGGATCGCGTAGCCGCGCTTTTATAATATCTACCCTGTCCATGATTCGTTCGCGAGTTACATTCCTACACTAGTTATCTTCACCCTGTCATAATAAATCAGTTGCGGCTTATCAGTTGGGTTGAGTATTTGATTTCAAAATTTATTTTCATGCCTAGTGAATTAGGTAGAGTTCATATTTAGTAATATCTTGTGTGTTTCTTATGCTTGAAAGTTTTTCTGTACTTATGGGGGCATGACATTTTCACTTCAATAAAGGTGAGAAGGTTCTTTAAATTTGAGTTCAAACACTAAGTGTGTCAATAACTTTCACATTTCCTTTTCCTTCGATATACAAAATTCCATTAATATTATGTGGAGCAGAATTCAAAGTACTTGCTTGTAAGCATAATGCACATAACTTCACATTTTTCAAGTCTGATGATTTTGTTCTTCCTAATGTGATGACACCCCAGCATTCACAACTTCTTCCCCTTCATGAAAACATCTGTGCCTCCTAGATACCCCATAAACTCCACAATACTGAATCTAACAATTTCAGCTGAACCTGAAATAAGTCATTTTTAATTAAATCCCAGGGGGAAGAACATGGATGAAGTAGAGTTTTGAAAAATATGTATGTTTATATTGTTTCAGGTTGATAATTGGCTCACCTTGCCCATCTAGGAAATGCCCGAATAATAAACTTAATAACAAATAATGTCAATATCACTCCAAACAAACTTCACAATGGATAACTAAGCGGACAAAACGAATAAACAAAAATGAATGACCATCACAAACAACAACAAATATTGACTACTGACTTTCTATAGTTCGACTTTTGTCCGCCCTGTCGCTTCGATCTTAAAACATGATGGGGGGGGGGGCGCTAATGTAGTAAAGTATCCTTTATTTCATTCAAATTCAAACAAAAATACAAAATGTAATAAAATAAAAAAATATATAGACCTATACTCATAAGTAGGTACAAAAACAAAGATTTCATTCGTTAAGATAAAAATCATAAAATGAAATCCAGTATCCTGGGTTTCTTTTTTGCAAACATTTAAAACGTCTATTTGCACATCTCTATAAACATGAAGTAGACCAAGTTATCAATCGCTTCAACGAAGAAAAACTTCGTTCAGCGGATGCCACACTAGCAAGGGATTCAAAATATGAAGACACTTTTTTATCAATATGTTAGCGTCACAAGATTTAAAAAGAAACTAATTTAAAATTTAAAAAAAATGATAGTATTAGCTGATCACTTGAAAGAATTTAATTTCGTTGGAAAGTAATGTTTTCATTGAATTTTGATAATGTGAGGGTATTAATGATCAAGTAATTTTTTTGGAACCGCCAAATTTATTTAAACCCAAATAGTTGTTCACAGAATGACTCCATATTTTTTTTGCTTCCCGGAGCACTTTTGTCATGTGTACTCATCACGCTATAAAATTGTTTAAAAATTGATTATTTTGAAAAGGGAAACATTCTCAATATTTTGTTAATTATAAATATTATAAAGTTAACAAATTGAGTATTGTCACCATTTTTTCATTGATATCTCACATTATTATCAGTTTTATGACTGACAAAGGCATTTAACGTTTGAAAAAAATAAGCAGTTTTTTTGCATAAGGTTGCTAAGAATTTATTATGATTAAAAAAAATAAAAAATTCCAATTTTTTTTCGATTGTATATTTTTTCAATTTAAATAATATAGTAAGGATTTTTTTTTAATTAATAATTGGTTATTCTCTACCTAACAAGATTTTTTTTATTAATAATTTATTATTTATTTACAAAACAACTTTGATTGACATTTTAATTTTTGTAATCATAAAAAAAAAAATTTTTGAAAAATTATCAACTTATCCATTTGTTTATAAATATTTTATAAACATAAAGCGTATTTAAAACTTTACATAAACTATTATAATGTTATTAAAAACAAAAATTTACAATATTTACTCAATTTCTCATATTTTGTTAACTTTAGAAATTTATAATTAACATAATAATGAACTTTTAAACAATTTTATAGCGTGATATTATCGAGTAAACATGTAAAATGTGCTCCAGGAAGCAAAAAAATTATGGAGTCGTTCTGTAAACAATTAAGTTTTTAATTGAATCGAGAGTTCCAAAAATCTTCTTACAATAGCCACATTATCAAAATACAATAAAAAAAAATTTCTAACGAAATTACATTATTTCAAGTGTTCAATTTTATTTTTATTTTTTATTCATATTTAATAGCATAAAACAATATTTTATGTGCACCGCTCTCTCGAGAGTATTTATGATAAACCTCTGTTCCGCCTCTCGATTTCCTTCTTGCCTAAAACGATTCTCAACATACGGAAAATACTGATGGGCTGGATGTTGCCGATTGGAATATCTCTGAGTATACAACTCAGCAGCATTCTTCGAATATCTATGATATTCTCCAAATATTAAAAACATATCCACTTCTTCACTTTGAGTATACATTATTTTGAAGAAAAGTTAAAATGAAATTTAACGAAAATTAACAAACTTTTACTGCCTGCTCGTAAAGCTTATGTCACTGTCATTACCTAGGTGAGTGTTTTGTTTCCCAAAGAAGACTTGATAAAATAACTGCAAAATATTATGCATCATGGCTTCACACTTGACAAAAGTAAATAAATTATTATCCAGAATTTCCTTAGTAATATTCGATTTATGATCTTATTTTTAAGCCAATCGCAAATAAATTAGTATCGTTAGATTCGTCAAAAAATCCTTTTTTCGGAAAGTGCTTATGAAAAAATGGTCGCAATTTGAAAAATAATAATTACACACGAAAATGTAATTTTGCCAATTTGTCTTATTCCTATCTATCATACTAGCCACTAAAACTTTGCGATTGTAATTTTCTGACATCACCTGAGGTCCTCAGATTATTTTACGTCCGATCATGGCCACCTAGATGCAATATTAAAAGTGACTCTAAAAAAATTAAGTGGGCGTAAAAACTTTTTAAAATGTCACATTCTGATCCAGAATTGTCTCAGAAATCCAAAAATGTTGCAATACACAGGGTGTTCTATTCAAAAATGCAAATCCGGAGCCATTTCCGGTGAAACCGAAAGTGACCGGAAAGTGAAAAATACGCTAAAACTCTCTCCGTCACATACCATTCACCTATACCAAATCTCATTTTGATACACCTATTCTAGAAGTTATGACTTGTTTAATAGATTCGTTGACACCTGGTATAGGGAGTTATCGAGGAAAGTTATGAGGAATCCTATAAGAATTTCAAAAAAATATATAATATACGGGGTGTTTCATTTGAAATAACAAAGTAGCTAGTACTTTTTGATACAAACAATAACACTATATTGATATATTGAATTAAAATTATAAATTTCCTCCTCTTCAAGAACCTGTTTTTTTCTGTCATCAATTGTTTTAGAGCTAATACCAAAAAGGGCCTTATTTTTGTTTAAAATAAATAGCAAATTCTCGTCGGCGGAAAAAATCGAAAAAAACCATCTTTTTTAGAATGACATATTTTAGTAGACTTGGAACGATTTCGCAGGAAACTCACTTTTCGACTAGACTAATAAGAACATGCCTAACGACAATAGAGGCCACGACGTTTTAGATTTGAGTAGAGGATATGGTGGCCATTTCACTTGGGGGGGGGGATATTATCCCCATTACCCCCACCTTAAATACGCGCTTGACAGAAACAGAAATAAACCCCTTCAAATTTCGATCCATAGAAGCAGATATACAGGTCATGTATCCGCGATCTATCATGACGCTGACAGATATGTATCAAGACTCCTTTGAATTGCATGCAATTACTATGGAGTTCAGTGAGAGGCAATCGTTTGTGAAAAAAAACGAAGGTGGTGTTTGGGTTTGCATTTTTTCGTCTATGCCATTTCAATCGGCCTGTACATGTTACATGTGTGAATAGCGAAACATAGAACTGAATAATTTTTATATAGTCGCCAAAGATTTTTGTGATTTGTTTTGATTTCGGTCCAGGCCGAAAATTTCCATATACACGAAAACTACATTTATGCTCTTGGGTTTACATAATGATTTATGTACTGAGGAATTGCAATAGGATATATTGTTTTATAGTTCATATTTTATAGAAATATACTTTGAATTATATTTGTCGTTTCATTTGAAGTCGAGGAAGGCATCTGAAAAAAGTGGGGTATACCGGGTGATAATGGGACTAGGGCCATGCCTATATCTCCTTCACTTATCAACCGATTTGAATGAAACTTTGTACATAGATATGAGACACAATTTCGGATTGACCAGGGCCGGATTAAAAGGTGTGGAGGCCCTGGGGCAACAAAGGAGTGGATGCCCCTAATTATTTTTCAAACAAGTTTTTTTTTCTTATTTATTGCGGAACAAATCAAATTATTTCGACACGAGCATATGTAGGTATAATAAAATACAAGAAATAAATAAATTACAGCGTAAACGAATGGATTCTTGCGAGCTTTTTTCGACGAAAAATCATTGATGATTTTGGTCAAATCCAGCATCCGGAGAAAATCATTCTCAATGCTAAGAAGCGATAACTTTGATAGGCGGCTTTGTCTCATCGTAATTCACCTATTTTTTTCATTTTCGAAAATGAGCGCTTTTCAGTGCAATTTGACTTCATCACATTCTCAGTTGTAATATCACAAGAGAGTGAAAATAATTCGACAGATTTTCGAAAACTTGTTGCCAGGCAATAGACAACTGGCTCGAGTGGCTATTGCCAACAAGTTTGAGAAAGAAATTTAGATAATTATTTTCTACTATATCGAACTCTCGTGTGGTATTCTTTAGATTATTTTTTGATGTTACGATCATAAACACATTTCCTTGCAAAATTATATAATGTACTGAACCGGTTTTGATTCATTTCAGACTTTTCACGCAAATTGATGACAGACGTCAAATTAAAAATATAGGTTGTCAGACAATAAAAACAAAATACCTCAAATTATTCCCGCGACAATTTTCTAGGTAGAATATTCCCACTATTGATTGGCCAAAACGTATATGAATTATTTGAATTGAACGTTTCCATTGGTTTCTAGCAATGTCAAAAATAATCACTGTAATTTCAATGTTTGAGAATGTAGCTCTGAAATTTTGGTTTTCAAGAATTTGATAGTAGAACATCTTAGATTGGTCTTTTTGATAGCCCTTTTTCAGAAGGATTTACATTTGTTGCGGAATGCCATCCTTCTCTTAGACTCACACTTTTAGATTTCGGGGATTTCTCTGTTACAAGCGCGCCACTCAGCGGACACTTGTCAACGCCAATAAATAGGAAAAACAGGTATATACGGGCGAAGTGTTTGTAGAATGGGCAGAAAAATAGTTAACAGAATTTGAACTTTTGTTCTATTATGGAATGCGCACAGGGCTCTTATAAATAATTTGATGCAATCATATTCAAAAATTTAAATATTATTTTCTTTTGCTTATGATTATTGAATTTCATTGTGTATCTAGATCGCTTGTGTCATTCGAAGAATACATCGACAGAAAATCCTTCATATAATAAAAAAAATGTATATTTTTTTTTAAATTCAATTGTTCTTGTTTTTACAGCTAATAATATTTTGTATAATAGTATGATGTTTTACTTGGTGATTGTTTCTCGCATATACACATGATTCATCAGATCGAAGATTAATATTAACCATGGATTTTGACAAGAATACGAAACATGTTTTTGAATGTTTAAAACGAAAAATGACAGTAAAAAGTGGGAGAACTGCTCTTTCGTTGTCAGATTTTTTATATATAATTTTGCATATCCTTCGTTATTTGTTAGGAAATTTTACCTAATAGTATATTAAAGTATAAGTGGATAAAAAGGGCTTTAAAACACGCGCGATTTTTCGAGCACGACGGCGCAGCCGGAGTGCTCGAAATAGAGCAAGTGTTTTTAAGACCAGTTATCCACGAATACTTTACGTTATTTTTTTTTATTGGTGCACTTTGAAATCATATATACTGGTATTATTACTACAAAAAATAGAAATAAGAACTAATAATGCAAGAAGGTTGAATTCGTGATGTGACATCAGTATACCTTTCGTTGTCATGGAAATGAGAAAAACATTCATTTGCAATTTGTTACCAAATATCAATATTTGTTGTCACCAGAGCTCAAAAATGAATGATTCTAATATCGATTTTTTGAATAGTGAGGCAGAATCGCGGTTAATACTGCGAAAATCCAGTGATATATATAAAAAAGAATATGAAAAGTTCATCAAATGGATGGAGGAGCACATATAAATGAACGAATTGTGAGTAATATATTATTTGACGTTACAAGGTACTCCTGTCAGATCAATAATCAAAAATTTGTCATTTAGACTTCCCGTTTCTCGATTTGTTGATGTTGTCATGGTTACCTTTAAAAAACGCGCGTTTTTTAAAGTTCGATTTAAACACGCTGAGGCGTGCTTTAAATGGGTAAAAAGGGGCACCAATAAAAAAAAAAATTATATTGTGGCTGCAGCCCCGTTTGCCCCCCTCTTAATCCGGCTCTGTATGAGACACAATTTCGGAATGAGAGACATATGAAATCAAAATGGCCGATTTTCGGTTTCACCAGAATAGCCACCAACTTCGATTTTTCAAATGGAACACCCTGTATGTTTGATGTTTTTCGGATTCTACGGCTCAAATTACATACGACAGTGTTGCCAAATTTTCATTTTACAATTGAAAAAAAATTCACAATTTTTTTTATCCCAGGAGGCCTTGATCAGATTAAAATATATACTAATTTACATCAGTAACTCATAGTAATAGTCATTTCATCGATAAGATCAAGAACAACTACAGCAGGAATTAAAATTTTCTGAACGCATTTTTAACGAAAAATTTTTTTTTTCAAATGTTACCTACCGAGGGCCATCTTGCCATTCGATAAATAATTTAATTACCAATTCAACGATATATATTATGTTCCACTTTCTTTTTGTTCAAAACGTAGAGAGCCATCTAACAAAATGAAATCAATCTAAAAAACTTTACTTCAGAATGGCAACAATGCATTACCAAAAATAATCGTCTTGACAATAGTAATGATCATAAACCCATTACAGTAAAGATAACTTTAATATAATCAAACTGTTTGAATAAATCTAACGACTGAAACATCAACGTACAAATTATTACTTTCAATACCATTTTCCTGCTTTCAATAGAAGAGTTTCACAACCATCGAAAAGTCATTTTATATATTGACCAATGATATGTTCGAAGTGTTGCCCGTTTTCCCTAACACATAGACTAGTTCTATTTATTCTACACCTAATCACATTTATCAGTTCGTAAGCAGGAATTTCCTGAAATGCGCGCTCAACTCTATCTCTCAAGTCCTCCAAAGAAGTTGGTCTCCTCGAGTATACTTCGGATTTTATGTGACTCCATGAATAAAAATCAATAGGGGTTAAATCTGGCGATCTGGATGGCCATCTGATTGGACCATTTGTTCCAATCCATCTCTGCCCAGAGGAATCACTAATATATTGCCGAACAATATTAGCATTATGTGATCTACCACCATCCTGCTGAAAAACATATTTTCCCTGATGTTCTCAGGTAAATCGTTGATATTATTTTGAATATCGTTCTCTAAGAATTGTAGATATATTTGGCCCATCAAATGAACATATGCCAGAACATTAGTTTCCGCTTCTTCACTGACGATGAAGTAGATGTGGTTTTGATCAGCTGGTTCTTTCCTTAGCATAATTTTCAATTTCCTGAAATAGGTCCTCGATGGTTGCCGTCTTAACGGATTACGAGATAACGAACAGTGTATAGGCTCGTATAGCATACTAGCATTGACAGCGTTCTTCTGACATTCTCCGTATATCAATATCATATCGATTTGTTCGTTTCGAGAATAACGATTATTATTTTCCATTCCAAAAAAACTTTTTACAAACGAAACGAGATGACAAGTAAACTTGGTATTTCACTTTTGACATGACATTAATCACCTACTGTTTTCCATGATTCCACGGCTACCGTTCATTTCATTTTTTTCAATTGTAAAATAAAAATTTGCCAACTTTGTCGTATGTAATTTGAGCCGTAGAACCCGAAAAACATCAAACATACAGGGTGTTCCATTTGAAAAATCGAAGGATATTCTGGCGGAACCGAAAGTCGGCCATTTTGTTTTCATATGTCTGTCAATCCGAAATCGGGTCTCATATCTATGTACAAAATTTCATTCAAATCGGTTGACCCTAGTCCCATTGTCGCTCGGTATAGTAAATAATTTTTTTTCAAAGAATACGATAGGAAGAAACCAAAACCAAACGTTTGAAGTGGGTACTTTGGGTGTTTTCAACGAAAGAATGGCGCGCAAAATAACGTTTTAACGTAATAATTTACAGGGTGCACAAAGAAGTAGGTCCAGAAAGAAAATGAAAAACATTGAAAACTCATGATTCAATTGTATTATGAAAATGAGCTCTAGTTCTAATTCACTTTCCTGTACCCATAACCCATAATTTCGAAGATATTCCATATCACTTAATTCTGCATATTAACTGCCTGAAATTTTCATTTTTCTAGTAAGCTGAGCAGATTCAACATCTGAAAAAGTGCAATATTGCTCGTATTGGGTATAATAATCAAGAATTCGTTAATTTATTAGTGATTTATGGCGAATGTAATGAGGTTTTCACAAGAACATGTGATCCTTTTACTACAAGATATCCAGGAAAACCAAAACCATCTCCAGACTTCACCAGAATATTAATATTCAACCATACGGATTATGGATCCTGCAAGAAGAAAATTAGTAAAACTAAAACATTTCTTCAGTTTTACCACAAACTGAATTCTATTTGAAGAGTCAATATATTTCAGGTCGCATGTTTGTTGGAAAACATCAGTTGTTTTTTATTTTCCAACTCCCTATAATCTGAAAACTAACAAAGTTCCCAGTGGAAATATTATAAAGAAAACAGGTAATTGTTTTCATGAATATTCAACGATACAGTTTGACCATGTCATTACAGATTCGAACACTCTATCAAAAAATACACATTGAAAGCTTTTGAGGTTATATTATGTTTCTGGACTATGCTAATACATTTAATTCATGTAATACTTCATTTACTTATTCAGTGATATCAAAAATGTCTATTATATAATTCTTCCACGTTTTTCTCAGTTAAAAATAAAAAAAACAACGCAGAAAGGTAGGATTAGAATGCACTGAACACTGAATGCAGTGTTCCATATATGCCATACATGTGCAAGATTTATCAGGTGTACCACACTGAATGGTCAAATTCCCACACAGCACATGTACGTACAATGGATGAACAATGGACGTTGAATATGGAAGTTCAAGACATCCACTGGATGTCCAGAATTAGTCCAATGAAGGTACATTCAATGGACGGCCAGGACACCACTTTGGACGTACAATTAAAGCCCAGATAACGTCCAATGGATGTACCTTGTGCATATTTTGGGCATCCATTGTATGTCCATATTTGGTAAAATGGATGTCCAGAACATATCCAAATAACAACCACTGTGGTCGTCCAATGTACATCCATTGTATATCCAAAATGAATCCAGAAGATACAGATGTCTTGTGAATAATATGGGCAATACTTTGGAAACATATTGTAAAGGTAAAACTAACACAAGTTCTCACACATACATTGTTCTTGTATTGTGCCTCTTTTGACATTATTCCTACTTGAATAGAGAATCACAAAGACTTCTCGATGAAATTATCACAAAAATCTCGGTGATACAATATTCGAAAGGGAATAAGTACCAAGTGTTATTTTTTTACCTATACCATATGTTAGCAAAAGTATTGCCCAATATTTCAACACCCTGTATAAACTACATTTCATATCAGAAAGTTGACATTTGATTGTTGGAACCCAAAATTCTTTAGTGTTCTGGATCTTAATTAAAATGTTTACCAGCATGGTATATCAGGATAAATATTTTTTGATAAGTAATTTTTCGTAAAATCAATAATTTTGAAATTTTACATTTTTCAATTCAAAATTAAAATTTATATTCCAAAAACTAACACATTCACAAAAAAAATGGTAACAGAAGTTGTTTATCTTGAACCTATCAAACTTATGAACAATTTTCTCTATACAATTCCATAAATAGATTTTAATGAAATTTGTCTTCTCACATATTTCAAAGGTTGAAATCCAACTAAAAAGTGATACAACCAAAATTGAGCTACTAGAACTCTCTATATAGTTTCATTCTTTTATATCTTGCACATATCAAAATTGACGACACTTTCAAAAACTAACTGTTTACACATCATCCACCAAAGGAATTCATTAAATAACAACATAAATGTAAGTAGATACTCTGAAAAAATTTATATTGAAACAAAAGAAAAACAACACTGGTCAAAAGTATAAATAGATAAAAATATTCTGAGAACGATTCATTTCCTTTCATTTGCTCTCCTTAACCATTTCATATTTGCCTCCTCTATTTCTTTTTGTATGTATATATTCAATAATAATCAACAATATATCTTTTGTTCCACCCAATGATCAGGAAGTCGCCCATTTCAAAATGCTTGAATGATTGTTTCATTTTCGACGTGGTAACTATAATGAGATGCGGGACCTTTGCTTATAAGTCGGGATGAACACCTTTGTGTGTTCCCTCCTCCTGTTTTTGACATCTAATTTGACTGAAAAATGAATAATCTTCATGAAGGAATGAAACGTTGTTTCAAAGAGTACGTACAGAAAATATTTGCCAAGTTTGAGTTTGTTATATATGATCATTACTCAAGAATACTTGGAAAATTATAGACCTTCATTTATTTCACTATTGACAAGAGACACTTGAGAGGGATTTAATCCTGTTTTTATTGTAGGCTTGAATGGAGGTAATTCGGCATTTGCTTCAGTATTGATAGGAGACACATGAGAGGGACTCAATCCTTTCTTTATTGTAGGCTTAATTGGGGGAGGTAGAGGTAATTTTCATTTGTTTCATCGGCCTCACTTCCTTCTTAAGAAAATACACCCTTCTTCTTTCTTTATTTTCTAAACTAAGGATCATCATCATTCAGATCACTGCGGTATTCAGCCACTTTTGTTTTATTTCTTGCTTCCAAGATATCTGTAAATCGGTTGCATTTCGGTTGAAACCTGCAGCACACTCATTTTCATCTGAATTAGATTCACCACCATGCATCAGTCGCACTATCTTATAATATTTATTCGAAAGTTTTCTAGAAACCATATTAATCAGTAATGAAAAGTATACTTATTTATTACCATCGATGAACGAACGAAACGGAGTCATAAATGGAGAGCAAAGACGCGGAAGCATTAACCTCACATTTCTCAACAACACTGAAGGCACGTTCCACTAAACGTTCGCGGCGCTCGCAACGACCCAAAAAATTGCCCGCGAATTTCAAAAATATTTCATAGGCGGCAAGTAAAGATAGCAACCGGAAAAATACAGTTTTTCGATCCCGAAAAGAATACAGTGGTTAAGTATTGTTGAATTTAGAAGATGCGTGACACCCATATTGATAAGCAATTAATACGTGACAATTTATTCGTTCATATATCGTTTATTATAAAATAAATTATTGATTGTATTTGAATGGGACGTATAATGAATGTTAATTGTTGAATGTACAATGAATATCCAGAAATGTACATAAACTGGCCCAATAAAATACTCCATCACGGTTGAAATTGTTGATTGAAGATACTTACGAATTTCAGTTTCATTTGAAATGAAAATAAGATTCTTAGGGATCAAACTGAAATTCATATAAATATTTTAGGACATTGAATGAATGTACAATGGACGAACGTTTTTAACATCCAATGGACGGCCATGTTCACACGTACAATGAACATCCATTCAATGTCCATGGACGTTTGGATTTGAGATGGACCTAAAATGGACGTCCAATGGATGTGTTCTATGGGTTGTAACAATGTAACATGGCGAGAATTTCGAAATGAAAGCAGAAAATGAGTGGATAGGTCATTTGGACATTGGTTTTCATTATAATGAATAATATTGGTTTCATTTGCTTATGAAAAATAAGACTGTTGTTTCGGTGCAGTGTACATAAATAGGAGGTATTGGTATTGAAAGAAGGAATACAAAATGAAATAAATAGTTGAAAGTGAGGGGTTGAAAAAATATTAATATTCCAATAATCAATTCACATGAAATCTTTAACTTTTGGTTGTGTGAAATGAACAAGTTATTAAATGAAATTGTCAAGAACCATTATGAACCTCTCAAGGCTAACTATGTTATATCTAGGAAGAACGTCCACACGTTAACATTTTTTTGACTTCGCCAATACCTCTCAGTAGGCATACAAAGAATTGCCACAGAAGAACAAATACAATACTTCCAACATACTTTAAAGTCTTCTTTGGGAAGTGCATATTGCGTCTCAACAAAACATCCTCATGCCAACATTTTCAAAACATCCCAACACCTCCCAGGGATTTTTGTGCTCGCTGGGGATTCCTAACCCCATACAGATTGTCTTGAAAATTTATGGTTGTGATTTTCTAATACCTATGAAATTAGTAAGATTAAAAACGAAAAACGTGGGGCACATGCAATAGATAATAGTAAGGAGTATAGGGAGCACCTGTCGTTGATAAAACGCATACAACAGTTCATATCATGTGCAGTATTGTTTACTTTTTGTTACAATTGCAGTGGGATTAAATAAATCGGCGTATATCTCATAGAGAAACTAAAAATAAAGAGAGTTGTCAAACCTGTAGTAGAAGTTGGCACCACGTTTAGGCAGTGGCGACATATCTCGCAACTGGCCGAACTAAGTTAGTACAGTTGGTAAAACAGATTTATCTTCAGTTACCGATTGAGATAAGGCGGGTTTTTTGAATGTATTACTTTTATATGATTGATATGGTATATATTTTATAGGTGATCGATTTGCCATTCCTGTATTTCATATGAATGGTTGTATCATATGAAATACAGGAATGGCAAATCGATCACTAATAAAATATATACAGCAATCGATTCGTAGAATCTGTTAGTTCGTTCGTGGTTAAAATAAAGTTTCAAAAAAAAAAAAATTAAAAAATTTTTTGTATCTAGGACAAGGTACCACTACAGAAAAAGCAATAATAAAATTAAAAAAAATAAAATTAAAAAAATTATATTATCATCAAATCAACCAAAATAGAAACAAATTACATTTACAACAAACCTACAATAATTTTGTTCATTTATTAGCACAAAGGAGAACGAGTAGGTATAACAAATACTCCAGTTTGATGATAATCTTCGTACTTCCTCAAATGGTGATAGGAAATGGAAACTGATGGATGGTAATAAGTATCAGTTTGTGAAAACACTTCTGCAACTGATGGATGGGAAATAAGTATCAGTTCGTGAAAAGCAGCTTATATTTTGCCTTGTAAAAAAATATTTCCAGGAATTTCAGCGTCAACTCGAATAACAAAACATTCTATTTTCGACGTTGGGTTCCTAATTCAAGTCCATAATAATTCAAGTCCATAGTATAATTTCTGTCATTAATTCTTCGATGACAATAACAGTAGAAGAATTATTCTGAAATTATTGCGTGTAAACAATAAACTTCTATTTTCTGACAAATGTCGAAACTGGAAAATTATCATGTCATCAGTCGTCTGTCGATTGTTGGCAGCGCCTCCATGCGCGACTGGCCGTACCAAAAACTTGGTGGTCAAGATCGCCAATTTTTCAGTCTCTTTATTTTAAATTTGTCTAAGGTATATATATAACGTACTGATTTATTACTTTTTCATTACAACTTTTAACACTCGTTTTCTTTGACATCTTTCAGCAAAATTAACTGCTTTTTTTCGTTTTATTTTCATTGCTATCTGAATCATGTAAAATATAACAAGTAATTCAAAATTATATTGGAATATCCAACATGCAGTGCAATAAAATTGTTAGTGACTTAGGTGAACTATTTATGCAACAATTATCTATTGCATGGGCACCACGTTTTTCGTTTAAGGCCCGGTTGTTCAATCGAGGATGACCAAGTGATTTGGCTTAAACCAAGATTACCAATTTTGTTTCAGGGAAGATAAGTGCCATGTGAAGTGGAATGAATAGAAAAATCGAATTAAACGGTTTTCTTCACATAAAGGATTCAATATAAAATTGAACCAGAAAATGGTAGATCTCAGGTGAAAAACAACTACTTTCCTGGCAAATACCACGCAGAACGTTGAATGATTTTCACCAGCAAAGTAGTTATCATGGCAAATACCACGCAGAACGTTGAATGATTTTCACCAGGAAAGTAGTTATCATTCAACATCCAACGTTCTGCGTGGTATTTGCCAGGAAAGTAGTTGTTTTTCACCTGAGATCTACCATTTTCTGGTTCAATTTTATATTGAATCCTTTATGTGAAGAAAACCGTTTAATTCGATTTTTCCAATTTTGTTTCAGTTGTTCAATACGGGTTTATGAGATAAACCTAGTTTAACCATGGTTTAAGTTAATCTCATGAATTCGGGGGTTTAAGGAGATAATTTGCCGATTCTAACCTATTTGATTGTTTGACATTTCAATAGACATTGACTAGTCTGAAAATTATTATTGTGTGAATATTTTTGTTTTATACCCGACTGCAAAGATGTTCGTAGATATAACAGACGATTTTTTTGAAATTTTTGATATTATTGCCCCAACCCATTTACAATGTACCGTAATTTCGGGTGACTTTAACCCAGCTGGGTGACTTTGGCTCATTTTCAGAAATAGACATTATTAATTATAAAAAATTTAAGCCTGTTATTTTATCGGATTGATTTTTCGTAATACCTGTAACACTGTATTCCATTTAGGAGTCATTTGCAACCAAATTCAACTTGCATAAAATTTGTCTGCAACTAGCAATATGTTTTTTTACTCATTTATGATGATTAAAAATGAAATAACGTTTTTATGGGCAAATTTATTTTGCTTATTTTATTCGTCGGATTACTTTTAAATCGCCCAAAATTTAAGCCATAGGTCAAAGCCAGCCCTCAATATGCGGGTGACTTTGCACACCATATTTTTTTATATATCCACATACAAAGTCTTAATCACAATTTGAAATAGCTAATTTGAAAGGGTTGTCAAAGATCAATATTTTGGAATATAATAATACCAATTTATTTTTACAAATTAATCGTAGACATGCTTTGAATTCAAGTAAGCCAAAGTCACCCGAAATTACGGTACCTAGAAACCATTTGGAAGAATGGACAGAAAAATAATTTTTGAATAGATTTCGCTTGCCTAACGAAATCGTCCGCAACTAACAGAAATACAAAAAATCACCCCTCACTACAAAGGCAAAATCGCAACAAAAAATAAACTTCCAAATAAAAATCAAATCTTGATATTTCATACCAAAAACGTTTGACATAAAAAACTAAAATTAAATCATTACAAATGCAAAATGAAAAACTATATGATCTGTTCTCAGGAATCTCAAGCAAATGTTGATTTATTGATGGTTGATGAGTTATGTTTCAAAGATAATGTTTGTTTATATATCTCAATCATATGGGTTTTCTCTAGATTCTACTCCTCCCTTTGTAGTTCCAAGGAAAGTTGGTGTTTTTCTTTCATGTGTATTAATTTCAACTAGTGTTCTTCGAATGATCGTTTTTGTAAATCTACAAAATCTGGACAGAGCCCAAGTAGAAATTTTGTCTTTTATTGTTAAGATGCTATTCCTTTTTTTTTGGGACCTCCGCAGATGGTATTGTATTAATTACTTATTATAGCTCAAACTTCTATTTTTGCGAATTAGTAACTGGGTCCGTTTTTTACATTCTACAATATCTTGGAATTTTTTTACGAGTGAAATTATGAGTAATTTTTTTCTTAAGAGACGCCTAAAAATTTATACAATACACTTGGCTGTTTTCGATTAATTTTTCCGTATACTTTTGACAAAACTACGAATTCTTAGGTTAAGTTTCATTCAATGTTGATGTTTCTGAACGGTCCGAATGAAGGTACAAGCGGAAAAATGTGTTGCCAACATATGAAAACAATGAGTTAAGGAATCCAGGATTAGTTTTTGATTGAAAAATGCATAACGGTCTAATCCATAGTTAATTAATAATCCGAGTTTAGATAATCAACGGTTTAAACTCGCATTGAACAACCGGGCCTTAAAGTTTTTAATGATATATTTCGATATGTTTTCTGTGTTGTTTGAAGTAAATTCTTCATAAAAATTGAACAAACGTGTTGATAAACTGTTTAAATAACGAACGTGTGTTCGTTGGGATGGAATACTATACACATTTTTTGGAATTTTGTTCTTTGTTTATTGAAGAATGTCCCAAGAGACAAGTAGCGGGATCTTTGGGTCATGGCTGAGGCATGTCCAAATTGGGAATTCCAGAGGCCAATGTGTCCTGTCTGGCACAGCTCCGCTAGTGCGCCCCCAAATTTTATGTAAGGGCTCTCTTGTTTTAAACTTCCTAATATTTCGTTAATTCCAGTTGTCAGGGCTTCAGTTTCCCAACATATTTCATTTGATCTCGTGGCGAGACCGAGGTCAAGGAACGGAATATTGCTCATAGATGACATTCAAATTTTTGACAATTTATCAGCGATAAGTTATTATCGTGAATTCCTTATCGAAATTACAGTTTCTTTTTTCAAAACAAGCTGAAATCGCATAAAAATAATTCGGGACATGATTTTGTAAGTTCTAATATTGTTTCCTCGTGATATAATGAGTAGAGATTTTTCTAAATATAATTTCATTCCACATATTCAGAATACAAACCAACAATAGTTCCATAGTTGTGTGGAATATAGTACGACCAGCGATCTAACGACTCATACCTGTTATCTCAAAAATATTTGAAATCATTCTAAAAAACAGATTATTACAATACTTTGAAAAAAAACAATCTATTAAATAATGCTCAATTTGGGTACAGACAGAGAAGATCTACTATTAATGCAATACGCGAAATGTATAAAAATATTATAGAAGCTTTTGAGGAGCGTAAATTATGCTGCGCAAAATTTTATGACATGTCTAAAGCATTCGACACGGTTAACCATGGTCTATTATTACAAAAATTAGAATATTATGGGATCAGAGGAAACGCCTCAAATCTAATTACATCTTATCTTGCAGGCTGCCAGCAATGTGTCAAATTTAACGGTGACACATCAAAACTTTTGAAAGTTAATTATGGAGTACCACAGGGGTCAGTCCTTGGTCCATTATTATTTATTATCTACATTAACGATATGCCTTTTAATCTGACAGATGTGCTTCCGATAATGTATGCTGATGATGCCACGCTTTTACTAATTGACACTCTGACTTCCAATCTAATTTATAACGCTAATGAATCTGAAAGCTTTATAACAAACTGGTCTACAAGCAATTATCTTACTATAAATAATGGTAAAACCAAAACTTTAGATTTCTCAACAAAAAATCAAATAGAGAATAATGAACCAATTAAGTTTCTCGGAGTGTATCTGGACTCATCATTGAATTTCGCATCGCATATTCATAAATTATCAAAGCGTCTATCCACGTGTATATACATAATAAGACAACTCAGAAATAAAACAACAATAGATTGTTTGAAAGTAGCTTATTTTGGCATTTTTCACAGCATGACATATGGATTGATAGTATGGGGTTCATCATGTTATTTAGAGATAATATTCAAATTACAAAAAAAAGTTGTCAGAATAATGGCAAATGCCAAATATGATGTTCATTGTAAACCCTTCTTCAAAAATCTCCATATATTAACTCTGCGATCTTGTTTCATATACGAATGTTTGTGTTATGTCAAAAATTTAAAAGGTGAAAATAAATTGACCAAGCAGGAAGATATACATTACCACGATACTAGGGCGAAAACAAATTTAAGGCTACCCAAATATAGACTAAGTAAATCACAGAACTCTTATTTATATCTATCTTTAAGATTTTTTAATGTATTACCTAATGAGTTTCAGACTCTTGACATGAGTATAAACACTTTTGAAGTACAAATTAAAAATATACTTTTACAAAATGCCTTCTACACATTTGAAGAATATTTTAATTATTTCTACTCTTTATCTAATTCGTCGTCTGTCTAATAATTATATATTGTTGTATTACTATGTTCTGTATTTATGTTATATGTTATTGACCATATTGTTATCATATATTGTTTTTTAATATTTACGACTATGTGTTACCATTGACTTGACGTATGCAAACATTATTTATGTATTTACTGCATCAATAAATTCTATTCTATAAATGGTAATCCCATACCCTCGTAATGGCCCATTGTTCGAAGTGTGAAATGAAATGAAACAGATTACCAGATTCCAAATCACCCTGGGGATTCCAGCGACGGCTTCGAATATATAAAGGATAATGTACAAAAGATTGTATAGGTCTAGGAACGGAGAGGCATATCGACTCCCCTACAATCTACAATCTCTACAAAAAGTTATTTGCGGGGATGCAAGAACATATTATTTTCTACTTTGTATCATCACCAAAAATCGGGGATATTGAGAGAGAGAGAGAGAGAGAATATACTTTATTGTCCAAAGATATTACATCTTGTTGACAAAGCAATCGTATAATATTAGCCTTGAAGTTGACAGAATAAGAGAAAAAGTAAAATAAACACAAAACAAGAGATCATGATGAAAACTACCTGCAACATTACAACATGAAATGTAAAATTGACTGAAAATGCATTATTAAAAATAATTAATAAAAAACCTTTTCAAAGACAAGCTTTTATTCAAATGCACTAACTAGTTAAAAATAACTGCTTTGGATGTGTGATGTGAGTTATAGATTCAAAAGCTTGTCGCTTTTGTATTCGAACTGAACACTTTGTGCGACAAGCTTTTACATTTATAACTCAGGGAATAACCTACGGCACACATCCAAAGCAATTATTTTTCAGTGCCTTTGAATAAAAACTTGTCTTCAAAAAGGTTTTTTATTAATTATTTTATTTTGTGCTTTGTTACTCAAGTACGCCTTAATATATGCATTTTTGTTAAAGCATCAGTTATTATGAGGTCGTTTTCCTGTAGGTTCTGAGCTATCTAGTCCTTCAATGAGGTGACCATCTAAAGATTAACTCATCCGCCATCTTGGAGTTGCCATCTTCAATTTATGAATTTTAACTGAAAATCAATAATCTTCGTCTAAATTCATAATCTCCGACCCCAAAAACCCCTACATACCAATTTTGAATAGAATCGGACCATATACACAGATATCATCGGTCATCTTGGAGCCGCCATTTCGAATTTTTGAATTTTGACAAAAAATTCACAATCTCCGTCCCCAGAAACCACCACATATCAATTTTGATTCGAATCGTACCATAATCACAAACCTCGTTCCCCATTTTGGAGCCGCTATTTTGTTTTTCCTCTAACAAAAATCTCATAATGCATTGTCACCGGAATTATGAACACCTGCCAAATTACAGCTCAATGGGATGTCGACAAATGCTCCAAAAATGGATTAAGAATTTTGAACCGAAAAGAATGACATATATACGAACGAAGCAAGTTAAATAAAAGCTTGTAAAAGTATACAATATCTTGCCCATAGTTCTGAGAGAAAATAAGCTTTGAAACGACGAATTGGTTACTCGATTCAGAACAAATTTTATTCTACTAAAAAAAACACTCCTTTTTATTACAAGCTTTTATTTATTTCACCTGTCCGGGTGTCTGATTGTCTGTAATCAAATAATGCAAGTTACATTTCAAATCCTCAAATCAAATCCTTTATTTTCCTTAAAATGACAAAAATTTTCGTTTCGTATAGGAATAGTCAGTACTTATATCTCACTTACAACTAGTACTAAAAAACAAGCAAACAGATTTACGGGTCTAGATTTACGGGTCTAAACAATATTGCACAAACACAGTAGAGTGGATCACATAGGACTAGATAAAAACTCATCGAGTGTATAAAAACAATTGATCAACAAAAACGACTTCAGACGTTTTTTAAAAATCGTTGCATTTTCAGCTCTCTTGATCATTATTGGAAGGTGATTGAAAATTTTAGGTCCAATGCATTTAGGAGCATTTTGAGTAATCTTGTATTTAGCATTTTTATAAATCAGAATATTCTAACTCTGATTTATAAAAAGGGTTCTACAGGAGCTTCGTTTAGGGTTTTTTTTTTTATGTTCTGGTTCCCACGAAAAAGGATATCCTGTAATGTTAAATATACAACGTAAAATAGCCTTCTGTTCAATGAAGACGTTTCTACTCATTGTTGAGTTGCCCCACAAGCAAACACCATAACGCAGCCTAGACTCAACCTGAGCATAATATACACTGATGAGTTGTTTTTTATTCAAAACGACTCTCAGATTCCTGAAGATATATAGGAGTGAACACAATTTAAAAACCAGCTGTTCACAGTGTGGAATCCAGTTCAGATATTCATCCATTTGCATACCCAAGAATTTAACTGCATTATGAGAGCTTTGTAAGGTAGGATTATTAACCTTCAGTTGGAGAACTTCGGTTTTATTCTGATAGTTATAAAAACGAATAACTTGAGTTTTTTTAGCATTAAAAAATAAATCCTGTCTGTTGAAGTATTCAGAGGTTAAGTTCAGGATATCTGTACATTTGTGTGTTAAAATATTAGTTTGCTTATCCGAAATCAATATCGTCCGCATATGCAGTAAATAATGAGTATGATATTTCCCTATCAATATTGTTTATGTATAAGAGAAACACAACCGGCCCCAATATAGATCCCTGAGGCACACCAGTCCGGACCAGTTTCATTTCTGATGTGGGAAACGAAACCACACCACCTTGATCAAATCTCGATGAGACGCATTGGTTTCTGTTGCTGAGAAACGAGGATATCCAGGTATGTGAATTTCCCCTTAGACCATAACATTCCAACATATCCAGCAGTTTCAGGTGATTCACGCAGTCAAAAGCCCTGCTCAAATCGCACAAAATAGCAGCTGGGCACTCGCCCACTTCAATGAACTCTATCAGAATTTCATAGAATGTTAGTAGAGTAGTTTGAGTCGATTTTCCAGAGAAACCATGTGATGGGTATAAGATATTGTGTGATTCAAGAAAATCATTCAAGCGCTCTAGGAATGCATACTCGAAGACTTTCGAGAAGCTCTGGGGGACAGTGATTGGTCTAAAATAGTTGATAATTTTTTTTTGTTCTTACGCAGGGCAGTTACCTTTCCCACCTCTGGGGATGTATAGACCAGGGTCCATAATTTTTGAAACCAGAAAAAATAATAGTAGGATGAAACCCATTGGAAAAGGAAGAGAATATAACAAAAATGAAAGGAAAAATAATTTACGGGCGATCTGAGGTCGGGAAGTGGAAGGGGGTGAGTTTTTAAGGGTAAAAAAAGGTTTATCTCGATTTCCGGCAAAACTACGAGTTCTATGGAAAAAAGTTAAATGGCAAAGTTGTAGGTAATAAAAAGATCTACAACATTGGTATCTGTACTTTTTTCACATAATCTCAAAATGTATGTGAAAAATTCAAATAACCAAGTTTTTGGTTTTTTATTTTTATCTTTTACAAAAAAAAAATCTCACGAAATTTGGTGAAAACGTACCTTTTCATGTCCCAAACACACTGTAATTTTTTTGATTTAAAATATTAATTTTTTTACCTTATTTTGAATTAATATCGAAAAAGCACCCTAATTTTCAATCAGAAATTCTCCCGTCAAAACATCAGGTTTTTTAAAAAAGTCGGTGAGCTTTTTGTTCGTTGAAATCTCTACTTTCTGATGGTGTAAAAAAAAAATACGTTACCATGGTAAATGTTCTCAGAAAATGCAAAGAAATAACAGGTAGTATGGCCCAGACCCCCCTTCCCCTTCCCCACTTCTCTATGAAATACTTTTTGATGGGCTAAAATTTTCCGTAGGGTCACTCAGGTATATAAGTTATCTCAAAATAGCAATAAATAGGCATCTACGCATATAATTTAAAGAAGATTCTACAACTTTCTCAAAATATTGTAGATGTCTTATTAAATTCGGATTCGAGTTTTTTTCGTTTCTTTGCATTTTCTGCCATAGTAAAGTACTTTTTTTTATACCATCAGAAAGTAGAGATTTCAACGAACAAAAAGCCCACCGACTTTTTAAAAAAGCTGATATTTTAACGGGAGAATTTTGATTGAAAATTAGGGTGCTTTTTCGATATTAAGTCAAAATAAGGTAAAAAAATTAGTATTTAAAATAAAAAAAATTACAGTGTGTTTGGGTCATGAGAAGGTAAATTTTCACTAAATTTAGTGAAATTTTTTTTTTTTTTTTAAAAGATAAAAATAAAAAACCAAAAACGTGGTGTTATGCCACGTAAACACAGAGAAATTTTTCTACGATACAAAACAACGTAATATTCTTGATAAACAGTAAAGATCAATATGGACCACCTGCTAGACTGAAACAGCTGATAAGCATACGTTCGTAAAACCATACGTTGTTATCGGGAGACAAATAAAATGCTTTTAAAAATAATTACCAAGAAATATCCCTTGTAGACCGGACGCATAAATCATTCAACTAGAAGCGTAAACAACGATTATTGATTGCTACTGGGTACATTCCCAGCGAGATAAGAAAATCAGTTTTATTTACTACCGAAAGAAAACATATCCATATTTCAAACACCCGTCCAAATTCGATAAACATGGGGTCATTAATTCCGCGATAGCGCGACAGCTACCGTAAATATATTATCCAATTATAACATAAGATAAGCCAGAACGGGTTAGAAAAACAAGTCCTCTATCAGTTTTACGACTTCACAACAACCTAAGCTCCGCCTACTAGCCCCCGTGCGGACGACACTATAAAAGCGTGAGCTTCATGTCAATATTCAATTCATTCAATTCGATTCGGTGTTCGACAGTGAACCAAAGACCATGTAACCTCAAATGTAAGGTTAGAATTCAAGTTAGTTCAAAACAGTAACCCATTCAGTCATCACTTATATTATACGAAAATATTTCGGAGAACATGTCATTCGCAAAAGTGCGGTATAAACGTCAGTCTAAGTACAGTATCGTACAATAATAATGAAAGTTTCCAAACCAGTGTAGTGAACTTCAGCAAACATAGAAACTCAGCAAATTCAAATCAAGTATTGAAGCTCCTAGTAAAAACCCGAGTGAACAGTATAGTTTCCACCAATTGTCAAAGATTCCAAAACAGAGATAATACAACGGGATTCAGCAATTTCAATGGTTCACGATCACTTAGAAAAACCTTAACTGTATACGAATATACCGGGCGAATTAATTAGAATAAACGATTGACGCGGGAGAAAAAGAACTAATAATAATAAATTCTAATTGCCGTTTAAAACTACTCCAGTGAATAAGTGTTAAACAGGGTGAGTCTTATGTTTGTTTTTCTGTATTTATGTTTATGGCAAAACTCAACCTTTCCAAATGTGTATGTGTCTATAAGTTATATTCATAGTTTCAAGTTTACAAAGATCGCAAAATAGAAGTATTGTTATCCGTTTGTAGCAATGGATTTTCAAGATTGTTTCTTTTAGTAAAATTATTTCTATTGTGAAGCCCATTGCAGAATTATCTGCCAATACGCTACATTCGTTTTCATTGTACGAATATTGTGGCCTATCATACGTCCATAGACGATTGATAGAATTGTGTCAATTTTATTAAATATATATATATA